>CM051007.1:22771811-22864314 GCA_027704905.1 Muraenolepis orangiensis
CAATTCTGTTGGTCTTGGCCGTTTCATTTGACTTTTTTTAGCGCTATTTCAATTTCACACATATCAGAGTGTGGAGTGGAGGGATGTGTGTTGAGTCACTCCATCTTTCCGTAGCTCTGAACTCTACACAAAGAACTGGAAAGATGTTTTACTAAACCCATAATGTAGGCCTATGTGTGGCATCGATTGTCAGCCGTTTGCTTATTTCAATTGTCAGCTGTCTGCTTATTTCAAGAAGTAGGGAAATGCATTACCAAGATTTCCAAGCATGCTCTTCAAAATCTACCAAACCTGCAGCTATTTTAGTTTTTCGGACCAAGGTTTTGTGGCTGCTTTTCTACTCGCGTCCGTCTGGTTCTCAGCATAGTTAGACAAAGCGCATCGTCAGTGTTAAAAGGACCTGTCAAAAAGTGATCCAAGTTTGTGTCGGCGATATACTGTTTTCTGTGGAAACAATGCCCTTTGTGTCTCTTGTGGGACTGTGAAAACGTTTTTTTTTTCTTTTTTCTGTGGCACCCAACCCAGATTTTATTTTGATACAGTGCTAATAATGAGGCCTCTTAATAATTTGAGAGGTCAACTGTTGATTTTCGTTGTTTTTTTTGGGAAGGATAATGTTTATATTCTTGTTTGTGTAAATATGTACACCTGCAACACACATAAGTATGAGTATATTTTGTACACAAATGTATCAAATAAATGTCTCAAAGCAAAATTTAAAACTTAACCTTCCCGTTTAATTTATTGTCTCTCACTGGAAGCTGAGAGACGCGGACATCCTGAATGTGGGCGTCCGTAGTGAGTCACAATTCAAATTCAAACAAGCCACCCTGGGCTTTGAGCCAGGGAGCAGGGAATGCACTACTACTATTGCCTAACGTTTCTTATTTTTTTTCTACTTGTGTTTGCTGCCGTCAGATCCGTGTTATAAGGGCGGGGTTATCATATGGCAAACGCCAGAGTACAGGAGTGGCATTTTTAAACCCTCCCTCCTAGTCAAATATTGACCAGCTGTTGAACAAAGGGAGAAAGGGTTAAGGACACCTCAGCACTCCGCTAATTCCTTCAGACCTTTCACAAGATCTTCTCTATCCCATCTCTATCAGACTCCTATCACTCTTAATGTCATGCATGCATGCATACCGTAGTACAATAGTGACATAATTACTAGCGACAATTACATTATTCATTTAGCAGATGCTTTTGTCCAAAGCGACTTACTATAAGGTAATTGAACATGGGTAGGCAAAATAACTACTATAGTCACTAAAAGTCATAAGTGCATTTCCTTCCTAACAAGCCATACTAATATTATATATATGCATTTACACATATATAATAACATAGTATTTAATACATTACATTACAATAAGGTCATTCAACAGGTAGACAAGAGAACAACTATCACCAGAAGTCATGCGTGCATTTCATTCCTAAAAAGCCATACAAATATAATATAAACATACATATACACATATACAATTACCTAGTATATAATACATAATATTACAATAACGTCATTCCACAGCTAGACAAGATTACTACTATACCAGAAGTCATGTGTGCATTTCATTCCTAAAAAGCCATACAAATATAATATAAACATACATATACACAAATACAATTACCTAAATACATTACATTACAATAACGTCATTCCACAGCTAGACAAGATTACTGCTAGTCACCAGAAGTCATATAAGTGCATTTCCTTCCTCACAAGCCTCCAAGAGCAGAACCGGTGCTCAGGTAACAGTATAATAAGTTGGCTCCCTAGATTTTACACAATAACTACATTAAACAGGGGCTTCAATTACCAACAGTGAAACCAATAGACACAGAGCTAATACACTTATAAACTAAAAGTATATAGAAATACGTCAATGTGACTTTTTTTGCAATTCACATTCATTACAAAACAGTTGTAGATTAAATGACTATCAGTGAAAATACGATGGAATTGTAGATAATTACTAATAATATCTCAAAAGTCTCAAATTTATATTATGAATATTTACTTTTACAACTTGTAACACTATTAAGTAAGTAGATCCAGTAGCATTATTAATTGTAATATATAAATGATATATATATACTGTATATGTATATATTCAAGATTCAAGATATATATTCTATTCATATGTATATCATATAATTGGCAAACTGTTTGTCTTGAAATGGAGATACTAAAGACGAGTGATGATAAGTGATCGAACGTTTGCTCTAACCCTTTACCATTTACATTTTAATTTGCACGTTTCATCAAAGAGGTCCTATTCTTCAACCCACAACCCCGCCGTTCCCCACCCAAATCCTGTGTTTGTCGTTGTAGCCCTGTTCCGTTGAGTGGGAACCAACAGCCTCCTTGCATTTAGAGAAGTCGGACACTTAGTTAGTTTGCTGCTGCGATGAGGACCAGGAAGCGTCCAGGATGAACACAGTTTAGACAGTCAAACGTCTCGTCATGTTTCAGGTTCAGTGAATGCTAACGGAGCGGTTCACTCACGTTCTACCCCCCCCCCCCCCTTGCGCTAGGGAGCCCTGAACAAGGCCTCCATTGATGGCAAATGGGTCATATTACCTGTGAGCTATCCAACGCTGACGTTGGATAGCTCAGGTATATAGCTCAGGTATATACCAAAATACCAACGTTTTATTATTAACTCTATTGGTTAGCTAGTTCTTATCAGTGTAATTCATACTCTGCATCAGTCCGCTCTCTAAAAGTTGTACATGTTATACCTCGAGATATGGACATAATTAAGTAAGTATACCGCATAAGTATACAGTAAGATCATTCATTTTTATATTCTATTCAATCCACCTCTTTAGCGTCAGTGCAAAAACTCAACCAAACACAATATTTGCGAGGAGCCAATCACGACAAGTAGAATCATCTTATTCCTCAAGCTAACGCTGAGCTGTCCTTGGCGCCAGGCCAAACATCCCAAAGCAACCGTCACAATCCACGCAGACTTCTGCATTCTCAAAGAAACTAGCCCATTTCTCTATTCTTGAAAAATGTCACTGATTAAACCAAGATGTCAGAGGTAAAAATGAGTGTAAAAATGTATAAAGAAATACATTTTTACACTGATATGATCTTATTAGGATAAGACATTGCATAATTCATCCATACATCCAGTGTTGATGGAGGTGGTGGGGGTGGTGGTGGTGGTGGATGTGGGGGAGGGAAGGCTGAAGGCGGGGTCTGCCAGGTGAAGGCAGGTGTATAAATTCGCTGCAGGTGAGAGTGAAGAGACACAGGAGGTTCTCCAGCCACCGTCGCCTTGACAACAACGTGAAGACACACTGTCAGAACACAGGTAAGACAGCCTCGATTGACAAACGGAACGCATTGAGGGGTGACAGTGATGGACTCTTTAAGCTGTACCATGTGCAGCTTAAAGAGTCCACATGGTGGAGGATCTTTTGGATGGTCTTTGTGTTTACTGTATGTTTGAGAGCTGTGCATTTCCCCCCCCCCCCCCCCCCCCCTTTGGGTTGCAGTCAACGTGAGTAACCATGAAAGTCATATTGGTTCTGCTGTCGGTCCTGGTGGCTGTGTGCTCCTCCACCAAGCCCAAAAACCCTCCCAAATTTGGCAAGAGGATTCCTCAGACTCTCTCCAGAGGTTTGTTGCCGCTCCTACACCAGCACACGCACACACACACACACACGCACACACGCACACACACACACACACACACACACACACACACACACACACACACACACACACACACACACACACACACACACACACACACACACACACACACACTGATATTGTACCGATTGTGGATCCTGCGCTCGTTTTTTAGTCTTGATATTGATCTGAAATGGTTGTGTGTGCATGTGTGTGTGTGTGTGTGTGTGTGTGTGTGTGTGTGTGTGTGTGTGTGTTTGCTTGTGTGTGTGTGTGTGTGTGTGTGTGTGTGTGTGTGTGTGTGTGTGTGTGTGTGTGTGTGTGTGTGTGTGTGTGTGTGTGTGTGTGTGTGTGTGTGTGTGTGTGTGCCTGATACAGGATGGGGTGACCAGCTGATTTGGGCCCAGACCTACGAGGAGGGTCTGTTCTGGTCCAGGTTTAGGTAAGTCACATCCAGTCCCTAAGGTTGTTCACAAGTACTGATGTAATGTCCACTGACGATTGTAGAGTAGGTTGCTTGTGACAAATGGTGTGTAGTACATGCTAATACCCGTGGTGTAGATATTTGACTAATATGAATAGGGGGATTGTAGACTGGGGAATGAGCAAGTGTATATCCGTAATGTTGATAACGCTCTTATCACAGCTACTTAAGCAGGAGACCTGGCAGTACAACATTGTGTTATTCCTCTTGTTAATATGAATGCTTGTGAACTGCTCTATTGTTATGTTTGCGTACCTCAGTGTTATGCTATTGTCTACTTCAAAAAAATGTACTCCTTGTAAGTCGCCTTGTAATAAAAGCGTCTGCCAAATGTCCTAAATGTAAAATGTAATGTATGAAACTTAAGGCATACATACTGTAGTATGTGTATACAATTATGTATGTATATATGTATGTTTTCAGCTCCAAGCCCCTGATGGTCATCTTCCACCTGGAAGATTGCCCCCACAGCGCCGGTAAGTCAACGCAAATACGACCTTATAAGTATTAGACCTCTTTTATCAACAACGTCCCAGGCAATACTACTGAACAATTGAGCAAACAAGAGCCTGTGAGTGTGTGTGTGTGTGTGTGTGTGTGTGTGTGTGTGTGTGTGTGTGTGTGTGTGTGTGTGCCTGCATGTGTGTGTGCACATGCCTGCATGTTTGCGTAACAGCAGGATGTAACACATCCTGCTCCACTTAACGCATTGCCGAGTCACTCAATGGATGTCACACAACCTTTTGTTTACTCTCTTTACTGCAACATTTGCACTTTGGTTAGATGCCAAATTATTTTCGCTGTACTGTACTTGTGTGTACTGTACTGAGTGCTGTGCAATGACAATACATTTGAATCTAATCTAATCTAATATTTTGCATCTCCAGCCATGAAGAAGGTCTTCGCAGATAACCGTGAACTGCAGAAGCTCTTGGATGATGGCTTCATTGTCCTGAATCTTATGGTAGGTTTTGAACGGGGCCTGTTCTGCCCGGGGACAGCCGTGGCATTTCTCCTCAAGAATGTCCATAAGAATGATTCATTCTGTTGCTTAATAATATGCTTGATAATAACCCCACCCTCTCTCTCCTTCGAACGGCAGTATGAAACCACAGACAAACATCTTTCCCCGATGGGCAGTATTCCCCCAGAATCCTGTTTGTCGGTAAGATATGGCAGATTGTGTTCAGATCGTGGTAGCCACGGATTTTCAGGCCTGTTTGAACAAAGAGCGGCCAGGTTTATTGAATGTGTCCCCTGCCACCACCCAGATCCCTCCATGACCGTCAGGGCAGACATCACCGGACGCTACTCCAACCGCATGTACGCCTACGAGCCGGAGGACATGAAGTTTTGTAAGTAGAACGTTTTCAACCAGACATGACGCATCCACACACACACACACACCTACTAGTGTATATCCAAATTACCCTTTAAACTGTATTTGATGAAAGATGAATTAAAACCTTTTTATCTTTCCCTCCCCAGTGCTGGAGAGCATGACCAATGCCAAGAAGCTGTTGAAGTCTGAATTATAGGATGTGACAAATGTAAAACCCAGTGACCTTTATTTTGGTCGTGTTTAGAGCCGTGGTAGAGTTTACAGTTTTCTTTTTGTTATCCCTTAACTGCCACTTGACGGTTGTCTGCATTGAATTACCAACCACCTGCTCCATAACTCATCATTCCCCATGTTGTCCAAAATAAATGTCCTTGCCATAGCCCATGTCTTTTTAATAAACAAAAGAGTGTTTCAAAGCATTAGTTCTTTGTCTTTTCGTTTTTTTTGGGAGAGGGGGGTTGAGGGGCTGAACTCCTGAGAGGAGACAGTGCCGCTGACGCATCACTCAGGATGTGTGCTGAGAGAGCCTCTCTGTTTAACATCCTGGAGGGGCGGGGCCACAGGTCAAACTGTTGAAAAGACGTTTTTGTTTCCAACTGTGAATGAGCGCCGTTGCTAGGTTACAGTCTCGGCTGAAACTGTTGTTCCATTTTTGTATATGTTGCTCCTGGTGTCCGTAGACAGCAGCTGTGGCGTTCGCCACCTGATGACTTGAATCATCTTAAGTGCACGTGTAGGACTATGTGTGTGTGTTCTATTTTCCTATTGAGGGTAAACATATTTTCAACTGGATCTACGACTCAAAAAGCATTTTAATATATTTTCAGTTTTTGTTGAATATTTACAGTACAAAGAGACAAATAACCGGATGCAAACCACAGCACTACTAGGTCAAAGGGCTTTAACTGTGTTAAACACAAAAAGATAATTTTAACAATAATAATAATATTCATTCAGAATTAAATTAACTTAAGATAGATTAAAGACACATGGTTGACAGTTGTCAGTAGCTTGTTAGTACAGTAAACACACCACACTGCTACAGGGCAGTAAACTGGTTTGCTGCCAGTGCGCGCACACACACACACACACACACGCACGCACGCACGCACGCACGCACGCACGCACGCACGCACGCACGCACGCACGCACGCACGCACGCACGCGCACACACGCACACACGCACACACGCACACACGCACACACACCTTGCCTGCCTCACAGATACAGTATAATCGTGTACTTTCAAATACAATTGAAATAACTTAGTGTGCGCATTGGCGCTTAACTCTGACATTATTGCATTCAGTGTTTCCCAGAATTAAGATCAGGTAAAAAACATATTTAAATATAAAGGAGTTAAATACAGCAGGCCTGCATCAATATTTTCGTCATACACGGCAACATTTAAAACAACTTGTTTTCACAAACACAATGTGTACACTGTGTGTCCTATTGGGTAGCGGATGGTCTACCGGAAGGTTCTGGAGAACAGACGTCATGCAGGACCACTCATTCAAATGAAAAACCGGGAACATGCGGCATCCTTGAAGTAAAACCTAGACTGTATTGTTTTCCCAGACGCGGTATACACACCTCTCTGATGAAAATAAAAATTAAAAAATGAATCACCTTCACAAAAGAACGTATATTAGGTTAAGGTCTGCACAAAAGAAATAACTGTGAGGGGGGGGAACAGTGCAAAGAGGAGCAGTCACGTGTCTCTCTTAACTAAAGGAAGGCACTGGGGTTTGCGCGTGGATCTTTCTGGTTCCTGTATCGGTACGTGAACCAAACTCCCAGCATCTAAGAGAAAAACAAAAACACAAGAGAAAAGATGTTTCAGTGTGGAATGATACAATGGAATATCATGGATACAGACATGACAACCAATCAATCTAGCAAACTAGACTTGAATTAAAGTTTGTTGTAATGATATTAACAACACAATATGAACAAGACCAATCATGACAACAATACAAATAGAGAGCACTTTAAAAATATCATTCAGCCGAACAGATGTTTTTATTTGCCATGTGCAACAGGTGTATGACTGTAACAGAGTATGAATTTCCAAAACAATACTATACTAAACTATGCAATACTATACTATAAACAACACTATATACTACCTACTATATACACTATAAAACAACACTATACTATAGCAATACTAAACTAGACATATATATATATATATATATATATATATATATATATATTCAAGATTCAAGATTCAAGAAACTTTATTTATCCCGAGGGAAATTAATGTGCAACAGTTGACACAGGGGGAATAAATGCACACACAAATATACTAATACCTAAGCTAAAAACTATATAGACTATACTATATTTCAGTGGTGAAGCGTCAGGGAAATTCGAATTAATTGTATTAATAAAATGTAATACAATTTAATACAATTTTAATAAAATGAATAAATGAGAATGGTATCTGTGTTGTTATCTGTTATATTACAGTGTTACGTTGATTTGTTTGTCTTTCTCGGTCCATGCACTATGCATTTGAGTGGTTTTGTGTTGGAAAAACAATGCAACCAATCAGATATTTTTCTAGGTTGCTGGGAAGAATATCCTTCAACCAAAGTATTCCAGATTGCTTTGGCCCTTAGACTGAATGAGAGTGAATGTTTGGATTGACAATTTGATCAACCAATCATATAGTGATTTGTAGCCAATGGGCGTATTCTTTCAGATTTCCCCACAGCTCAATAGGGAGCTAGAAGGTATACTTGCTGGAGCGAGAGTGGATCTAGGGTAGTGCTACGTTGTTTCTACGTAGGTTTTTTCAATGTAAAGATGGACATGATTAAAAAAGGCCGTCCAACGCCTGACAATCTTGAGCTGAATCAAGTTGTTAAAGCAGGCTATGTTTGCCATTTTCAGGCTAGCAACTGGGAAAGATACCCGTGGCCAACGGGTATCTTTCCAGGAGAATGGATTTGGTCTTTAAGTGAACATCATTGGTGAGTGAGACTCATTTGTCTTTGCTGGTTTTGTCGCAGTGTTGCATCTCGTTGAGCTGGTTGTTGCATTTAGTTTCCACACACTTGTTGAATGATTAGTTAATGGCTGTCTCGAGTTTGTTAAGCATTGTTGTGCTTAGATTAGATTAGAATTGAGAGTTTTGACTTGATCTTTCTTTGCATCACTTAACGTGAAAAGACTTAACGTAACTAAGAGTTACAAAACCGCGATCAATAATCACCAAATCTCTCTGGCATATGTCTTGTCATTAGCACTGTCAAAATATCTCAACTTAAATCCTCCCATTATGGACGTTATGTGACATTACGTGTTTTCCTCTCTATTGAGCCAGTAAGGAAAAGTCTAAACGCAGCTTTATGAGAGGAAAACACTTATTGTAACATAACTTCCGTATTTAGGTTTTGATATTGTGACAGGTGACAGTGCTAATGACAAGACATATGCAAGAGACATTTGGTGATTATTGATTGCTGTTTTGTAACTTTAAGTTACGTTAAGCCTTTTCACGTGAAGCGTGTTAGATGGTCCCTTTAATCGATAGCCTGTGTGTGGTGGTGCTGCTTTGACAACTATTGTACACTTGTAAATTGGCTGCGACAATCTTATCTGCCTAAATGAGATAACGCATAAAGTGACTTCCTCCGTGACGTACGTCTGACTATAAAAACAGAAATTTCGAATGGGGGGGGGGGGGGGGGGGTGTGGTCTACAGAAGGTCCAGTTGTGATAGACACGCTTCGCCACTGCTATATATACACTATACAATACCAGATGGACCAAATAATTATTAATATTATCATCGTTACATCATTATTATTATAACTTTCGCCATCGAAGATGAGGTTATGTTTTCACCCGTTTGTTTCTCTGTCTGTTAGCAAGATAACTCAAAAAGTTATGCATAAGGAACAAATCAACAAGGAACAGTTGATTTGATGTTGGCAGATCCGGATCCAAATCTGGATCCAGGAATTTATGGAAGGATTCTTTAGCATTGGGCAAAGAGGATAATCCGCATAGTCCGAATTCAGGATAGTCTGGATTCAGGATACGAATTCCGGACCCCTGTAAATATACTAACTGGGGTACAATGAGTAATTGAGTAATTGATGAATCACATGGACCGGATTAAATGCTAAAGAACTGTTGCTTTAGAGGGATTGTTTAGCCTCAGAAATAGTATGGCACAGAGGACCGTTTGGTATGCACTCTTCTGGTTATTAGTATTGTTGTTGTTTACTACACAGCCACAATGAACACCTGGTACCGGCCCCGCAATCTCCATAGCGATGAGACTGACCTCTGTGAAGCTGAAGAAGAGGCCGATGCCGCCGACGAAGCGAAGCACCAGTCCCACGTGATCCAGGATCAGGTCAGCGCACGGCTTGCACGAGTGATTCGGGAAGCAAGCCTGGACACACACACACACACACACACACACACACACACACACACACACACACACACACAGAAATACACACACACACACACACAGACTCAAAGATAGGAATCACCTTGAGGACGCGACAAATTCATCTTATCAATAAAAGCCACGTGGAGGAAAACCAGTAGGTCCGACTTACAGCAGGGCAGGTGGTGTTGACCTCCACCTGCTGGAAGCCACAGCAGTTGAGGCTCTTCTCCACGTCCCCCTGGGTGCTCTGGGAGTTGTTCCAGCCCACCTCCAAGAGACGCTCCTGCAACACACACAAAACCGAACGGATTTAAGGACACATGGTTCTAGTTCTCAGTAGCTTGTTAGAATACAATTACAATAGTCACGTACGCACACACACACACACACACACACACACACACACACACACACACACACACACACACACACACACACACACACACACACACACACACACACACACACACACACACACACACACACACACACACACACACACACACACTCCATATTCGGCTTAATAATACTCATCACTTTAGGAGTTTGCCGTTACCTGCTGCTCTTTGTTAATGGCCAAACACGCGCTGGACACGGAAAACTGCACTATGAACACCATGAACAACACGATCATGTACTGGAGGTTGACGTCAAGGAAGGAGGTCAACAATACGCACACGTTTAAAACACACACACACACACACACACACACACATGTGCGTGGATGGGCGTCACTATGTCCCTCTCAGTGATATATTCACTATTATGTGGGTGGATGGGCTTCACTATGTCACTCATAGTGATATATTAGCTATTTTGTGGGTGGATGGGCTTCACTATGTCACTAAGTGATATATTTTCACTAATGTGGGTGGAGGGCTTCACTATGTCACTCTTGGTATTATAATCGCTATTATGTGGGTGGATGGGCTTCAGTATGTCACTTAGTGCTATAATCTATATTATGTGGGTGGATGGGCTACACTCTTTGTGATATAATATCATTAAGTCTTGGTATAAAACTCCTGGCCTAACATTGCATGGACCTATCCTGGCTGGCCGTTTCCAAGACTGAATATTAAGATGAGGTGAACACAGTGTGAAATCTGATACCAGCCTACTCATTGCGCACATGATTGACCTACAAACATGGTCACTTTCCAAAACACCAGGCCTCGAGACAACCAAGCGGCTAAGCAGAAAACCGTCCCAAAGCAAGAGAGCACGCTCCAAATGAACATTTCTATGTAAATTACAGGCAATTATGACGTTCTTGTTGGGCTGCCATGCATGAAGAAATGGTGATAGGGAGTAATGTTTTTGAATGTTGTGACCGCAGCGAGTCTTGGAAGCAGTGCCAGAGGGTTGGTGTTGGCAATGCTGACGGCACTGCCAACACCAACCTGCACCCCCCCCCCCCCCCCCCCCCCCATGTACGAGAAGAATCTCAAAGGAGGGGGGGTGTTTGTCGGGTTCTGAATGTGCTATAGCTGTTGGAGGGTGGAAGGGACCCCACATGGGCCACTGTTACAGTAGTCCGGAGTGTCGAAACGCACAAAGCAAAGTGTTTCAGCAGCATAGAAGGCAAAGGTGTGACGTAGTCTGCCGACGTTACGGGGGATAGAAAAGGTAATCCTAGAGATGTGGTTGACGTGTGGCTCAAAGGCAGGATAAAAAAATGATACCAAGATTTCCGACCAGGGGGAAGCTGATGAAACTGTGACCGTGGTCGTTGAGTGAGAACCTTCAGGAGGAGAGACCCATGACAACCACTTTGGATTCATTCCACTTGAGCTTGAAGCTGCCGTTCATCCAGGTTTGTACTACGGGAAGGCAGCTTGTGAGGGTGGTGATAGTGGCAGAACAGACAGTTCGCTGGAGAGGACGAACTGGTTGCACAGAGGTCAAGGAGGAGGAGGAGAGTAGGAGGTCATTGGTTCACGCATGTGTGTATTCGAACGCCGGGTTGGAATGTTTCACATAGCTGGTGGGTTGTGGAGGTAGTGTCTGAGCTGGAACAACCCTTTTCAAACCTAATGGTAGGTAGGTTTAAAATGGGTCTGACATGGTTGGGCTTATCCAGGTGCAGTTCAGGTGTCTTGAGGATGGGTGTGATGGCAGCAGGCTTCAGGGGTGGAGGGTACAGTGGCAGAGGTGAGGCTGGGGGAGTTGATGATAGCCAAGAGAGGGGAGACATGTTATTGACAGGGGTGGATGAGTGTTCAAGGGGGCCGGTAGAAGACCTGATAGAGACCTGGTAGAAGACCAGAATGACAGGTAGTTTTCCAGGGGGAAAGAGCTTGTTTATGGTGGAGAACAGAGTATTGGGGTTGGAGGAGCCAGAGTATATAATGCCAAAGTATAAGCTATCATATTTTAATGAAAATAAAAGGACACTAAAGGCCATAGCAAACATTACTATTACTATTACTATAACAATATGCGTCCATATAAAAACATTAGTTTGTCTTTCTGATGCGATTTTGGATAACATTAGGGAATGTATTATACGTCACACACATACTTGCATTCTAAACTTTAAGGATAATAATTATAAAATTATAATTATTATTATAACACCTCTGAACCCTGCACTCTCTAAAGCACACGGACAAAATCCCCAAACCCAGAGGGAAGAAACCTTGAGAAGGAACACAGAAAAGAGGGGTCCCTCCTGGGGATGGTTAGCTGTGTGATAGGTCCCTCCTGGGGATGGTTAGCTGTGTGATAGGTCCCTCCTGGGGATGGTTAGCTGTGTGATAGGTCCCTCCTGGGGATGGTTAGCTGTGTGATAGGTGCCAGAGGCAGAGACATAGACATAGCATGAACGAGCAAAGCAAAAGGTTATACCTGCTCTATGTCACTTTTCTACTGCAGCAATTGACTCCATTCAAAAATATCTGAACTAGAAAGATTATCAATTATAAAACATGGCCATCCATGAGTCAACCTGTTCAGGGAAATGTTCTCTATAAATAGTTGGATTCTTTACCTCCACTTCCCCCCCAATGATATCACTATAAATGTAGCTACACCCCAAGCCACTAGAGGTTGCTTATGTGAAAACGTACATAGTGCAGGTTTAAGTAAAATGACACTAAGATCAAGAAAATATGAAAATATATTGAACAAAATCATTTTTGGGTTTTCCCCACATTGGGCTGGGTGAGAAGAGGCTGGGGTTAGGCCGGGGTACTACCCCACACAGTAAGGATACGAAGAAGAGGAGGACTTGGTGATGCTTCATGGCCCCGATGAGGCCGGCCAGGGCCACGAAGAACAGAAAGACCCCCACGCCGATGACTCCGCCCACCACCTGGAAACTCGACACCAGGCCGAACCACTTCCCCCACGCCGCGATACCGATCATCAACAGGCTCACCATCTACACATCAACACAGCACACACACACACACACACACAAACTGCATTTAAATGTAGTCATTAGGAAGAGGCTTTTATCCAAAAAGGATCAGTCATTATGGAAAAGGTCAGGGGGCTAGGTCTAAATACAGCTGTTGGAAGTCACCACTGGCGTTTGAACCCAGTAGTTTGAACCCAGTAACTTTCGATGCTCAAGAGTCCAACACTCTAACCCTTACAATATCCCACGTCACAATGCTGTGAGGACTTCTTCTTCACAGAGACCCATACGCTCATTACATTATTTTTATATATATATATATATATATATATATATATATATATATATATATATATATATATAACTCTATTGTCATGACAGTATGACAACGAAATGCAGTTTAGCCGCAAACCAGAAGTGCAAGTTCTTATCTCAGATACCAGACCGTAGCAATTACACAACAATACATGCTCTGTGTGGAAGTAGACCACAACAAGACTTCCAGGTTTGGTGACTGGACCTAAAGCTATTCCTAAAACCCCTTTCGAACTGGGGCTTTTATGTAGACGAATAAGAGACATCTTTCTTTAACATCATGGGCTCTAAGCTAGACCACCCATTGACACATTTAAGTGCCACTACACGGGGTTTGTTCAGCTGCACACGCCCATGTTTTTCAGCATTTCTCCAGAGATAAGACGAGCCATGGTGGCAAAGCTCAAACAAAGAACGGACGTTAACCTCCTGAGGAGGCAGAAAGGAAATGTCATTTAAATGGACGGACAAAGACGCCAATTGTTTTTGCCCTTAAGATGTTCAGATTAAACTAGTCTGGCGTTTAATCGTATGGTAACATACGCCGCCGCATCCGATTCCACAAAACCAACCATCTTCTTCATTATTGATGAAGCGGTGCGCGTCCTGGCCGTGGTGCGGTTACCAGCAGATTAACCGCTGAACGTGTCCTAAACTACAAAAAAAACCAAAAAACACAGAATACAGCACAAACCCATACAATCTAGAGCCACACGTGTCGTCCTATGCTATCGAAGTGTACACCATATGGTCCATTGTAGCACAGGGCCACTCACAACATAGAGGATGTTGAGCGCACACAGGGAGTGTTTGGAGCAGGTGAACCCGGCGCAGCCCATGGCGTCTGAATCCAGTAAGGCGTTGAGAGGCGCAGAATAAAGGAGACCAACAACACGAATGACAGCCCCAATATATATCCGAACAGCAACGACACAATCCTCGCTCGGTGTCAGAATGGATCGCTCACATCGGTCCCGTGGTTTTCTCACACACAGGAAAAGGGACGGCGGTTATGTTGCGAGCATGTGACGCGGACGCAGGCGCGGGCACGTTGAGTTGGCGGACGGGCGGCGGGGGCGCGCGCCTTCCCATGTGTCAATATGCGCGCTTCTGAGCAGCAGTGGCGCTTGTGCTCTGACCTCCTGGTGAGGTGGCTGGATGCCGCTAACCACGGCTTTCGGGGACAATATCACGTCTTTGCCCGTTTTTAATGTTGATTCCAAAATACTTTAGTTGATAAAATGATACGCTTTATTTTCCTTTCGTATTGTAAATCAATCTAATGCAAATATACGTTGTTGTTGTCCGTCTGAAAGTGAATTAATAATTCATAGTTATTTTGTGGGTCACTGTTCCGTGGTTGTTTCCAATGGGTTATTGTGTTACAGATACATGTATAAGCTACACGTGTACATAAGTTAAGTTAGCTTAAGTAGGCCTATAGTGTTGTAATTGTGATATTTGCTCTGCTTTATTTAAGAACTGATAGGCTACTTGAAGTAGCCTCACTTATATATAAACTTTAAGGACAGTAGGCTAGTTTCAGATAAACAGGCTTCATGATTGTATTACATTCGTTTCATTCGTTTCATCAATCTTAATAATGGTTGGTAAACTGTCAAACTGTTAAGTTATAACAGCGCTAACAGCCCATGTGACAGCCTTCTTACCAAATTACCAATGCAAACATAATTCTCTAAAATCGGTGTACTAAAACAGGCAATTCATATATTTGTGTGTTATGTTTTCAACGACACATAATGACGACACAAATACGCGAGGGGCATAAATACACTTTATTCCAAAAAACATTTACATTTTTTTCTAGAAAAGCATTAAAATAATATCTAAGAGTCTAGTCGTTAGATGTTGTCTATCTGTAGGCATCCATGAGCAGGATGCCTAACCCAAAACTGTTCAGTAATGATGTATGGCTGAAATTAAAATGACTCATAATCGCTTTAGATGAAAGCGTCTGCTAAATGAATGATGTTGGTGGTTGTTTTAAAAAACATCAGTGTGTGTTTTTGTGAGTGTGTGTGTGTGTGTGTGTGTGTGTGTGTGTGTGTGTGTGTGTGTGAGTGTGTGTGTGTGTGTGTGTGTGAGTGTGTGTGTGTGTGTGTGTGTGTGTGTGTGTGTGTGTGTGTGTGTGTGTGTGTGTGAGTGTGTGTGTGTGTGTGCGTGTGTGTGTGTGTGTGTGTGTGTGTAATATGAACTATACACGCCAGCTGGCCATATATTGGAACCAACTCCAGGCTTCCACGTTCTTTCACTGGGCATCTAACCTTTCAGTGTCCGTTTCTGGGTTTCCGCAGAGAGAGCAATAAAACATGAGTTAACAGCGACACCACCTGGTAAAAGTAGGAAGTTGTAATTCATAAAGAGGGATAGTCAAGGGATTTTAAGGCGTTACCTTCTTCTGCATTCTGTAGCCACTCAGCAAACGCCCTGATCTGCTCAAAAAAGACACTATTTGGCAGAGTGACCGTCTCTGTACCACTTTAGAATGGCTTCCTCACTCAAGACATCGGCTTGATATTATTATATACACCTATATATTACATTACTTCTATTCCTCAGATAGCAGGTGACTTACGTAAAGCTGCTATTTACTGTTATACTTTGCAGGGTGCAAGGGTGTGAGACATTTACTAAAACAGCGTATAATTCCTCACATCTCTTGTCTCTTACAACCTCTCAGAGGTTGCTTGTGTGTATGTGTGTGTGTGTGTGTGTGTGTGTCTGTGTGAGTGTGTGTGTGGGCGTGCACACCTTCCTTGACAACGCCATCTCTGAACAAGCCTACAAGGCTGGGTGGTTGGGGGACATCATTGTTGGCCGTCAACATGGCCAACTTGGTCTGCTCCGACTCAGTGAAGGCTTTTAAGAAGAGCGACATCTCCACAGACACAACGGACAAGAGAGTATAAGGAGGCACACACACGGGCGTTGCTCAAAACACAAATGATGGGTCTGTACTACCAGGGCACGGGTAGTAGACCTATCTTGACTAGTTTAGTCGACTACCTGTCAACTGTGTCCTGGTACATAAAAGGAGCTACCTATTAATTAGTGTATGAGCCACACCTGTGTTTGTCCTATGATGACATCTCTGAGAAAAGGATCCATTCAGTGTCTCACCCTGCTTAGAGTGTAACCAGACTGACTCACATTGGTTTACTTGATTTTATTGATTACCTTTGTAAACACATCATTGTAGAACGTCAGCATTGCAAAGGCCCAGATGAAGACACATAAGCACACAAAGGCAACAGACCACTTGTCTTCAATGACGTTGTCACTGTAAATACAGCTATAGCCACTACAAGAGCATATGTCATAACACAGAATAAAAAATACATAATTAATAATTAAATTAATACCTAGATTAGTAGTAGTAATTGTTTAGTAATTGTAATTATTATTTTTTAGTAATTGTTGCTACCATCTGGTCGGTGGTTATACAGCATCTGTACAAGTACTAACAGGTTTAAGGAAAGTTTTTACCCACAAGCAGTGCACCTACTGAACTGCTAGGAGTGCTGCCACTATCACTTTCATAACATAGTCATTAACATTACACTTACATACTTTGCTGGACCTTCCGGACTCATCACAGTTACAGTTACTGCACTGTATTCATGATGCTGCTGCACTACTGGCACTTTAAATGCTTTTAAAGATAAACAACAATGTACATTCAACACATGTACATACAACAGCTCTTTTCTTGTTTATATTGTTCTTGTATATATTATTTATATTTTTATGGTATTGTTTCGGAGATGTATACTGCGGGAGGGAATGAGGAGTACGCATTCCAATGTACCTGTTGGCCAATAACAATATCTTGTATCTTGTATCATGCAGGGGTAGCCTATTTAACCTGAATGAATGAATACAGAATGGAAACATTCTTGAGCCACACATGTATGTAAATGCAGGAGTGACCTTCTGTTGCACCTTGTATCGATGTGACTAGCGCAGACAGCATGCTGACACAGCTGATAGTCTGTCCCAGGAATTCAAGGAATATGATCATGTGGGGTTAGCTCTTAAGACAGCCATAGCATAATGTACACACACACACACACACACACAATATATTACATCTGTTATGCCACACACGGATTGTTGCTGGCGGAACACCTTGGTAGTACAGACAGTCAGAGGCAAAAGAAGTTCAACAACCCATAGGCAAATGTATTGTATACAGCTCCTGGTAGGAGTCTGTGAGCAGGGTGGGGGTCGGCCAGGTAGGAAAGAGGGACCCAACTGCGATCCTCCAGACCGTAGCCCTCCCAGTCCAACAGGTACCGGAATCCCCACCAGGAGCTCCATCCAGACCGGGTCGCCATCTGTGAGGACAAGGGGGAGGTGGGGCTGGGGCGGCAGTAGACAGGGTGCTGGCGGAACACGGGTTTCAATAGGGATACGTGGAACAAGGGATGAACATTCATGGAAGGGGGGGGGGGGGGGGGAAGGTCGAGACGTACCGCAGAGGGGTTGAGGACACAAACAACGGTGCAGGGGCCGACATAACGGGGCTTGAGTTTAGGGGAAGAGGTGCGGAGGTGTAGGTCCTGAGCCAACAACCAAACCCTCTGACCCGGATGGTAGGCAGGAGCTGGCATCGGTCGCCGGTTTGCTCCCCGTTGAGCCCTTTGAGTTGATGTGCAGACCTCCAAATCCAGTGACAGTGGCGGAGGTGAGCGCCGGTGGAGGGAACAGCCGCATCCAACTCTTTCTGGGGAAACATGGGGGGTTGATAACCGAGAGAGCATTCAAACGGCGACATACACGTTGCAGCGTTGGTCATGGAGTTGTGCGAGTACTCCACCCAGGGCAGGACCTTGCTCCATGATGCAGGGTTGCTAGGGACTGGTTGGCTCTCTCCGCCTGCCTGTTGGTCTGGGGATGGTATCCGGAGAAGAGGCTGACCGTGGCCCCAATTCCCCTACAGAAGGCCCGCCACACCTTGGACGTAAACTGGGGACCACGGTCCGACACAATGTCCTGAGGCAGACTGTTCTCATAAACGATACGTAGGATTCCTTACGAAAAAACAGTGCACTTTGTTTCGTAGGAAATCCTACGTATCAACCCGGTGCGCATGCACAAACTTCTGCAGCTATAATGTCAAGCACAGTCACATTTCCTTGTATTCTCGGTGGAAAATGTAATAGATAGATAAATAGTTTCGGCATTATAATATGTTTTGATAACATTTCTAGCGAGAAATGTGTGTTTTACTCTCACACGCTTTGTTCAGTGATTTTATATAATCTTTAGTTTTTGAGTTATTACGAAGATTTGTTCAGGTTTCTATCGTTGCTATGGATGCTGATATCACTGCCGCCTTATTGTTCTGTTACGTTTATTATTTAAGTTTATTTTTACGTGTATTACTAATCCATCGGATTGCAGCGGCACTGAGCTGCACCATCTCGTCCGTCGTTAAAAAAAATATATATAAACCACATTATTAACACAAATAGATCGAGGGATGAGACCCGAGCGTGTGCAAAGAACTACAATTTGCAGCGTGCTGTGTCACACGTTTCGTAGTTCTAATGTGTTTTCCCTATTATGTGAAATTGTGACCAGGACTCTTGTGATCTTTTTATAGATGGTTTACTGGTCGAGAAAAACACTGGCTTGGTCAGATTTGATCTTTCTTATTTGTAAGAGGGTGAAATCAAAACTGTTGATCCCATGTCTGTAGCACGTTCTTCACGGCTTCCCTGTAAGCCTTCAAAGGTGGCACATGTTCCAGGTTCAAAGGGCACCCCTGAGGAGCAGGAACCCTCCACACCTTTCATACTGACATATGTTACTCTCTAGATTAAGACTTTTCCAATGAGGTCTTCATGGTTGTCATCTTGCTCCAAGGCTTGCAGGTGTACTTTCTCTGAGCCTTTTACAGCCAAGCTGGATAAAATCAGTCAAACATGTTTTAAGGGGTATGAAGTAGCCAAATGTGTTCAAGATATTGATGTTTGCCATAACTTTAAATTTGGACCGGTTTAGACTCGATTTTATTGTTTAACATACATATTTTCCAATTCAACTTAATATTATCACTTTTCAACCAGCCTGCAGAGGGCGCAACCTACCGGTAGATTAAATCTAAACATATAAATAATAAGAATTCAGTAATTGATCAAAACAAACTATTGAGAGCTGATGACTTAAACCAGTGGTCCCCAAGCTTTTTTTTAGGAGGGCCAGATCATGTCAGTAGATAGTACTGTGGAGAACAGGTCTACAGGACCTTACTTGAGGGGGGGGATGTTGCAAATATTTTTTAACTTAAGTGCAAATTTCTCACTTGAAAAACCGTATTTTAGAGTAACCTTAACTTGTTTGTTTTGTGAGATAAAAAGTCATAAAAACATGTATAAATGTTATTTTAGACATGATTTCAGCTGCTCTGTTCACCGACTGAAAGGGGCTTAAACAAACTGCACTGTTTTTTCATGAGAATGCGTTGCTGCAGGTGCTTGTGCAAACACACTTATATACAGCCGGAGTGTGCGCATGCGCACTGATGGCTCTGACAAAAATTTCCGTGGAAATATTCGTAATAACTATGAAACTAAAGATCGTATACATTCACTGAAGGACAATTGTGACAAATAAGGGCCCATTTCTCACTAGAAATTTTATCTAAACATTAAAATGGCAAAATATGATTTTTTTGCATTTTCCACTGAGAATACGGGGATAGTCGCCCATGTTGCTTTGTGTTGTCGCTGCAGTGGGACGTGCATGCGCACTGATTGCTGTACGTACGACGTCTTACGAAACAAAGTGCACTGTTTTTTCGTAAGGAATCCTACGAACCGGTTCAGGCGGACAACATGAGTCACAAGGAGATCTGCAGTCTCAGCAGAGGAGGGGAGCTTGGGAAGTGCGACATTGTGGGCCGCCTTGGAAAAACGGTCCACTATGGTAAGAATAACGGAACCTACCTCACGGCCGGGTGTAGGGTCCCACCTACACCCGGTCGTGACTGGGAGTAGGTGGGACCAAATGCAGGGATAACAGAACGCCAGATGGACAGTTTGTGATATTTATTTGTATATCACACAGCAGGCAGAGACGCGGGGACAAGCAGGTGATCAGGAACCGGGCTGGGTAGACGAACCAGGCAGGGACAGGCAGAGGTGTAGTCAGGGACAGGCAGCAGATCGGGAACCAGGCAGGGCAGACGAACCAGGCAGGAACAGGTGGAAGCGTAATCGGGGTCAGGCAGTGGATCAGGAACATGAACGGGAATCAGAACACTGGAATGTCTGCATAGTCCGGAGAACAATCTGGTGACGTGTGAGTATGCAGGGTAGGCTTAAATAGGGACGTTAACTGTGATGCGCTGCAGCTGCGGGTAAGACTTAACAAGGGGGGCGTGGCTATCCGGTAGTGTGTAGTGGGAGCGAGGAGACAGGAATGGGGAATGTGATTAGGGGGCGTGGCTATACGGGAGAGTGATGTGGAGACAGGAATATGATAAGGGGGCGTGGCTATACGGGAGAGTGATGTGGAGACAGGAATGCGATAAGGGGGTGTGGCTATACGGGCGAGTGCTGTGGAAGCGAGGAGGCAGGAGTGCAAACTGTGACAGAATTACCGTGGGACATAGGAAGACATGTGATGAAGTCGAGGAAGATGTTGGACCAGGGACGACTAGGGATGGGGAGAGGTCACAGGAGACCAGCAGGAAGACGATGGGAGGATTTACTGCGAGCGCAGATAGGGAAAGCGGCCACAAACTCACGAGTGTCCGTCTCCATGGACGGCCACCAGAACCAACGGCGGAGGTAGGAGAGGGTCCGGGTTGAGCCAGGGTGTCCCACCAGTCTGTTGGAGTGGCCCCACTCGAGCACTCGGGAGCGGGCAGATTCAAGATTCAAGATTCAAGATAACTTTATTTGAAACAGGGGGAATAAATGCACACAAATATACTAATACCTAAAAGCTAAAAACTAAATAACAACGAACTAACTAAACAAAACTAGTATAAACAAAATATAACTAAATTAAATCTAAATGTATTGATAGATGAATTGCACAATTTACAGTATTATTACAGTAATACGTAGGTATATACAATACACAACAATACGTATAGTGCAAATTGGCAGTAATAAATACTAATAAATAACTCAGATGAATACTGAAAAAGTGACATGTGAAAAGTGAAAAGTGAAATTGAATTTACAGTGCAAAATTACAGTGAAAGGATTTACAGTGCGTTGACCTCAGGTCACTGAGTCTCCACTGTCCCTCTCACGACCCAAGGTAGATGAATTATAGAGAACTGATGGCCACAGGAAGAAAGGACTTCCTGTGGCGTTCTGTGGTACACCTGGGTGGAATAAGTCTGTTGCTGAATTCAGGAACGAACAGCCGACCAGGAAGACCTCCACCCGGATCAGGTTCGTCACGCTGGGCTGTCCTCACCACCGTCTCGATCTCCCAGGTGACCATACCGATCACTCGGGCTGGAGGCAAGATGGTGTCCTCCAATACCAGGCCGGCCCTCTCAGGGAAGAGACAGGACAGGGCTTCAGCCATTGTATTGTGGGAGCCCAGGCATAAGGTGAGGGTGAAGTCGAAACGGCTGAAGAACAGGGACCAGCGTGCCTGATGGGATTTCCGCCGCTTGGCTGTACAGAGGTAGGTGAGGTTTTTGTGGTCTGACCAAATGACAAAAAGGTTGCCGAGTCCAGCCATTCACTCAGTGCTGCCTGAACCGCCAGCAGTTCCCTGTCGCCGATGTCGTCATTTCTCTCAGCTGGACTAAAGCTTTGAGCGAAATAGGCGCAGGGATGGAGCTTCTCGTCCTCTGCCGACCTCTGTGAGAGGATTGCCCCGATGCCCTCATCAGAGGCATCCACCTCCACGATGTATTGCCAGAAAGGATCGGGGTGGGCTAGTACCGGGGCTGCGGGAGAAGGCAGACTCCGCCTCTGGGGACCAGGAGGAGTGGAGAGTGGACGTAAGGGCTGTGAGAGGAGCGGCCACACGGCTGAATCCCCGACACACAGCGGCACAGTTGCTTTCTGTCTTCGGGTCGGGGCCACTCCTCCACGGCCTGGATCTTTCTGGGGTTGGCTCTGGTGTGCCCCTTCTCCACAATGTGGCTGAGGAACTCCACAGACGAGGAGTGAAACATGCAGTTCTCCGCCTTGATGAACAACAGGAGACATTGGAGAACCAAGCGAATGTGCTGCCGGTGCTCCTGCTCTGACTGGGGGAAAAAAAATCGGAATGTCGTCCAAATACACCACCATAAACACATTGAGCATATCCCGGAGGAGATCGTTGACCAAGGCCTGAAAAACAGTTGGACAATCCAAATGGCATCACCATATACTCAAAGTGTCCGAGGTGGGTATTGAACGGCGTCTTCCACTCGTCCCCCTCCCTGATGCAAACAAGGTGGTAGGCGTTGCGGAAAAAATTGTGCCATGGGTCAAGGGTTCAAACATGGAGCTCATCAGAGGTAATCAATTCTTTATTGTGATTCAGGGCCCGAAAGGGGTCACCGCCCTTCTTCTTAACAAAAAAAACCCCTTGCTGCCACCTGGGAAGAAGAAGGGCAGATGATTCCGGATGCCAGGGATTCCGTGATATAACCCCGCATGACCTTTTTTTCAGGAACCAAGAGGTTGTACAGCCGCCCGGAGGTAAGGGGTGCACCAGGGAGGAGTCTATGGGGCAGTCATAAGGACGATGAGGTGGAAGGGAAAGGGAGCACTCCTGCTCAACACCTCAGCCAGGTCGTGGTACATGGACGGACTCTGGAGAGATCAGTCGGGAAGGCGTGGGTCTGGGGTCTGAGGCAGGAGGAGTAGCTGACCGCAGGCAGTTGGCATGGCAGGAAGAACTCCACCCGATGATGCTGCCCGGGGTCCAGCAGATGTGGGGATTGTGTCTCTAGAGCTAGGGTCTGCCAAGTGCGAAGGTGCGAACTGCACCTCAGTGGAGCGGTCCTTGGCAACTAGGAACCGGGTGGACTCGTGTTGGTTTCCAGAAAATGGACAGGCTGATGGAGGCAGTGCTCTGAGTGATTGGGACCAGGGGAAGGCCATCAAATTACAAGGGGATCCCTGCCTGCTTAACCATGGTGGTGATGAGTGGATGAGACTCTCATCCAAGTCTGTTCCCAGACGGCCGCTGTTTGGGAGGAAGGGTCATCAGGCTCACCAGGGTTCCGAGACCTAGTGAGCCTGGCCTTTTGGTATCTGGGGTCGGTTACAACAGGTTCGGATGAGGAGTCCGGCCTGTCCACAATAGAGGCAGAGTCGGTCCCGGACTAGAGAGAACAGGTGGGCTGACGTGAGTGTTCTCCTGGTACAATATACAAGATTATACACAGGAATACTTACTCCCCATTCCCTCCCGCAGTATAAATCTCAAAAACAATAACATAACATTTTAAATAATATATATATATATATATATATAATATATATATATAAATATATATATTTTTAAGTACTCATCTGAATTATTTATTAGTATTTTATTACTGCCAATTTGCACTATACGTATTGTTGTATATTGTATATACCCACGTATTACTGTAATAATACTGTAAATTGTGCAATTCATCTGTCTATACATTTAGATTTCATTCAGATTTAATTTAGTTATATTTTGTTTATGCTAGTTTAGTTTAGTTTAGTTTGTTGTTATTTAGTTTTAGGTATTGTATATTTGTGTGTGCATTTATTCCCCCTGTTTCAACTGTTGCACCTTAATTTCCCTCGGGATAAATAAAGTCTCTTGAATCTTGAATATACAATAAAATAAACAAAAAAAGAGCAGCAAAGTGACTTCAATGATATGTACGTGTATGTTTTTATTATTATAATTTTTTTTACAAAAATCTTCCAAAAGCATTTAAAGTGCCAGTAGTGCAGCAGCATCATAAATACAATGCAGTACAGTGCAGTAACTGTGACGAGTCCAGAAATCCAGCAAAGTATGTAAGTGTAATGTTAATGACATGTTATGAAAGTGAAAGTGGCAGCACTCTTTGCAGTTCAGTAGGCGCACTGCCTGTGGATAAAAACTATCCTTAAACCTGGTATTACTTGTGCGGATGCTGCGCAACCGGCGACCAGGGGGGGAGAAGAGATGGTGCCCAGGGTGATTGCACTTGGCCTTCTTCCGACATCTGGTCCTAAAGATCTCCTCAATACATGGAAGTGCACACCCGATGATTTTCTCTGCCGTCCTCACGACACTCTGGATGGCTTTCTTGTCCCGTGCAGTGGTGTTGCCGTACCACACAGTGACGCCACTCGTCAGGACGCTCTCTACGGTGCCACGGTAGAAGTTTACTAGCCACCTCTGGCCTATACCGCTTTTTCTGAGGCACAGCAGAGCATAGAGGCGCTGGTGTGCCTTCTTCAGCATGACCTCTGTGTTGCGTGCCCACGCCTGGTCATCGGAAATCTGTAGTCCAAGGAAACGGAAGCAGCCGACGACTTCCACCGGTGGCCCATCCAGGCTGATGGTAGAGTGGGTGCCCCGGTGGCTCCTGAAGTCCACGATGGACCTTGGTCTTGCTGACATTCAGTGCGAGGCTGTTGTCCTCACACCATCGCGTCAGCTGGACCACCTCATCTCTGTACTCAGTTTCATCACCCTCGCTTATCAAGCCGATGACTGTGGTGTCGTCTGCAAACTTGATAATCTGATTATTGCTGTGCATGGCAGTACAGTCATGTGTGTACAGCGAGTACAGCTGGGGACTGAGGCAGCAATATTGTGGTGCTCCGGTGTTGAGGACCCGAGTGGATGATATGTTGTTCCCAATCTTCACCACTTGAGGCCTGCCCGTCAAGGAAGTCCATAATCCAGTTACATATGGGGGCGCCCAGACCTAGTTTCAGCACCATCGTTGGAGGGAACGATGGTGTTGAACGCCGAGCTGTAGTCAATGAACAGCAGTCTGACGTAGGTGTCCCTCCTGTCTAGGTGCTGCAGGGCCGTGTGTAGTGCCAGGGAAATGGCATTGTCTACAGACCTGTTTGGTCTGTATGCAAACTGGAGTGGGTCTAGGGACTCGAACATAGACAAGTTTCTCTAGGCACTTCATGGCTATGGGTGTTAAAGCCATGGGCATGTTACCTCGGTCATTTTGGGTAATGGCACAATGGTTGTCGCTTTGAATCACGCTGGGATGACAGACCATTGTAGATGTCGGTGAACACAGGAGCCAGCTGGTCAGCGCAGGTCTTGAAAACGTGGGATGGAGGCGTGGTCTGATTTGCCGAAAGCCGGCCGCGCAACGGCACGATATGCGTGCTTGATGGTGGTGTAGCAGTGATCAAGAGTCTTGTTCTGTCTGGTCGGACATGAGATGTGTTGATAGTATTTTGGTAATACCTTTTTTAAATTGCAGTGGGTAGCGATTCTGAAGTTTGCTCACTTCAATGTAAAGTTTGTCCAATGCAATGTTTGCATTGGACGAGCCCATGGTTGGATGTAAACCACCGACATGAGAATAGTGGAGATTTCCCTCGGCAAGTAAAAAGGGCGACATTTGATAGTCAGTAATTCCAGATTAGATGAGCAATGTTTAGAAAGCACCTGAACGTCCGTACACCAGCTGTTCACCAAGCAGCATACGCCCCCACCATTGTTCTTCCCCGTGGACTCAGCTGTTCTGTCGGTCCGAAATAAAGAGAATCCTGGTGGTTTCACTGCTTCGTCAGGAATCACAGAGGACAGCCACGTTTCCGTAAAAATCATGGCGCAGCACTCCCTGAGTGCTACTCCATCTCCTCCGGGCGCAGCCTTCTCTTGCGGGCGCGTTTGTTGTTGCCCCCCTGGGGCTTGGTGGCTCCCCTCCCCCAGCTCTCCTTTGTCCCGCCGGATCTCCGCAAGTCCTAGTGCTTTGTTGCGTTTTCTGTGGTTGTATTGTTCCGTAATTCCAAGAGTGTTTGGCGATCATATGTGAAAACACACATGGTGACTAGTTATAGTCCTATAAAGTTACTTAAATATAAAATAAAAGTGCGAAAGAAATAAGTAAAAAGTACAAGTCCATCCAGGTGGACACGAGGGGGAGGCAGAGGAGCGTGGCGGGAGAGGATGTGAGTGGTGTGATGCTGGAATCACAACATCTTTATAATCCTACATTTTTTTGTGACAACACTGAATTAGATGTTTCAAACATTCACAGAATGCTAGTCCCAGGGCAGCAGATTTAACATGTCAGTTTTAAATATATTTTAAACAATGACTCACCCCTTTTTCTGGTCTTAACTCTCTGGCTGGTCAGCACTGGCTTCTGCTGCTTACCGGAATTCATATAAGTCCTAAAAGCAAGGCATTGAATTAATGACATCCTTTCTGACGACAACAATGTCAATTTGTATTCATATTGTTGTTATTATATCATCAAAGAACAGGTAGTTACTTTATCATTTAATTTCACAGAATATAGTGAGACTCTTCGAGAAATCAATGCTTGTCAAAAGTTAGTGCGGCTGAGAGATGCTCTGTCTGAGAGTTGTAGTTAATCACCTCTCTTCTCCCTCTCTCTCCCTCGGTGCCAGGCTTAGGAAACACACACTTGTCAGGATGGGTAAATGGCAAATTCCTTGTCTCTCAGACACATAAATATACATACAAATGCATGCAAGTACACCTATGTGAATGAACATATATATTGTATTTATTTCTAATAACGGATATCTATCTTTATCCTGGACAGCAGTCGGGCGATCAAAGCTGTGCAAGCAACACAACAAATCACTCAGCAATAAATTACAATTTCCCTCAGTTTTATATTGACAAATTTCTAAATAAAAAATGATATGGACTATCCTATAACAGTAGTCCTTGTGGCCAGTAAATTAACAACATGATTGTTTAGAATGTTCAGTTCTCCTCTCTGGGCCAGGGATTACAGAACCACTCGATCATTGCGTCGATCATTTGTGCTCTAACGGAGCCCGGCACCACCCCCCGGAGGTGGAAGTCTGTTACTACAGCTGCAAGTGTTGAAGTCTTTAAACGTGAATGATGTCCTGCGTTAGCCAATTGCCGACACCATTTATATACACACTCACAATGCCATGCTCCAATGAGCATGAGGTGGGATCCACCGAGATAAATGTCTTTCTCGTGTCACATCCCAAGAACATTGGCGATTTCAGGTAATTCTGCGGTTGTAAAATTGGAAATCTATCAGGTAAAGTTGGTTTTATTTTCGATATTCATTTGATATTCAACATTCGACATTTGGCCCAAGCGTGAAGGGCTAATTAGGGAACTGGCGGAAAGTACTTTCTCTATCAGGAATAAAGGATGGCTCCGCCAACAACCTTTTGTTTATATGTTGGATGACATATTATTTTCATGATATTTGTTAGATATTCACATTGTTTTGTAAAAATACCAAAATGTACCAAATGTATATGATTGTAAAAATATCTGTCCTCCTCCCACAACCTTTGTTTTGTCCATAAAATGTGTCACCATTTAATATAAATAAATTCAAACAATAAAATTTTTAACAATAAAATCAATAACTTTTGAAATAGTCAACATAATCACAAAGAAACAATGGCAATGGCCCTTCTAGTTCCGGGCCCCCTGATTTAGCTCCATTCCCCCATTTCTACACTGTCTAGCACTCTGCCCCTGTGTCACGGGTTAGGTTTGGACCCAAATGCTGCACACGGACACCAAAGGCAGATAGTGGTATTTATTGCGATAAATATCACACAGACAGGGACAGGCAGAGACGTTGTCGGGGACAGGCAGGGGATCAGAACCGGGGCTGGGTAAACAAACCAGTACTCGTCAGAGATGTCCATCTCCTCCTCCGCTTCCTGAGGGTTCTTGCTCACCTCTGAGGGAGGTCCCTCCCCGTCCTCCTCGGAGGAGTCTGACACCCCGAGGAAAGGAAGTGGTTGACTGGTCAGGGTGGCAACTGTTGATGGAACTGCCTGATGAGGTCCTTGTCCAAAATATGCCGGGCCGGAACCCACGATCTCTCCTCCGGGCCGTACCCCCTCAAATCGACCAGGTACTGGTGACCCCTCCCACGACACCGGGAACGCAGTAGGCGGCGGACGGAGTAAGCCGGGCCGCCATCGATGACTCTGGGTGGCGGTGGAGGTCCACTCTGAGGTCTGCTCTGGACCTCCCTGGTCCTCTCTGGTCCTCCCTGGACCTCCCTGGACCTCTCTGGTCCTCCCTGGACCTCTTTGGACCTCCCTGGACCTCTTTGGTCCTCTCTGGA
Organism: Muraenolepis orangiensis; assembly: GCA_027704905.1. NCBI lineage: Eukaryota > Metazoa > Chordata > Actinopteri > Gadiformes > Muraenolepididae > Muraenolepis > Muraenolepis orangiensis. Next base: position 22,800,660 of record CM051007.1, read on the forward strand.
CCTCTCTGGACCTCTCATGGGAGAGCTCCTGACGTCCCCAAAACAACAAAAAACAAACGTGCCCCTCGCAACAGCCATCCCCTCCGCCGCTTCCTGGAGAGTCCCGCCCTCCTCCGAGGATGAGCCCTCCCTGTCCCCATAGGAGGACTCCGATTAAAGGAGGGAAAGAGTCTCCCACGGCGACGGGAACGAAGTCGGCGTTGTCAGAATGGGGCAGCCCGGCATAGAGCAGTGCGGCGTTGAGCAGCGCAGCGTCGTCGGAACAGGGCAGAGCAGTGTTGGGCAGCGCGGTGCTGTCAGACAGGGACAGTGCGCCGTCGTCAGAATGGGGCAGTGCGGCGGCGTCAGATGGGGGAGGAGCAACGCTGTACGGGGACAGAGTGACGTAAGGCGCCAGGAAGGACGAGCAGGTCGGCGTCTGTCATATCTTAGCCCCCTCAGAGGGAAAGGTGCAAGGCTGGGGCTCCGGTGCGAATCCCACTGGAAAAGGCGGTGGTGAAGCGGGAGGAGATGCTGGGTCTCGCTGAGTGACCATGGCCTCTCGCGCCTGCGCACTAGCCAAGACCGATTGAACCAGGATGGCCAGCTGTGCACCACTCTGTTGGAGGGTTTCCTCAATCCACTTGTGACGTGGTGTGCGCTGGGTCCATTTCGGGCCAGATTGTTCTGTCACGGGTTAGGTTTGGACCCAAATGCTGCACACGGACACCAAAGGCAGATAGTGGTATTTATTGCGATAAATATCACACAGACAGGGACAGGCAGAGACGTTGTCGGGGACAGGCAGGGGATCGGCACCGGGGCTGGGTAGACGAACCAGGCAGGGACAGGCAGATGCGTAGTCAGGGACAGGTGGTGGATCGGGAACCAGGCAGGGAACAGGCAGAGGCGTAGTCAGGGACAGGCGGTAGATCGGGAACCAGGCAGGGCAGACGAACCGGCAGGGACAGGCAGAGGCGTAGACGGGGACAGGCAGCAGATCAGGAACCATGCAGGGACAGGAACGGGAATCAGTCCGGGTACGCTGGAGAGCGTCATCTGGACAATCTGGCCAAGTATGAGTGTGCAGGGGTAGACTTAAATAGGCCGGTTAATTATCATGTGCTGCAGGTGTGGGGGAAATGTAAATGTGGGTTGACGCTGCCCCCTAGTGGAGGCAGGGTGAATAGCTATTGTGACACCCGGTGCTGAAACCTGGTGCTGCAGTATTTTTTTCTGTCACATAACGGTAAACGGGGAGTGACATCGCTCTTTCTCTATAACAGCTCTGATAATATCCTCATGCCTAATTTACATGGACTTCACCGACCCCCCTTTAAAAAAAATGGTATATTCCAACGTGGACCAATCTCTGCAAGCAAAGGATTTAAAAACCCATGTGCTATACACCAGCAGTGTTGAGACAAGTTCATAGACATACCGGCCAAGGTAAAGTCTTTGCAATTAAAACATTAAAACATTGCCTACCTCAAACATACCATGTCTGCGCCTGTTAGGGGGGAGCTTTCGGCCTCTGAGAGGAACATCTTCCAAGTTATCACTGCTGGTGAGTAGAAACTATGTAGAATCATATATTGTGTGTTTTTGGACAGTGTTACTGCATTATTTATTGATAACACATTGATAATGTTTAACAAGATTATAATGGTAGACTGAAATGAGTTTGTTTATTTGTGTAGTCTGTTCTGTATCGCTAGTTATAGTATAGTATTACATATATACTATATAATTACATTGGAAAATGCTTTTGTATGTGATTTATGTTTATTTGAGGTTGAATTTAGTCTTCAATGGTACTTGCATAATGTTCCAAAGATTCCTGATAATTATGAAATATATATACTGTATATATATATATATATGTACATATACACAAGATCCTATCAGATTGTTTGCTCCATGTGTATCCTTTCTTCAGATGACGTGGAGGAGGTGGAAAAGCTGCTAGCCAACCAAGATGTGCGAGTCAACTGCTTGGATGAGGTATCCTATTTGAGATTCTTTCATTTATGAATTTTTGTATTCATGTACCGAATAGAAATGATTTCCCCAACTGAAAAAAAGCGACTGGTGTTCTTCTCATGCATGGACACTCTGAGAAAACTGTCACCTTCATGATTTTTTAAAAACACAATTGCAAAAAAAAGCAAAAGTAAGACCCCAAAAACCCTTTAGTCATCACATAATGAAAGACCGTTTTCTAAATGGGTGACTAATGCGTTGCTGTAGGTGTTATGGGAACTAGCATATGTTGCTTATTGTTGGAGGAGAGACATATGGAGGAGACTGGAGGGGGGGGCAAGAAGCAGGGTTGGATAACCGCGCCACGCCACTCAACGTATCTTACCAAACCCCTTCAGATTCCTTTGTCTGTCGAGGGCTTTCTGTCTGTCAAAAACAGATGTGGTTAACGGAACTTAACCTCAGCGTCAATACGTTGACGTCTTATTGTTGACGCCTCTTAACACTGATATTACAAAAGAGGTATTTTTACGTTACGATTTTTGGTGAAACAGCCAGGAGATTATATTGTGATTCAAAGTACATGCAAATCAAGTACATGCATAACAGTGAGAACCTACAGATACATATAATAAGTACACTTTTTTAAACTTGTATAACAATATAAGACAAGTTATGTTCTGTTTCATGTGTGCAACTGTTGCATTCTAACAATCGCATGTAGCATGTTGTATTTAGACTATTTAGATTATTTTTCCTTGTATCTCAGTATTGATAGTCTTATACCTACTCTTACACTTAATTTATACCTGTTTTAAATAGTCGTTTTTTAGGAGACTGTTATTATATATGACATCTTATTTAACCACTGTACATTATATATTACCATGCACTTTACTGCAACATTTGCACCCTGGTTAGATGTCAAATTACTTTCGCTGTACTGTACTTGTGCTGTGCAATGACAATACATTTTAATCTAATCTAATCTAATAGTCATATACCTGATAGAAATGTGTATATAAAAGCAATGCATTCAACAAATAAAAGCCTTTTTTTGTAACTGACCACTGCAGATGTGAAAACCACTACAAAACAATGATTGTTCTAGGCTGTATAGTCTGCAAACCAATGGTGCAATAAAGCTGTTTGGTTATAGTGTTGATCATTACATTTGTCCCGTTTCTCTCTTGGCTTTTATCCAGTATGGCATGACTCCATTAATGCATGCTGCCTACAAGGGGAAGGCCGATATGTGTCAGTTGCTGCTGCGTCACGGGGCGGATGTGAACTGTAACCAGCACGAATATGGATACACTGCACTCATGTTTGCTGGCCTGTCTGGTATGACCAGATATCTTTCCATAATATTGTTATTTTGGGGATTGTGTGTCATTTATCTTGTTACTTATGTACATATCATCCATCAGTCACTTGATTGTTCTTTTTATTGTCTTTTTTATTGTGTATAGTATTTTTATTATAGTATTGTGTTTTAGAAATTCATACTGCGGGAGGGAATGGGGAGTAAGCGTTCCATTGTACTTGCAGTGCATATGGCAAATACAAATCTTGAATCTCGAATCTTGAAACTTCTTGAGTAAAACCCTGCTTGTGCGATCTTGCAAAGGTCTGCAAAGCATGAGTGTGTTGTAATGAATACAATTTGATTCATAAAAAGGACTAATGAAGGAGATCCGAACCACTCATAGACCTAAAAACTGCATGTTGTTTCCCAGGGAAAACTGACATCACCACTATGATGCTGGACGCGGGCGCGGAGACCGACCTCGTCAACTCTGTGGGCCGGACAGCTGCGCAGATGGCCGCCTTTGTCGGTGAGCCACACCGGGGGGGAAGGACGAAGGGTGGACGACCCGGAGGGGTGTGGGGGGGGGGGGCGGGGGGGCGGGGGAGACATTATTCCACATTCCACATTATTTCAGCGTAACGTCCAGCTTACTGTACTTTGATGGGTTAAGTTAAAAAAAAAAATGTAATCTTGTGTTTTCCCAAGCAGAGTATGAATTGTATTATTTTAAGTGGGAGGAAAATCTTCTTGGAGCATACAGTATAAACATATTGGGTGCCACCAAAAACGTACTGTGATTAAACAGTAAATATTCAGGGGGGTGCCCCCCCTGTTTGAGTTATGGGGAAGCGTCGGGGGCTGGTGTATTTAAACCCTATTCCCTTAATTTCCATGCAATTTGACGCAACAATGATATCAGTGTTTAATGTAGCCTTATACAGAATATATGACTGGCCCTGTGGAACAATTCCAAATCCAGGGTTAATAAAGTCTTCTGAATATGTTATGATCAAATAAAATAAAATTAATCCAATTAAATCTGAATCCTCGCGAGGTTAAAATACATCTTGCATGACATTGCAAACGCAATGTCCCCATAATAATGACAAATCATTTTCACAAGTGAACCTGAGGGGTTATATTTGACTTAGTTGCCTGTCTCATTGCAGGCCAGCACGACTGTGTGACCGTGATCAACAACTTCTTCCCGCGGGCGAGGCTGGACTACTACACCAGACCCCAGGGTCAGGAGACGGAACCCCTGCTACCCCCCACACTGGCAGGGCCGCTCCACCAGATCATCATGGCCACCACCCTCAACCCCGTCAAGGTGACCCCCCCCCCTCTCGTCCCCACACCTTAAGGGGTTGCAGCACATAGCACATTATCAACTGCGGTAGCATAAGAAACGGGTGAAAAAGTCGAACCTCACGTCACAACCTTGAATGAGTATATTCAGAACAATGAACAATCATCCTAGAGGGACGTTAACACGCAACCAAGTTCATTACAGGGCATATCAAATGTCCTAGTTTTTACCTGCTTTTTAAAAACAAGTTTAAACAAAAACCTTTAGAGTTTCCTTATCAGAGATTTATTTCAGGTTGCAACATTGAAAAGTGTGTGTGTGTGTGTGTGTGTGTGTGTGTGTGTGTGTGTGTGGGTGTGTGTGTGTGTGTGTGTGTGTGAACTCTTGAGTTCCATTTTAGCGATCAGGTGGTTGAAGCCAGCGCTTCATGTGCTGTCCTCCCTATTTTAGTTGAATCTAAATATAGCTCACACCCCAGTGAAGTTAACACAAGAACATGGTAGGTAATACAAGGACAAGCTAATCCCTTGAAATAGTGGAGCTGACGGCTCATGCTATTATCTTCAATATATTTTTGATCTTATTTAGGAACACTACTTTTGTCAAGTCGTGAACATTAGTGTCCTCTACAGTATCCTAGACCAGTGATTTTTAACCACTTTGCCGCAGAACACTAGTGTGCCGTGAGAGAGCGTCAGGTGTTTTCTGATGGAGACGCCATCAGAGAAAACTTCCAATTTTGCAAGGCACTGCCAGGAAAAACAACAGGAGAGGAAATTGTTCGGTTCACATCAGAATATCTTGAACAAGGAGGACTTCAGTGGGAAAACACAAGTGTCTTTACTGATGGAGCAGCAGCTATCGTCGGGTCCACCAAAGGCTTGGTTAGCAGAGTGAATGAGAGACAACCAGAGGTTATTGTTTTTTGCACCGCGAGGCGCCAAGTTGCGAAGACATTACCAGCAGACCTAGCTCATGTGTGGGATGATGTTGTGGGCATGGTAAACTCTGTAAAGACAAGACCTCTGAAAAGTTGCATATTTGCATCTTTATGTGAGGAAATGGTGATTACTCAAAGCTGCTTGCAAGTGATGAGGGGTGCAAGGCTGGCATACATGGCAAATATATTTCAGCATCTTAATGAAATGACAGAAATGCAAGGCCAAAATGAAAACCTGCTCACAAGCACAGATAAAATAAATGGATTCTGAACATCTGGAAAGGGCCAACTTTGACATGTTCTGTCGGAATCATAATTCCTTTATTTGTCACCCTTACATATTAAACAGACTTACATAATAAAAATATCTATGCACACGTTATTATTAACAATAATAATAATAATAATACAAATTATAATAAAACAAATAAAAAATAATATACATATTTTTTTTAAAACACCTCATGGGTAACATCAAGAGGATTCTGAAATCATCTCGCCACCCCCCCCCCCCTCAGGGTCCCGCGACCCCCAGGGGGGTCCCGCGACCCCCACTTTGGGAACCCCTGCCCTAGAGTGTACCAGAATAGACAGATTTCAACCTCTAGAGGGCAGCAGACTCAAAAATGTGGCCTTATCGTTTGGTGAACCTTTGAGACTGATTGATAGTAATATATTGAATTTAGTTATAAATATGTAAATAATGTCAAAAAATTAAGTAAATATATATATAAATATTAATTTTTTGTTTATTTGTTTATTTTTACTTGAATTTGTATGATTGAAAGCTTTTTTTTGGCGACCTACCAAAACCAGATGGTGTTGCTGGTGAAGGAGTGCCCCCTGCTGGTGGATGTGGCCGCGCTGGAGAAGTGCTACCACGTGATGGACCTGCTGTGTGAACAGTTTGTGAAGCAGCAGGACATGAACGAGGTGCTGGCCATGAAGATGCACTACATCAGCTGCGTGCTGCAGAGGTGCCTGACGCACCTCCGTGAGTGCGACGACAAGCTGGATGCGCTGATCAGGATGTAAGGCTCTTCTGCCGTTGGACTCTGAATTGTACCAGTGGCACAACGATTAAAGTGCTGTTCGCATTTTTACATTTTTATTAATAAACCACACAAGCAAAACATTCTTATTTACAACTAGAAGAGCAAAAACAAACAAATTAATAAAATTCAAACAGATAAATAAAATAATGACCCCACTTCATAATATTCACATACACACACAAATACACCCCTAGACCAGGGTTAATCCAATAAATTGGTCAACGGGGCAGTCTGTCAGACAATAACTGTGTGTGTGTTTGTGTGTGTGTATGTGTTTGTGTGTGTGTGGTTCTAATTGCCTTCATACCTGTTACTTTTATCCAGTCTGCTTAAGGGCCGGGACAGCGACGGCTTTCCACAGAACCAGGAGACGTTCATTCGCGAGTGCATCAGGAAGTTCCCTTACTGTGAAGCCACTCTGCTCCAACAACTGGTGAATAGCATCGCCCCAGTGGATATTGTGAGTAAACCTTTCGCTACTTCAACACTTCAGTCCTTTCTGGCCCAAGCTTGTTGTGTTGTATTTTAGACCAGACAGACTACCACAGACTGAAGTGTGGCAGGGGTTTAAGGCCGGGGTGTGTGGCACGCCTCCCCTGGGGGGCGCCAGAGGGTTTCAAGGGAGTGTGCAGAGAAACAAAATTTCCCAGAAATAAAAACAAATTTCCCAAAACGTCAAATAAAGGAAACAATTGTTTTTTTTATGTTTTTGAGTGCATTCTTTTTGAATCAATGGATAAATGTAGATTCATCAAACTGGAGAGGTTTTTTACACTGCCAGTGCGAAAAACACTGTGAGCCTACCAAAGCGTGAGCCTACCAAACCAAAGTGGTTAAAAATAACTGTTTATTCAAAGATATCATTTTTACCCACATGTATGGGCTTCTTGTCTAAATGTGTGTGTGTGTGTGTGTGTGTGTGTGTGTGTGTGTGTGTGTGTGTGTGTGACCGCCGGCAGGGAAGGTTTGTGTGTGTTGATTGATTATTCTCAACACTGAGACGACCCATCAGATCTCATCCTCACTCTTCTTTCATAACCAATTGTTATATTTATCGGTGCAAACGCTTTTATTTTTGAAATTCCAATAGAAGAATAATACATTTTTACACAGATTTGCGTTGTTTATTATTTCAGTGCAATCAATTAGTGGAATCAGAGGAGGCTCGTCCATTGAAGAAAGGGAGGACCATCCTCCCGAAAACTTCAGAGAAAAATATATTTGCAAAAGAAAAATAAATACACATACATTTAACAGATTCATCCGTTAAAATACTGCAAATATTACTGTTTTAACACTTCAAAGGCACAACAATCATGTCCCCGTGTCAAAATACCAACAGCACCCCCTACCGCAATTTAAAATGACTGCACGTAGGTCCCTATCGGACCCCAGGGCGGTGTGTTTGTGTGTGTGTACGGCAGTAAGGGAGGACCATCCTCCATTACTGGCGAGTCTAGCCAGAGGCTCTGTGAATCAATCAGCAGAGCTCACTGTGCTGATGAATACCCAATCAGAGTTTTGGGGGTCCGTTATCATCATGCAAGGATCTATCTTATGTCATTCATTCATTCCGTGTTCCAGACAACTCGTGAGTCATATTTTTTCAGAGTTTAAACTTTCGAGTTACAACTGAACTATTGTTTTGTTCATTACTTACTCCAAAGGTTGAGCATACCAGGTCAGACTTCAATAATCTCAAAATAAGAACAAATTTATTTCTGATAAGGCAAGCAGCACAATTTTCCTCTGGTATAGCTCACTACTTACACAAAATCTCCTTATGCTGCTTCACATTGGTGTTGGTTTTACATATGCCCTCACTAACGTCCCCATCAACCACTAAACAAACTTCACCAAGCTTCACCTTCACGCACCTTCACGCACCTTCCTTCCTCCCCTACTTTTACAACCACCAGCCGCCACTGAGTGGGATCCAGTTTAGATTAGGTGTACCCACCTGTATATCCCTTTCCAAACCATTCACGCCGTTGTTGTGTTCCCAGGGAAGCAACCCGACGGCTTTCTCTGTGCTGAACCAAGCGCTGACCGGGCATATGGCCCTCGCGGACGCTGAGTACTGCGTCACTTGCGGGGACAAAGGAGCCGAGAAGAGGTGTTCCCTTTGCAATGCGGTACGTCAATGTTTGAACTACAGTACGTTTGAACTCATTACCAAATTTTCTCGTCGTATCCATATGAAGTCCACAATTATCATTTTTTTTCCAGAGACTGCGAGATTGCGCTACAACTAGGTCGTGCAGCATTTCAAACCCATGGCGTGACATCGTATGCTTTGATTGGAAACGTAAACGTCATAAAAAATGTCATTTCACTAGCGCCTATTGCGTCCACTGAAGATGATCCATGTGTCACATGGCTGCTCTGAGTCCCTCTGTGTATGTCTGTGGCTTCCTGAAGGTGGCGTACTGCAGCCCGACTTGCCAGGAACTCCACTGGTTCACCCATAAGAAGATGTGTGTAGCGTTGCAGGAGCAGGGCCCCGACCAGGACAAGGACACCCCCAGGTTTAAAGCACTCAAAGGTGCTCATCAGATTTTTCGAAATGTTTAATTTCTGTTCCCTTCAAATAATGCATGCTTGTGAATTCGGGTGTACCAGCAGAAAGTACAGGGCAGCATTAAAAGACATCCAAATTGATAAGAAAAATATTCTAAACAGGAGTCAAAAAACTAGAAAACAATTATATGTAAGACTATCAAATAAGAGTTCAAGAGTATCAATCAAAATATAATTAGACAGTATATGTGAAACATGGAGTACAATACCGCCATCTAGGGGCTAGTACAATTTTTTTTATGTATCTGTAGTCAATTTAAATTGTAGTAAATTTGGGGCTTTCTAGTAAAAAAAAGGAAAATGGTGGAAAAGGGATTTGTTACTGTTTTTAAGCCTGTTAAATGGCAATAGAAACACACAACTTTTGTATGTATATGCCATACCTCTCCCGCCGGTTTGCACGGGCTGTCCCTATGGCCATCAAATATAGGACGACGAGCTGCTCCTCAACCCAATGGTCACTGAACACAGCGCTATCCTGCCCTCCTGTAGTCTCTCTGGCATGGGTGCGGAGACAAACTGCTGTCCGTACAGTGGTTCACGTTCGGGTGATGTTCCCATTTATTAATCGGTAAAAAACGAATGAAACATCACACGGTTGATGCAATAAAGAAAAAGAAAGTGTGATGGTGACCTGTAACAAAAGAGTGATTCAGCAGCCACGTGAGAAGTCAAAACCGCATAACCTCCATTTCCGCACCTGATTACCTCCACCTGCGCTTATAAAGGATAACCCTCCGTTGCTACCCGGTGGCGACCTGACGTATACCCATGAAAGACAAATAAACAAACAAACAGATATGGCTCCTGTAAGCATTTCATTGTACTTGTTAAAAATAAAAAATAAAATTGAATCTTGAATCAATTGAAGGAGCTCCATGGGCCGTTTTAAGTCCATGTGAATGCTCCCTCACTTTCTCTAAGACGTCATTCTTCTTACCTTTCTATTTATTATTTTTTGGGGGGAAAAACACAATGTTACTGAATTCACGCGGTTTGCGAACGCGCCAACATTATGGCAGGGCAACAAAAACACGTGTCTCCTTCCCTCTCTCCCTCTGTGTGCCGGCAGGCGACGAAAGCAACCTGGTGAGAGAGACGGCCAACTTCCTGCAGGAGTTGTGCATGCGGGCGGAGGAGAAGGTGGCTGTGGCAGGGGGCTGCCCCGCCGAGCCGCTGGGCTGTCCCTCCACCTCGGCCCAGGGGCCCAAGTGTGAGAGGGTGGACCAGTGTCCCTAGACCAAGTGGTCGATGAGCACCACCACTACCACCACAACTGCTCTGGTTTGGCAGGACCGGTTTTGATGTCATCACAATGGCGGCAGGCTGAAAGATACGGCAAAGAACTGCACTGTTGGAGGCCGGCACAACTGATTATTTTGTCCTCTTCATCACGGAGGCTACTTAAACCTACAAAGTCTGCAGAAACATATGTTGTGGAAAACATCACAGCTAAACATTAGGGACACCCTAAAAGTAGCTATTGGTTCTTTGGAACAAAGGGTTATTGTCTTTCACCTGTTAAGTTCAATTGGATCAATATATACAGGTATATATATATATATATGTATACATATTCAAGTGTGGGAATTGTTAGTTGTTTTGTTGTGTTCACTTGTTCTAATTTACTGTGTGTTTTTCTGTGTGTTCTGTAATTCCTATTTAAACTGGCATGGCTGTTCATATTGTCATATTAATAAACTGTAGAACAGGATTCTTTGTTAGAAGCATTCTAGAAATAATGAAGCGACTGCAGCAAATCATTTACAAGCCATCCACCACAATAGACAATTGTATTATATTGAGTATCCATGATGAGTAGCATATCCCTGCTAGTGTTATAGTGTTTGATAGTAGACTGTATACAGTATATGGTTACTTACACAAAGAAGAAACACTCAGGAAAACCGAACATCAGCATCCATAGAGAGAGAGAGAGAGAGAGAGAGAGAGAGAGAGAGAGAGAGAGAGAGAGAGAGAGAGAGAGAGAGAGAGAGAGAGAGAGAGAGAGAGAGAGAGAGAGAGAGAGAGAGAGAGAGAGAGAGAGAGAGAGAGAGAGAGAGAGAGAAAATATAAGTTAGACATTGTTCATCTAAAGTACGATGAAGTTCGTAGTTTGGAACGTCGAGCATCTTCGAGCTCAATTTCCCACGCACAGTTGCGTACGTCCTCCGGCGGTGTGCAGCCCATACAATCACATTTCATCCTGGGCGCATTGTTCTGCACGTTCCTCACCGTCCCCTGTCACCGAGGTGCCGATGATAACGCTGTTAGGCATAAGCAAGCACGCTGTCACGTTACATGTCAATAGAGCCATAACTCAACGCCATATACCGTGGTCGTCTATATAAGCCCCCCACCCACCCACCACACACCTCCATCCAGGGGAGGTGTGTGTGTGTACTTCTCACTATAGACCATGACAAAGGGTTGAGGTTCAAATTTCCAATTCTGGAGATGTAGAAATTAGCAAATTCCGCGTCGGATCCAGTGACGTTGACGGTATCATATTCATATGAGGTGTAAGAGCAGCTTGTTTAACAGACAGCCTGCTCATATACGGACCCCACCTCATAGGATATGACTCTATAGCAGCCAGGACACGACCGGGTCACTTTGCGAACCAGGTTCGTTCTGGACTAATAAAAAAGAAAACTACGAAGCCATCATGTCTTTATTAATAATAATAATAATAATAATAATAATAATAATAATAATAATAAATAAATAAATAAACAATAATAACAATAACAATAACAATAACAATAATAATAATAATAATAATAATAATAATAATAATATAATAATATAATAATAATAATAATAATAATAATAATAATAATAATAATAATATTGGCGTGTGTCAGACAGTTAAGGGCTGGGGTTCATGCCACTGGTATCAAAGGGGATGCGGTTGGAGGAGGCTCTTTGTCAGAGCGCTGCATGGGAACGGCCTGTAAGAGGACACCGGGCTTCTGGGGGCATAGTTTCGGTAGGATGAAGAGGTCCGTGGTCTTTGTTCCACCAGTGAGGCTATGATTAAAGAAGGATTCCACCATTATGTTGAAATCATAGGCTATAAGCTGTGACTGTAACTTGGTATTGCGAAACCTCGATAGTACATGATAGGTAAGATATGGCTGAATTATAAGGCCATAAGTGAAGTCAATATTTGTTGGTTATAGTCGCAATTATAGATACAATACAATTCAAAAACAAATATATGAATAGGCTATCACTGACATGATAACCCTCTTATGCATTTATTATGAGTATGCTTTGGATTGTATACCTATTGTATTAGGCTATTAAACACATGTGTGTCTTGTATGTAGGCCTATATATTCTGCCTTAAGCGTGACGGTCACAATCAAAAAACAACCCTATAACCTATTTTGACATGTTTAAAACTATTTTGCCAAAAAATAAAAAAAATTCTCTTTCTGCAACATTGTTTAAGGACATGTAACTCATGATGGCCTACCACATATTGTGATCTCAACAATATCCTGACAGTAAAAGGCATCTTGTCCAACACTTTTAGTTTGGGTCTACATTTACATGTAATGATTGACATGTAACGTTAGTAATGTTGCAGGCTACTTCATATAACCTTGGGGAGAATATATATCCAGGATAATAGATCCAGAATAATAGATTTGCAGGAGATGTGAATGGAGGTGGGCCTATTTCATTCATAAAAGCCCTTGCTTTGTTGTGCACACACAACAGGGGGGTATATAAGTGGCCGAGACACACACCTGACTTGCGTCTGTAGGCCTACCTGTTACCACCTGTTACATAACAGCACCCAACAAGCTCACTGCCGCGCCGAGAACAGGAGTAGCAATGCAACACCCCAAGTGCGAATGGCACCACCTGTTTTTTTTCATCGTACTTTTTGGGAAAGGGCAAAGCGTCAAGAACGACGCCACCGAACTGCTAGACGGTCACCTGGATGACGTCATTGCGGACGTCCCGAGTAATGAGTCGTTTAACCGCGCGCAGAACGGCGGCCGATTACTTGAGTCTCCGCGCGAAGGTAAGACAAAGACACGGTTTCATCCGTGATCACCTTAGTACCATGAAGTGCTCTGAAGGAAATGCATGTAGGCCTATATCCTATCAAAAGGGTCCAATGCCTAAATTAATAAAACATTAATTTATTAATTTTGAGTATTTGTATTACTTTAATGCCATAGTGATTTATTGTAGGCCTATTTCATATTGAAGAAAGGCTAATAATAAAAGATCTGCAACAAGATACAGGCTACAATACTTTAAACTGATACGAAATACTTGCATTAGGTCTACACTAGGTAACCTACTATGTTGGTGTGGATAACCATTCATTAAATATTTATATTGTCATTTTGAGAAGGAATATAAAAACACTTATAGGTCCATGTATTGGTGTTTGCAAAACTGTACTTAACAAAGGTTTGTTTTTAGAATAATAATAATCCCAAGTCATGTGTCAGGTCCAGAGCAGAACCAGGTGGGTTGCAGGGAGCTCCGGTCCACCAAGTACATCTCGGACGGGCAGTGCACCAGCCTCAACCCCGTCAAGGAGCTGGTGTGTGCCGGGGAGTGCCTCCCCGCCCACCTGCTGCCCAACTGGATCGGCAGTAGCCACACCGGTCGCTACTGGAGCCGCAGGGAGGCCCAGGAGTGGCGCTGCGTCATTGACCGCACCCGCACCCAGCGGATCCGCCTGCAGTGTCAGGACGGCAGCTCCAGGACCTACCGGATCACCGTGGTGACGTCCTGCAAGTGCAAGCGCTACTCCAGGCTGCAGAACCAGTCGGAGCGCCACCGGCCCAGGGAGCAGGCCCAGGCCGCCTCGGAGGCGCTGGACCCCATGTCCCACGGCTCCAAACGGAGGAAAGACCAGGGAACCACGATAGGACCCCCAGAGAATCGGGCAGGGAGGCAGGGCAACTGAGCATCCTACGATGACTACTCCCCCACCCCCCCCCCTACAGTGTCCCCCCCCCCCCTCTCCCCCACCAGTCCCATTCATATGCACACATCCACCAATGGAAAAGTACAATGCTGTAAATAGGTTTTTTAGAAGCGTCTTCACTGACAGTGACCTCAGTGGATGTGCGGGACAAACATGAATGGCTCCTCAATACCTGGTTTGACATGTGACCTTTGCCCCCACGCAAAGCGTTGCAGCGTTGGGAATTAAGCGAAACAAAGCGAAAGCATGATACACCTTATTCAAAATGTAACCGTTAACTCATTAAAAATGTACCCAGATGATGTTTGTAAGTTTTCAAAGGTTTGTTACATTCAGTAGTTACATGTTTAGTGTAATCACGTGTATCAAGTCAATCACGGTATTAAGAGGGAGAGGGGGGGTCATTTCCATGCTACTTTTGTGAATCTTTTTTTAATGTGATTCCTTCATCAGTGTAATTTATTTTTTATATGTATATGGTAAAGCAGAAGTTGTTTTATTTGTGTTATTGTTTTAGCTGTCATAACCCGATTCCTAAATAGTTGACGAAACAATAAAGAATCAAATCCACATGATGTTTGGGTCCGTCTGTATACTCTAACGTATTAGAATCACTTACTTCTCTCAGACACATACACACACACACACACACACACACACACACACACACACACACACACACACACACACGCACACACACACACACGCGCACACACGCACACACACTCTGGAAAGCAGACTGTTCCACCGACAAACAGGAACTCGCTAACAACAGAGGCATTAGTCAGTGATGAAATGTTCTTTTCATGGGACACCCTACTCTGTTTATATTGAGAAGGGATACCCTTGGCCCCAGGGCGAGTGGGGCTTGTTCCAGCAGTGGCGGTAACATGTTAAGACATCTTTTTGTATCGTATATCCTTTCATTGGAGCACAGTGAAAGCCCTTTACTATGGCGTCTCACTGAATGGACTCACCTGCTCTTTTAATGGCGGCAGGATGTTTGACCGATCTTTGCCTGCGGAAAATCTAACTGCGGGATTAGGTCTGCGGTGTGCTTTCTTTGTACATAATATCCGGTAGTTAGAGAGCCACACAGGCATCAATACTCTAAATGACTTATGATTTCCACTTGGAAAGAAAGGGAACTATTTAAAGTCATTCATTAGCTGTTGGAACAGCGTTCGTCTCAGTTATACATCCAAAGTCTGCTATCTTTGAGACTGCTAGCAGAATGGGACTACTAAAAATAGGTTTTCTTCAGTGAAGCTTCAAGTCCTGCTCATGTATTATCTTCTGTAGGCCTATCTTGTAAACCCACACCGGGGTTCACAGTGAAAGACAGACAGGGAAGAAAGGCAGCAACTTAAGGGAATAATTCACTCTCTACTACTACACTTCTTCTACTATTGCATAGGATGGGTGTTTAGCTGTATTTCTTCTCCAGCTAAAAGCGTAGCGCTACACTTTCAGAGGTCGGAGATTGGAGATAGGAGGTAATTGCAAATTATTTAGAGCATCAAATATGTTACTTAAATGACGCTGTCATTTTTATTAAATTAAGCTCAAAACTACATTACCAATAAGCCTGACTATCAAAAGAGGTGGTTTTAAAAAAATCTGTATTTGTATGTAATGGATTTCATCTGTCATGTAGATTGTGCATATACATATTAAAGGTGTGTTGCATTGTAATAAAATATATCAGAATTTATTATTGCCAATGTAAGATGTCAGATGTCAGGAGTTAGCATGCTAGGGAGTGTTAACATGCTTAAGGGATTTTTATATTCATGGTATACCATTTTTAACACACAAACATCCAAGCAATATCAGCCAGACTTCTATATTTGATCCTGCTTATTATTTGTTGTTTTAGTCAGTATGATGATGGATTGTATGTATAACCAGCTTTTGCTCCATTATATCCGGTCTTGCTACATGAGGTGCATTTTGGAGTTCAGTAGAAATCATAGCTATCTTCGTGCTCTGCTCAGAGACAGAATTTCTTATTCTGATTCTAATTTAGAATGGTCAGGGTGAATTAGACAGTTCCCCTCATGTCCCACTGAAATGGAACAGCATAAACAGTGTCCAGTTGAAAACATCTGAAGCGGCAGTGTGAAAGGGTCAACGTAGGCTATGCTAACCAGCAGAGTTAACACTGGGCATAGCTTTGGCGGTCATATGGCAACAATCTACACCATAAAAGGGGCAATGAATCACAATTGAATACGCTGTCAGTAACAGATTTCTGACAAAGGAACGTTTTGAAAGACCCTTTGGTGTTATTCCACCTATTCAGGTTATTGTGCCATATATGAGATAGCTGCTCTCACACGACTGCAAATGTGTGTGTGTGTGTGTGGGGGGGGGGGGGGGGGGGGGGTTGCTCTCCCACATCAAAGCAACACATTTCCTCTACAGGAAGAGACCAGAGACAGAAAGAAGTTACAGGAATGAGACAAAAGCTCAAATCTCAAAGAAAAGGAGAAGAAAAAGAAGAAAAATGTGTGGTTTTGGAAGGTACATATGTGTGTGTGTGTGTGTGTGTGTGTGTATATTTCTATTATATATTATATACTGTATATTTATACAGTATATATATATATATATATATATATATATATATATATATATATATATAATATATATACTGTATTACTGTATATACTGTATATGTGTATGTGTTTATATATATACAACCATATACACATATATACAGTATATATAATACATATACATATATATAAATAAATATATACACACACACACACACACACACACACACACACACACACACACACACACACACATATGTACCTTCCAAAACCACATAATTGTTTTTTCTTCTCTTTCTCTCTCTCTTTCCACACTTGTATGTGGAGGTTGTATATATATATATATATATATATATATATATATATATATATGTATATATATATATATATATATACATACAAGTATGGAGGTTGACCTTTCAATGGAATCAAGCAGAGACGATACCTTTTTAAGATGACTCGCACTCTTAATCCATGAAAAACCTATAGCATAAACATGTGCACATGTGTGCCTGGAAGTCCTCACATCCATGATGGGAAATCAAGTACCCACGCATATACACAATGGAGGAATGCTTGACAAATGGTGTTTTTTGGCAATGATGTTGATGATGATGATGACGATGAAGATGATGACACTGTAAAAGGTATACATCATCCACTGTGGCTAGTCCACGGCCCTCAGTCATGTGCTGGCTTTCTCCATTTGACAAGGTGCAGAGGAGTTCTTTCAGCTAGGCCCTTGAGGATATGGACACAGTTGTCAACAATGGCTAAGGAGAAATACAGTAGTATTTCACACGCCACTAACACAGTCCAAGATGCAAAAACATATCTCTCTTTTGCGCACTAATTGTCATAGCATATTTTCACCTGAAAGAATAAGGCAGGCCCTTAAGCTATTGTTGCTTCCAACAGCGAATGGATCTGAAGCTACACAGATGTTCTCCCGCTCACACATATGATCCTACAATGCTTATCTTTGGTGCAGTAGTTACCCAAAAGTGCAAAATCATCACAATCAACGCATTTTTTCAAGGGGTGACCTAAAATCTTTGACGATTTGACTCTTCGATAGAAAGACATTAAGTCTGCTTTGTCTTTAATCTGCACAAATGTGCACAAATATGTGTGTGTGTGTGTGTGTGAATGGACATGCACATTGTCATATTGTGAAGAGTGAATTAGCTTGTAGAGGCGATCGCTGTGCCTCGCCTACTGTGGGAAACCCTGAAAGCCATTATCATTATTTTCAAGCATTTAAACCACGCAAAAGTCACAAAATAGTAGGCGTCATTGAGACGCATATAAAGAAAAATACATATGATACATGATTCGACAATGAGTCGACAATTTGTCTGGCCTGAAAAATCTTAGTTGAGGACATTTTTCCCAAATGGGACCAATAAACAAAGCAAATCCTGGCACTAATGACGTCCAACTAATGACGTCTTCTCTCTCTCTCTCTCTCTCTCTCTCGCTTGCCTTCTCTTTCTCTCTCTCTCTCTCTCTCTCTCTCTCTCTCTCTCTCTCTCTCTCTCCCTCTCTCTCTCTCTCTCTCTCTCTCTCTCTCTCTCTCTCTCTCTCTCTCTCTCTCTCTCTCTCTCTCTCTCTCTCTCTCTCTCTATATACTATATATATATATATCAATTTGAATGTAGCAAGTGTGGTGGTTGCCCTTCCAATTTAACCAAGCAAAAAGGCAATACAAATGAAAAAATGACTCCCACTCTTAATCCATTAAATAATGGATTAATTAAATAATAATATTAATCGTTCCAACAACACAGAATTATAACACATCAGTTCTGTTTAACGACATAAAATACACCATAACTACAAACAATACCACGCGGTAACAAAAGACAATCCCGTTGCCTTCAGCTAAAAGAGAGACTGAACTAGTATTGCGCAAATAAAATACATATTGTTTTCATCTGACAGCAGACACACAATCCTTGAACAACACAAGGTAGTGTCTCAGACTTATCAGGTATCACATGACACCTCAGAGTGCTCCAGAACCACTCGATATCCTTGTCACTTCTCTTTGATGACCTCATGCCTTTTAGATCTACTGCACCCTGGCCCACTCCTCTTTTATTACAGTGAAACCCACTCTTCCTCTCTTACACACACACACACACACACACACACACACACACACACACACACACACACACACACACACACACACACACACACACACATTTTACATTTACATTTAGGGCATTTGGCAGACGCGTTTATCCAAAGCGACTTACAAGGTGTACATTAGTTGAAGCAGACAATAGCATAACGCTGAGGTACGCAAACATAAAAATAGAACAGTTCACAAGCATTCATATTAACAAGATGAATAACACAATTTCGTACTGCTAGGTCACCTGCTTAAGTAGCTGTGATAAGAGCGTGTTATCAACATTAAGGATATACACTTGCTAACATATACAACATACTAAGAGCTATTAATGTCAGGACTTAAGCAAGTTTAGGGGTTTCACAAAGGAGAAGGAGAGTTCAAGGAGAGTCCAGGTGGACTCTGAACAGGTGGGTCTTGAGTCTCTTGCGGAAGCTGGCGAGGGACTCTGCCGTCCTGACATGAGACGGGAGATCATTCCACCACTGTGGAGCCAGAGCCGTGAAGAGCTGGGTCTTGGACGAACACACACACACACACCACACACACACACACACACACACACACACACACACACACACACACACACACACACACACACACACACACACACACACACACACACACCACACACACACACACACACACACACACACAAATGCACACACAAATGCACACACGCATGCAAGCTCAAGCATGTGAAATATATTTGCTTGACCAGTTCCATGCTTGAGGTCATTTATCGTACCGGTAATCTATTTAGTAAACTGTCAAGTAAAACCAGTCAAATAAAAATAATCTAATATCTACCACATTAGCTTATCTGGCTAAACTTGAAATTCCCTTTTGGCAAACAAAGCTACATTAATCATATTATTTTCCTATTCATCTGAAAATATAGTTTATAAAACACTACATCTGCAATTCAAATTTCACAGAATGCCACATGCACTGTTTTAACAAGGCTGTCAAATGCTGTAGAGTGCATTATATGTGAACAAGGCACATTTGGGGCCCTGGGGCCTTTGTGGTCAGTTTTCAACACTATGATATTCAAGCCTACTGCAAAAATATATATATATAAAAAATCCTTGAATGAAACACACTTAGAAACAAAAATACAGTGTCAAGGTTATAGTTCTTTATCTTTTTCTTGCAGTATGCAAACACAATTTCAAAGCAAAACGGTTGATCAAAGAGAGTGCTTGAAAAATTGAACTAACAATGGAATGAGCCCTTCACTCTGCTCTCTCCCACCTGGATGAGAGCAACACCCACGTGAGAATGCTGTTCATCAACTTCAGCTCAGCATTCAACACCATCATCCCCTCCAAACTCATCCGCAAACTTGGTGACCTTATGGAAACCAAGAATCTTAACATTTACCCCTCTGTTTGTAACTGGTTAATGGACTTCCTAACCAACATACCCCAGTCAGTCTCACCTCCTCCACCTTCAACCTGAACACCGGAGTCCCCCAGGGCTGTGTGCTGAGCCCTCTCCTCTACTCCCTCTTCACCCATGACTGCACTCCTGTACATGGTACAAACACCATCATCAAGTTTGCAGACGACACAACGGTGGTGGGCCTCATCAAGAACAACAATGAGGCAGCCTACAGGGAGGACATCCAGCACCTGGTGGCGTGGTGCGCTGACAACAACCTGGCCCTCAACACCAAGAAGACCAAGGAGCAGATCGTGGACTTCAGAAAGACCAGGGGTGCGTTTCCCGAAGCCTTCTTAGCGCTACGTCGTTCGTAAGTTCCACCTTAAGCTGTACCTTAACGTCTCGCCGTGTTTCCCGAAACGTTCTTAGCTAAGTATACCTTCCGTAAGTGACACTTTCGTAAGGCAGGTCTGGACCTCTCTTAACTCCACCTTAGCGATGTTGTCAGCTCTCTCCGCTAGTGGCCACCACTGTTCCGACCCGCAAGCCTCTGAAATCAGCTGTTGGCCTAGTTTAATTTCAATCTGTGAATCAATATGTAGTTCATAACGGTAATAATATACAACAAAAATACCACATTAATGGGAATGTTTTCATGCAGAAATTGTACATTACGGTGGATACATTTTGCACTTTATTGAACATGAAATCGCCTCTTAAACTCCTAAAACTCGAAAACAGTGCTTCACGTTTCAGCGCCACCTCATCCAGCATGACCTCCATGTCCACATTGGTGAAGCTGGCGGACCGCTTTTTGCGATGTTTTTGCCCTGACATATCTCATGTTACATATCTAATGTTAATTTCTTGTTGGTGCGCTTTTATTGAAATTGTCAGCCAATCAGAGAGAATTGTGAACTACACCAGTTATGTGATGGGGCTGCTGGTTAATCAACCCTAATTGCAAAGTTATTTAAGGCACCATGACAATGATATAAAAAATATTTAAATCAACCTTTTCTTGCCAAATAAGGTGTACTGGTAGGTGGCGTAATTTGCTGAGGTGGTGTAGCGGGAAGAGGCTTGATATCACAATCTGAGGTGGCGGGCTCGTGCCACCTGTAGGCAATCATTATATTTACGGTTTGATAATTGAGTTTGTAAGTTTTAAATTCTATGAATATGTTCTCAGTCATGATAAATGCAATGTTTTTTAGTATTCCTGCAGTGTTTTATTGATAAAGAACACCACATCCTCTCATAACGCGGTGAAGCAGTCGCTACCTGGAGTGAATAGTCGATTCTCGAGCCATCGATTTCAGCACCATTTCTACTAACGTCGGACGTAAGAAGGTATACCTTAAGCAACCTCCTAAGGGATAGTTCGGGGAACACACGTAGAACAGTAAACAACTTTAGTAAGGTTTACCTTTCAAGTCTTCGTAACACGCTAAGAGACAACGTTATCGGGAAACGCACCCCAGAGCTGGCGCACATGCCCCCATCCTCATCAACAGGGCGGAGGTCGAGCGTGTCTCCAGCTTCAAAATTTCTGGGGGTCCACATCTCCGAGGACCTCTCTTGGTCCCTCAACATGGCCTCAACACTCCCAGCGTCTCTTCTTCCTGAGGAGACTGAGGAAAGCCCACCTGTCCCCTCAGATTCTGGTGATCTAGTGATTCTGGTATCCTCACCAACTGCATCACAGTGTGGTACCGCAACTGCACTGTTTCCGACCGAAAAGCACTGCAGAATGCAGAATCACAACGAAGGCACAACAAATAGTCAAAGACACCTCTCACAATGGTGTAGGAGCCGAATGGTGCGAGTTTGGCATCGGGGCTGGCATCCGTCGCCGGTTTGCTCCTCGTTGAGCCCGTTAGGTGGCTCTCAGGAGAGCAGCTCATGCAGACCTCCAAATCCGGTGACAGTGGCGAGGTGAGCACCGGTGGAGGGAACAGCCGCATCCAACTCTTGTTGGGGAAACATGGGGGGTTGGTAACCGAGGGAGCATTCAAACAGCGACATACCCGTGGCAGTGTTGGTCATAGTACTCCACCCATGGCAGGACCTTGCTCCATGATGCAGGGTTGCTGGTTGCATACTCAGGCATCTGAGTGTGGCCTCTAGGGACTGGTTGGCTTTCTCTGCCTGCCCGTTGGTCTCGGGATGGTATCTGGAGGTGAGGCTGACCTTGGCCCCAATTTTCCTACAGAAGGCCTGCCACACCTTGGAAGTAAACTGGGGACTTTACTGCAACATTTTCCCTCTGGTTAGATGCTAAATTATTTGTACTGTACTTGTGCTGTACTGTACTTGTGCTGTGCAATGACAATACATTTGAATCTAATCTAATCTAATCATAGTGGACCGTTTTTTCCAAGGCAGCCCACTATGTCGCACTTCCCAAGCTCCCCTCCTCTGCTGAGACCGCAGATCTCCTTGTGACATACCATGGAGGGATGGTATCATACCATGGAGGCGGACAACGTGAGTCAGGGTCCAATAGAGCAGTGAGGGCGTGAACGACTGAACTGGGCGGACTCGTGGTGGTTTTCTAAAATGGACAGGCATATGGAGGCAGTGCTCTGAGTGATCGGGTCCAGGGAGCGGCCATCTAAGGTGTGAACAGTGAGTGGTTTGTCGAGAGACAACATGAGGATCCCTGCCTGCTTGGCCAAGGTGGTGTCAATGAGACTCTCATCCGCTCCAGAGTCGATGAAGGCTCAGACGGAGAGAGACTCCTGTTCCCAGGACAGCGTGACAGGGAAAACTCTGCTCCTAGACGGCCATTGGTTGAGAGGAAGGGTCATCAGGCTCATCTGGGTTCCCAGACCTAGCGAGCTTGTCCTTTTGGTGTCTGGGGTCAGGTAGGATAGTTCGGATGAGGTGTCCGGCCTGTCCACAATAGAGGCAGAGTCGGTCCTGGAAACGCTGGTCTCGCTCTTCCGTGGATAGTCAGGAGCAATCCACCTGCATCGGCTCCTCCATAGTCAGGGTCTGGGGAGGTGAGGGAGGAGGTCTACGGTGAATCACAGGGAACACTGCATTGGGATGGGTATGGTGAGTAGGGGGAGATTAATGACGACCTGACTCACAATCCCTCTCGAAGTCTATAAGTCTTCAGTATAATCGGGCACGGATCGAAAGCCCTGAGCGATAGTGTGGAGTCGGGTAGCAGCATCCTGGCCATCGGAGGTGTGGTTGAAGATAAACTTAAATTCCTTAATAAATAAACTGTAATTGGCGGATAGCTCGGAATTATGAAAACAAAATGCTGTAGCTCCATCGCTACTAGTGGGTCATAAACCACGGAATAAATCAAAATTCTCCTCAAAGGGTTCTGAGTGTTCTCCTGGGTGTAGTAACCCCAGGTGGACACGAGGTGGAGGCAGAGGAGCGTGGCTGGAGAGGAGAGTGGTGTGATGCTGGCATCACAACACAAACAAATGTTTTATTTTTTTTTGCATCAGAAAATAATCAAAACCTGTTATCGTGGAAAATTGAATCACGAAAAATGATCAAGATTGTTTTATTGCCCAGTCCTAATTTTACTGGGGCACAGCTAAGCTTTACGTGCCCCAGTAAACGGGGTCTACTGACAGCACTGGTCCTTACTCCTTGGGATCACTTTTTACAATACCATACAATACAATATACTTTATTTTCCCCTTGGGGAAATTTGTGTTGGACTCAAATGTTGCATACTTAACTGCCTCCATAACTAAAACAACAACATACAGTATATTGTATATTTCATATTTCATATTTGAGCATTTCAATATATGCATCTGTGTTTGCTGTGTGATTCCCCTGAAAAGCCATTACACTGTGTCAAACTCCTGCCATATTCCTATCTTGGATGTTGAATGGTCTGCACCATCCTTTTCAGTGTTTACAGCGGGTGATCCTCAAAGCTCTCAAGGCTGTTAGTGCAGTAACTGTAACAGTAACCTGCACCTCCCTATGTCTTCACAGATGGCGACCCGGTCTGGACGGTTAAGGAGCTCCCTGTCCGCCGACAGGGCAGAGGATTCCAGTACCTGGTGGACTGGGAGGGCTACGGTCCGGAGGATCGCAGTTGGGTCCCTCCTTCCTACCTGGCCGACCCCCACCCTGCTCACAGACTCCTACCAGGCCCACCCTGATCCCCCTGGAATGCCACCAGGTGGCTTTCAGTGAACAAGTCTCTTGTCAGTCGTTCGTTCTCCCAGTTCTTTCAAGCAGTTCATTCGTTGTACCTTATCTCAGCATTTTCAATTTTTTGATTTATATTTTAAATATAATATTATATATATATTAGATTAGATGCAAATGTGTTGTCATTGCACAGCACAAGTAAAGTACAGCGAAAATAAGCTGCCATCTAACAGAGTGCAAATGTTACTGTAAAGTGCATGGTAATATACAATGTACAGTGGTTAAATAATATGTAAAGACAGACTAATCTAGTCTAAGGTATAAAAACGGTATAAAATAACTTATAGAGTATGTATAAGAAAAATAATTATAGGTGTATATATAAACACACAAGTCAAATACAAGTATTCAACAGGTAGTGATCATGGGTATGCAATTATATCAACAGGATAAATATATATAAATGTATATAAATGTATATACAGCAGGTAGTGAGCAGGGATATTATGCAGTTGAAGATTAATATATATATACAGTAAGTACAGTCCAAATAAAACTGTACATGGCTATCATACAGGTATGTAAACAATAAATAAATAATAAAATGTAAACTATAGGTAGAGGGAGGGAGTTGTGATTACAGTGCAAGGCCATTGAAGACCTTGATGGTGATAGGATAAAGTCAGCGAATTCCGAGTTTGTACGTTGGGCAGCAGAGCGGGGGGGGGCTGGCAGGCTGGCTGCGGCAGGGGGGAAGGGCGGCGGTCATCGTGGTTCAGAGAGATGACAGCTGATTAGATCAGATCGGATAAACAAACGGAGTTCTGAACACGACATTGGCTGGAAAGTAAATCTGGCAATGAACATATACATCTACAACAAACAAACGAGAATATTGCCCGCTATGATTCTGTGACGGGTTGTAAAACAAGTCGTTCACGGCATAAACTGCACGTGAACGACGCAGTGACTACATTTTACACATGGAAACAAAACCTGCGTGTTAGAGAAATACATTATTTCTTAAAACATTATTCCCCCACATGCCTGGGTAAAACACATTAGTAAAGGAAACTACATAGAAAATACAACCGGAAGTGGTGAACCGGAAGTGACACTGAACTAGTTTGGGAATGATCTAAAAGAGCTAAAAGAGCTAGATATTTTAGGCGAACTGAACGAAGTGAACTGGATCCCAGAAAGGAATCATTTTGGCCACCTCTAACAGACACACACACTGAGGCGCGCAAGCCTCACACACTCTTAGCTGTGATCCAATCCAGGGGCTGCAGCCTTTCAGGGCGCATTTGGAGACCGATTACGTCACAGTAGCCACGACAAGGCTGTCACATTTCGTAGGCTCCTTCAATTGCAGCCCTCAAATGCAGCCTTCTTTCCCTGAAATTTAAGCGTGCATCGATGCAGACTTCTGCACACTTCTGGCCTAGCATATCCCAGAATGCATTTCGCACCAACCAGTAGAGAATTTGAGCCCAGCTAAAAGCTGTTTTCGATGTTGCTGTTGGACTGTAATTAAGTCACTTTTTTAAGTTGTATTATTTTATTACACGACAATGTACCTATGTAGATTATACATATGTTGTCAGTTTATCCAAATAAAGCCTGTTTAGAAATATGCTACGGCGATTTCGGAGATGTCGGGAGCAGCATATGAGAAGTGCTGGGCCAGCTGGTCACCCAGGCCGCCACAAACCTAAACCTTCCTTAAGTTCATCAATTAAAATGACTAATAAACATTTTTAATAATCAATCGATTTCCCTGGTATCAACCTCTCAAAACAAAAGCTTCTGGGACTATTTCCCCGGCTCTGGTCAGCGCGCGGCGACGGTCAGGGCGTGGCGCTTGGTGACGCAGCTGGTGACGCATACAGGAAGTACTCCGGAGACTAGACCGTCCCATTTAACAAGTTTCGGAAGCAGCCTTAGAAAGCAACCTTCGGAAGCAGCCTTTGCCTAGCTGACTTGACTTGACTTGACTTGACTTGACTTCAAATGAGCCCTTACGGCTGCAGCCCCTGGATTGGAACTCAGCCTTGGGCCGTGTTCCATTTCAGGGTCTGCAGCCTTAAGGCTGCATCCTTCGGCTGCATCCGAAGGCTGCAGTCTTAAGGCTGCTTCGAAGGCTGCTTCAAAAACTTGTTAAATGGGACGGTCTAGCCTACGGAGTACTTCCTGAATGCGTCACCAGCTGCGTCACGAAGCTCCACGCCCACCGTCGTCGCGCGCTGACCAGAGCCGCGGAGATAGTCCAACTAGAAGCCTCTTTTTGAGAGTTTAATAATCCGAGGAAAATCAATTGCGTGTTAAAAATGGATGATTTGTATTCAGTATTCTTTTTAACTAATGAACTTAAGGAGCTGGAGTTTCACCGCCGGCGTCGACGTTTGATGTTATTTCGGCTAAGAGAGAACCATGGGTAAATCAAGATTGGTTAATATTGGTGAAGTTATAATTCCTATTAATATATATATATATATATAGATATATATATATATATATTAATAGGAATTATAACTTCACCAATATTAACCAATCTTTATTGTGATATAGATAGATATATAGATATAGAGAGATATAGATATAGATATAGATAGATATAGGTATATAGATATAGAAATATAGATATAGATATATACACACATATATATATATACACACACACACACACACACTGGCGGCCTGGGAGACCAGCTGGCCCGCGCCAGCGCTTCCCATATGCGGCTCCCGGCATCTCCGAAATCGCCGTAGCATATTTCTAAACAGGCTTTATTTGGATAAACTGACAAAATATGTATAATCTAAATAGGTATATTGTCGCGTAATAAAATAATAAAACTTAATAAAGTGACTGAATTACAGTGCTACAGCGATATCTAAAACTGCTTTTAGCCGGGCTCAAATTCTGTCCTGAAATTGAACACGGCCCACAATTCTGTTCGGTTGGTGCGAAATGCATTCTGGGATATTCTGGCACCGAAGGCTGCAGAAGTGTGCATCGATGCACACTTCAAATTCGGGAAATTTAGGCTGCATTTGAAGGCTGCATTTGAAGGAGCCTACGGAATGGGACAGCCTTGTCGCGGCGGCTGTGACGTATGCAGCCTTCAAATGCAGCCTTTTAGGCTGCAGACTCTGAAATGGAACACGGCCAGACTTCTGCAGCCTTCGGTGCCAGAATATCCCAGAATGCATTTCGCACCAACCGAACAGAATTGTGGGCCGTGTTCAATTTCAGGACAGAATTTGAGCCCGGCTAAAAGCTGTTTTAGATATCGCTGTAGCACTGTAATTCAGTCACTTTATTAAGTTTTATTATTTTATTACGCGACAATATACCTATTTAGATTATACATATTTTGTCAGTTTATCCAAATAAAGCCTGTTTAGAAATATGCTACGGCGATTTCGGAGATGCCGGGAGCCGCATATGGGAAGCGCTGGCGCGGGCCAGCTGGTCTCCCAGGCCGCCAGTGTGTGTGTGTGTGTGTGTATATATATATATGTGTGTATATATCTATATCTATATCTATATCTATATCTATATCTATATCTATCTCTATCTATATCTCTCTATATCTATATCTATATATATCTATCTATATCACAATAAAGATTGGTTAATATTGGTGAAGTTATAATTCCTATTAATATATCTATATCTATATATATATATATATATATGTATATATATATATATATATATATATATATATATATATATATATATATATATATTAATAGGAATTATAACTTCACCAATATTAACCAATCTTGATTTACCCATGGTTCTCTCTTAGCCGAAATAACATCAAACGTCGACGCCGGCGGTGAAACTCCAGCTCCTTAAGTTCATTAGTTAAAAAGAATACTGAATACAAATCATCCATTTTTAACACGCAATTGATTTTCCTCGGATTATTAAACTCTCAAAAAGAGGCTTCTAGTTGGACTATCTCCGCGGCTCTGGTCAGCGCGCGACGACGGTGGGCGTGGAGCTTCGTGACGCAGCTGGTGACGCATTCAGGAAGTACTCCGTAGGCTAGACCGTCCCATTTAACAAGTTTTTGAAGCAGCCTTCAAAGCAGCCTTAAGACTGCAGCCTTCGGATGCAGCCTTAAGGCTGCAGACCCTGAAATGGAACACGGCCTTGGTGTCTCGGGTGACGCAGAGTACGTGCTCTGTGTAGTGACGTCATCTTCATCATATTAACATATTACCGTAAGGACGGTAGAAGAAGGTAACCGTAGTATACACAGTATAAGCAGTAGGTATGGACATAAATGGTATAACGTAAATGTAAATTCTCTACACCCGCACTCGATCTTAGTCTACTGTGTTCTCCACATAAAAAATTACAAAACAATAACACTTTTTCCCTTACGCCTATACACTTTAAGTACCAAACATATCTCTGGAAAATTTCTGTAACTTGAACTTGGTTACAGGTTTTGATAACACATTTGCAATCATTTGCTCAGTATCAATATTACAAAATCACTTTTCCTCCATTCACAATTTCCCTTATGAAATGATACCTTATCTTGGTCTTGCATGTAAAACCTAGTAGTATTTTGTTTACATACCTTCCCTGTGACATTTTGATACAACCTTCTGTCTGATCAAAGTCAATACCCAGGAAGTATTTTAGTTTGCCTAAGTCTTTCATTTTAGCTTACTTAACAGTAAGCATTATTTTGACATCTTTCAGTACTTTCTCATTACTGGCTGCAATTATCAGATCGTCAACCCATATGATTATGATGACCTTTTCACCGTGTTTCTCTCTTGAATACACACAGTGGTCAGCAGGATTTTGCACAAAATCCTCTTCACTTAAGCATGGGTGTAACATTGCTTTCCACATCCTGCCTGACTGCTTCAAACCATACAATGATTTATGTAGCTTACAAACTAGATTTTCACCTGTATTTGTCTTCTTCTCATAACCTTCTGGTTGCTCTACATATATTTCACAGTCTATCGGTGCATGCAGATAAGCTGTCTTGATGTCCATTTGGTGTATAATTCGATTATATTTTGCTGCTTTTTGTATGACTACTCTCACGCTTGTCTCCTCATAGTCAGTCCCCTTTTTCTGACTGTAGCCTTTTGCCACAAATCTTGCCTTGAATCTGCCTGATCCGTCATTGTAATTGTTTTACAGCATAGACCCATCTACCCCCCACTGTCCTTTTTCCGGGTGGCAAGTTGGTGAGGGTAAATGTCTTGTTTTCCTCTAATGACTAATTTCCTCATCCATGGCATTTTTCCACAGCCTTGACTTGACTGACATAGCGTCCTGGTAGGTTTGAGGGATATCACATACGGCTCTGTAACAAAAGTGTATGCATATTTGCAGTTTATCCTCAGTGTCGCTTATTATTAAATCCTCTAAGTAAGGTGGCTTTTTTTTGCTTCTAGGTGGGTTCCTTCTAGTCCCCGTTTCACTTTTGGACATACCTGCCCCATGTTTCGTGTCTAATCCTGTTCTTGTTTAACAGTGCCTGAAAACCCCTGCTTGTAAACTCTGTTCCATTATCTGAACGGATACATTTTACTTCTCTATACGGAGCTATGTCTGCTAGGAATTTTTCAGTAGCCTTTATTGTGTCACTTTTGGATATAAGGAAATATATATGAATACAGCACTAGAGTAATGGTCAACGACTGTGCATATTTATGTCCATCTATGGACTCTGTTTGCATAGGACCGGCTAGGTCAGTATGCACTAGCAGTATGCACAGGGGCTTCTCTGCTCTCCTATCTGGGTTTCTGTTTCTCGTCTGGGTAAACTTGCCTTATGTACATGTTTCACATATCTGGACTGATCTGATGGCCCTGCCTTTTATTTCCATGCCTTCTACTATTTCTTGTAATTTTTGCATATCTTCGTAATTGCAATGACCCACAATTTCATGCCAGGTTTGCATGTCATGGTAACCATTACATTTATCCAAATTTTCATCAACTGTATGAAGGTAGTACAATTTGCCATACTCATGGATGTCGTTTGCTGACGACACGACAGTGATGGGCCTGATCGCCGGCGACGACGAGACAGCCTACAGGGAGGAGGTCGGATCGCTGGAGCAGTGGTGCCAGGAGAACAGCCTCGCCCTCAACGTCAAGAAGACCAAGGAGCTGATCGTGGACTTCAGGAAGCAGAGGGGAGAGCACAGCCCTATCTCCATCGACGGTGTTGCAGTAGAGAGGGTCAGCAGCTTCAAGTTCCTCGGCATGCACATCTCCGAGGACCTAATATGGTCCACGCACACCACACACGTGGTGAAAAGGGCCCAACAACGCCTGTATTTCCTCAGGCGTCTGAAGAAATTCAGCATGGGCCCCCGCATCCTGAGAACATTCTATAACGGCACCATCGAGAGTGTTCTCACAGGGTGTATCACCGCCTGGTATGGGAACTGCACCGCACTCGAGCGCAGAGCGCTTCAAAGGGTGGTGCGGACGGCCCAGTATATCGTTGGAGGTGAGCTCCCCTCCCTCCTGGATATATACAATCAGCGGTGCGTGGCCAAGGCCAAACAAATCATAAAATACATTGCCCACCCCAGCCACAAACTGTACTCACTGTTACCGTCAGGCAGGCAAGTGCCGTACAAATAGGCTTAGAGATAGCTGCCACAGTCAGGCCATCAGGCTGCTGAACAAGGGCGTATAGCATATAACAATGTATATTTTATTACATTGATTTATATATACATATTGCTCTTTTCTGTGCCGATATTTAGCATTTTATAAATTGTATTTTTATCTTATTTTTATAACTGCTGTCTGTCGTCGGGTATTGCACATAAGATTTTCACATCACTGCTTTATATGCTTGTGTAAACTGTGAAGTGACAATAAACTTGACTTGACTTGACTTGTACCATCGTTGCTTGTCATGACGCTCTCTCCTTTCCTGAAGATGACGGTGGCTCCGTTGTCTGTTGCTGTTGCAACTGTATATATCTTGGGGGTATGAAGGCATATACAACACTCCACGTAGCGTTGCGCTGACTTGTTGTCCCGTTTCGTTGAACAAGTACACCATCGCATCTCCCCTTCACTGTGCGACTCCACTGAATGCGCATGCTGAATGTGTCGTCGAAGCTCTTGAATTTCCTGATGTCATTGATGATATGGGATGTCACTCCCGCATCCACCATGAGGCCTCTCGTCTGGACGTTGTCCGGTGGCTTCCAGGGTCGTCTCTCCGTGTTACTTGCTTTGAAGAGAAAATCTGCGCTGTCTTTTCAGAAATTTTCCAGACACCATCCTGTATATCCTTCTGCTTAAACGTAGAGTCCTGGTGTGTGTTGCTCTTGCAGTTGTTACACCATGTCTTTCGTCAACATGATTTTGCCCTGTGACCTTTTGTGCTGCACTTGAAGCACACCATGCTGGCGTCCTCACTTCTTCGGTCATTAGCATTTTTCTTGCTGGTCTCGCATACATTTTCATGACGTTGTCTGATGACTCTGCTGCATTCATCTTTTCAGCATGTTCATAGTTTTGCAGTCTTTTCTTAAAGTCTATGAACGTTACTTGATCTTCATTCTGGGTTACATGAATGGCTAGAGGCTTAAAGGAGTCCGGTAGCCCGTTTAGAATCATCGCCACCGTCAGTCCGTCGCTCATTACTCCACCCGCATCTCTTAGTGCCGTAATGATGGTCTCCGTTCTTATCATGTAGTCAGTAACGCTTTTATCACTTGCCATACAAAGCGTGGTCAGATCGGCATATAGTCCTATTATGCGGGGCTTTCCTCTCCCTGCATAATGTTCTCTCAGAATTTTCAGGGCTCCTCTGCCGTCTTCTGATGCTTCGTGCATGACCAGTGACAAACTCAGTGACAAACTTGTCGTCTATTAGCTTAATTCGCTCTGCATAACAGTCCGCGTTGTTCTTCGTGTCTGCCGTTAACTCCTCTGCGCTGTTATCGGCTGGTCTGGTCAAAATGGTCTCTTTTAGCTTTAAAGTGTGTAGGTGCCCCAGACACCTTGTCTCCCAGAGTCTATACATTCTTTCATCTCCGTTGAATACAAGCTGAGACCACATATTTTTTTTCATAGTTTGCCATGATGCTAACACGATCTCGTGGCTGCTAGCTAAACTTGACATGCTAAGCTAACGATAGCTTGTTATTTTCGGCGTGCTATTTTGCCTCACGCAAACTTCTTCTTCTTCTTCTTGTCTCGTGAACTTCTTTTTCGTATTCTTGTCTGGGCCCATAACCTGATGAGTGTTTAACTCAGCGGTTTCTTGCGTAAAAAAACCCGCGTAATACTTATTTAGCCGTTCGGTGGATTTATTCAGTTGGCTCACATGAACTTGCCCATGAACAGACACACACACTGAGGCACACAAGCCTCACACACTCTTGCTGACTCGGGTGATGCAGAGTACGTGCTCTTCATAGTGAAGTCATCTGCTTAACATCATATTAACATATTACCGTAAGGATGGTAGAAGAAGGTAACCGTAATATACACAGTATAAGCAATAGGTAAGGACGTAAATGTAAATTATCTACAGTGTCGAACAAATGTATACTTTTTATAGCCTGCTTAGAAATAAACAGTGGTGAACTGCACATAAAGTCCTGTACGTTGTACAAAAAAAAGCTTTATTAATAACAAGCCCACATTGGTAAAAAGATTAGCTTGGAAACTACTAGCTAGCATTTGCCAGCATTAAACTGTTATTCTACAGTGTACGTGTAGTCTACAACTGATAATTACTCTACTGTGGTGTAAAGAAGTTTTGCTTTACAGTATAATACTGCCATTATACTGTTATTTTAGTGTAAAAACTGCTTATTCACCCAATATGCATTGGCACTAAGATCATACGACCGCAACACACATTTGGACATAAACTTAAGCTTGAATCATATTTTTTTACTTAATTCAGTGATTCAGTGTGGCCGGCATAGATAGTACAGAGTGGCACTCGGGAGTTTCAGAGCTCAATCCACCTCTTCCTTCTTGCTAACGTCCAGTCTCTGGAAAATAAGTTGGATGATCTCAGGGCATGATTCGATTCCAGCAGTACATATGGGATTGTAACATCTTTTCTCTGACGGAGACATGGCTGACCCCTATTGGACCTCCACGATGTGTTATCCCGGCACAGGAAGAAACACCCTGATGTGGCTATGGTAGTATTGGTGGGATTTGAATAGGGCAAACCTGCCCTGGTGCCTTGCTCAAGGGCACCTCTGCAGTGCCCAGGAGGTGAACTGGCACCTTTTAGTACCAGTACCAGTTCTCACTCCGTACTTGGTCCATTTCGGGGACTAGAACCGACAATCTTCCAGTTCCCAAGCCAAGTCCCAACAGACTGAGCTACTGCTGCCTGAAACACAGAATATAATAGGGAACCTTCATTAGTCATAGGAACTGCAAACATTATGTGTGTCAACTGTACATAAAGGCAACAGTAATCATACTTCAAAAAACTGCCATTAAATTTACCTGAGCAACTTGTTTTATGTAAATACTAGTTTACATAACCCAATTAGGAAATACTGTACAGTTGCAAGAAAAAGTATGTGAACCCTTTGGAATTACCTGGATTTCTGCATAAATTGGTCATAATTGTTGTCACAACAATAGACAAACACAGTCTGCTTAAACTAATACCACACAAACAATTATATGTTTTCATGTTTTTATTGAACACACCATGTAAACATTCACAGTGCAGGGTGGAAAAAGTATGTGAACCCCTATGCTAGTGACTTCTCCAAGAGCTAGTTGGAGTCAGGAGTCAGCCAATTTGGAGTCCAATCAATGAGACGAGATTGGAAGTGTTGGTTAAAGCTGCCCTGCCCTATAAAAAACACAGTTTGCTATTCTCAAGAAGCATTGCCTGAACCGTGCCTCGCACAAAGGAGCTCTCAGAAGACCTAAGATTAAGAATTGTTGACATGCATAAAGCTGGAAAGGGTTACAACAGTATCTCTAAAAGCCTTGATGTTCATCAGTCCACGTTAGGACAAATTGTCTATAAATGGAGAAAGTTCAGCACTGTTGCTACTCTCCCTAGGAGAGTCCTGTAAAGATGACTGCAAGAGCACAGCACAGAATGCTCAATGAGGTGAAGAAGAATCCTAGAGTGTCAGCTAAAGACTTACAAAAATCTCTGGCACATGCTAACATTTCTGTTGACAAATCTACAATACGTAAAACACTGAACAAGAATGGAGTTCATGGGAGGACACCACGGAGGAAGCCACTGCTGTCCAAAAAAAATCATTGCTGCACGTTTGAAGTTTGCAAAAGAGCACCTGGATGTTCCACAGCACTACTGGCAAAATATTCTGTGGACAGATGAAACCAAAGTTGAGTTGTTTGGAAGGAACACACAACACTATGTGTGGAGAAAAAAAGGCACAGCACACCAACATCAAAACCTCATTCCAACTGTGAAGTATGGTGGAGGGGGCATCGTGGTTTGGGGCTGCTTTGCTGCCTCAGGGCCTGGACAGATTGCTATCATCGACGGAAAAATGAATTTCACATTTGGGTAGGAGTGCAGAGTGCGCTTAACTTGGACAAACGCAGCTCTCTTCTTGGCAACGGAGGATGTATAGTCTGGAAAAATGGAGATTCTCTTGCCGTTGAAGAGGAGAGGATTCTCCCACCCGCTGTAGGATCTGACTCCGGATGTGAAAGAAGTGTACCCTTACAACAAAGAGCCGAGGTGGGGTCCCCTCCCCGGACCTCTCTCGCAGGGTCCGATGGGCACGGTCGAGTAGAGGCTTCTCATCCAGCTTGAGCAAGTTCCGGAGCAGCTGCGCGACGAAATCAGTGGCACGGGGTCCCTCCCTCTGGTATACCCATCACGCGTATGTTATTCCTCCGGGACCTGCCCTCAAGATCCTCACATTTGTCATCTAAGCGTTTCACTTGCGAAGTAAGCATGCCAACTGTAGCTTCCAGCTCGTCTATCCGAGTGCTGTGGTCAGTAGCAGCCTGCTCCAGATCTCGCATCGTCGCCTCGTGTGCCTCCACTGTGCGCTGAAGTGGTTCAACTGAGCTCTTCAGTTCTTGTCTCACAGACAATATTTCAGAGCGCAGATTCGCGGCCGATGCATCAATTTTCCCGAATATGTCATTCTTGAGAGACTCCATCATCGACTGTAGCAGTGAGGCATCTAGGGTGCCACCAGCAACGTTGGCAGTAACAACGCCAGCCGAGTCAGGAAAATGCGAGGCTTTGCGGGCCGCCTTTCGCGGGGTCTTGTTTCGATCGAGTAGGAGACATTTTGGCCGGTCAAAAATCGAAATGACTGAGCTAGAGTTCGCTAGAGTACTTTATAAAGTACTTTATAAGTTGTCGCATACTATTAGTGGGCCAAACTGCACAATTAAAAAGTATTTTAACGTCACTAATCTCGGAGCTGTAAGGGCGGCTCTCCCTTTCATGTCTGCATACAGCCTTATTGAGTGGCTCTGGTGCCCCCCTCCAGGTGTGCTGCATTTGACCTGACAAGCGGAAAGTTACTAGCTGAGTCTTCCTGGGTGTTTCCTGAGCTCTCCATGGTGCTGAACTAACCAGGGGCCCCGGTGAGTGGAAAGTTACCGGCTGAGCTCTCCATGGTGCTGATCTTGCCAAGAGCTTATGTGAGTAATACTGGTCATCTAATACTTGGCCCAGGGGGCGCTGTTCCACCCAGGTTACCCAGTATGCTCTCCAGTCAGCAGCCCAGTGGAGCCCAGTGGCGCCACAGCAGGTCTTGAGGGCCTTCACCTTCTTGAAGGTTCTGCAGACCTCGGACTTTGACAGTTGTAGAATACAGATTTAAATGCACACAATGTACATGATTGTTTTAAAGTCACAGTCTAAAAAGATACAAATGATGTCATTTATTTTGAGATCTGCATTTATGTGAGTAAAAAAATTACTTAATTACAACAAGCACAAAGGCGGCAACTGATTATTGCTTCCTTGTAGGTGACCCCTGTTGAGTGGATTTTACTTTGGCGGACAATCTACGTCTTGAATGTGCATAGACAGTGCAGGTATGTACATGGTAAACGATAACTTAGTCCAAAATGTGGATGCCTAATTTTTGGTGATTAAAAAGCTTAGACCTACTTAACAGTTGTTGTGCACCCCTTACAACTCCACATTCCCTGAACCTTACCCTGTAACTTACATCAAGATAGTCATTAACGCTCCAATATGCAGTTCAGAAAATAAAAAGGTCCACTGCAATGGCAACATTCAAAACATATGAAGGTGATGCTATCACGTCCAACTGAATTAATCACTCTTAAAATACCATGACTAACACTAAACAAGAAAATGTGTTTTTATTATATATTATCTGATGCTGATAAAAGCTTTTTTGGAATGGTAATGTTTGTTCAGTTAAGCAAGTCTATATTTTCAACTAGTGTAGCAGTCCCTCGAATAAAACAGAGTCTTTGACTGATGTTGACCATTTATTTTCCGTTCCTTCAGAATGATTTAACACCGTAAGAACTGTGGTACATAAAGTAGAAAAAGGGGGGGGGGGAATTACATCATATTCTCTGTAACATTCTCCGTCACTTAACACACACGTTAGCTACCGAGAAGCTCTAAGCTAGGCTAAAAACATTAGCTACAACACAGAGCCAAACAACGGTTAGAAATTTGTTACACAAATTAAACAAATACATTTGTTAATGTTACAAATTGTTAAGTTATTATTGTTAAGTTCACACCACATTAACATACCTTTTTGCTTCTTCGGGGGTTGCTATGATTAACACGAGAATCCTTATAAATATACTTATTCTAACTTTTCACGACACCACACTTTATCCTTCAACGTACTTTCACTACAACGTATTTTCACTCCAACGAAAGCCGGGAGCCAAACCGGATGTTAACCTTGCTAAGTTGCCGCACAGTGCGGCTTCCGTTTTTACAAAGTAAAAGTCACCATAACCAAAAGGTACAGGAAGTAAGAAAACACAGATAATTACACAGTATAACTAGAACATTGGAAATCTAAGTTCCTTTATAAAATTATAATTAGAAAACTAAATTGGATCCTTTACAACTAGGCTTAGGCTGTCTGAGCCAATGGCTAGGGGTATATCCCTATATCACCCCCACTGAATGAAGTTTATTTTACGGTCTTGTTTACAGACAAATCAAACACACCCGTGTGGACTACAAAATCCCAAAAAAAGGAATAGGCTGAAGCACATGCTTATTTTTGCCTATCCTTTACAAATTCTTAAAAACGAAATATATTTTAATATAAGAAAGAAAAACTTAAAATATGCTGCAAGATATAATTCATTTTTTATTTTTTTAAAGAAAAAAAACAAATGTTTGATGTTTTACTCAAAACTGTACTCCTGAATTATTTGATCCTTTAAGGCTTTTTTAAATCTCCCCTGAGAAGTACACAACTTCAACCCGTCACTAAGGCTATTCCATCATTTAACTCCCAAAATTGAAACACATCTAGCTTTTACATTAGTTCTTACCTTTTTACATGTTTTAAGAATACACAACCCTCTTAAATTATACTTTCCTTCTCTTGGTTGAAAGATACATTGAATACAAACTGGTAGGCTTTTACTCTTAGCACGAAAAATGATTTCCAAGGTTTTTATGTACACCATATCTACAAATTTTAATGTGCAGGACTTTATGAATAATGGATTTGTCGATTCAAGGTAACTAGCTTTGTTTATTATTCTAATAGCTCTTTTCTGTAGTTTAATAATAGGATCTATATTTGTTTTATAAACATTCCCCCAGACCTCAACACAATATGACATGTATGGCACAACAAGTGAAAAATACAATATATGCAAACATTTCTGATTTAACAGCTCCCTTGTTTTGTACAGAATGCCAACAGATTTGGCTAATTTACCTTTGATATATTGTATATGTGGCTTCCAACAGAGTTTGTGATCTATAATCACACCTAAGAATATACTCTTTCAATTTCGGTTCCATTTCAATTCAGTTTAATTTCACAGTCGGTAGGAACACCACCAAATACCATAAATTTAATTTTGTTTTCATTAAGAGACAACTTATTCCTATCAAACCATTTCTTTAACTTTATCAATTCCCTTTCTACTGTTTTCAATAATTATTTTATGTCCTCCCCTGAACAAAGTAAATTAGTATCATCAGCAAACGTAACAATTTTCAAAATATTCGATACTGTAAAAATATCATTTAAATAGAGTATAAATAACTTGGGTCCCAATACGGAACCCTGTGGAACACCACAAGTTACTCTTCTAAGATGTGATTCTGTATTATTAATGTTTACATATTGAAACCTATTATTTAAATAACTTCTTAACCAATGATGAGTGACACCTCTTATTCCATACCGTTCCATTTTTTGTAAAAGCAGGGAATGATCAATTGTGTCAAATGCTTTACGTAAGTCAATAAATACACCTATTGGGGGTTGTTTTTCATTAATTGCTGTTGATATATTTTCCACAAAATCTATCACTGCTAAGGATGTTGATCTATTGCTCCTAAAACCATATTGATGGTCACTCAATAATCCATATTTTTCAATAAAGCCATCAAGTCTATTTACAAATAATTTTTCGAGTATCTTTGAAAATTGAGGTAGCAATGATATAGGTCTATAATTTGATATAATATGTATGTCACCACTTTTAAAAATTGGAACCACCTTGGCCATTTTCATTTCATTAGGAAAAATACCAGTTAAAAAGGATTTGTTACATATATAAGTGAATGGTTTGAGGACACAGTCAAAGACTTCTTTTATAGTTGACATGTCAATCAGTGGATTTCTTTTTCTTAAACTTTCTAACCACTTCTAGCACATCACTCTCACAAACACCACCAAGGAACATTGAGTTGCTGTTTGATGGTGAATCAGAATAAGTTTCACCCTCCGTAGGGAGGTCAATTTCCTTAGCCAAATTTGGGCCTACATTAACAAAATACTCATTAAACTCATTAACAATTTCCTCTATACTTTGAATAAATGAATTGTCATTTTTTTGGATATTATAGTATATTAAGTATATTATAAAGTCCTTTTTACTGGACTTTTTAATCATGTCATTAAGCACACCCCAAGTAGCCTTAATATTATTTTTATGCATTTGCAACAAATGATTATAGTAGTCTTTTTTTGTGATCTCATAATATATGTCAATCTGTTTTTATAGTTTTTGTACTTGTCCTCCTTATCCTTTGTTCGATGTTTGATAAATTCCCTGTAGAGCCTATTTTTCTTAGTGCAAGCTTTTTCCAGACCCAGACCCTCTTTTTAGGATTTTGTCTGCACTCCTTCAATGGACAATGTCGGTCGTAATATGACAAACATGTACCCAAAAATGCATTGTATGCTTCATTGGTATCCTCTACATAAACCTCTTGCCAATCATGACTCAAAAGGTCTGCCTTCAGAGCCAGTATTGCTTCTGGTGATTTTTTCCTAACCAAATTGTGTGAATGCCTATTTGTTCTTATTTTTAATTTATTCTTCATTTCAAACACAGCAAAGACAGGCAAATGATCACTTACAACAGTCACTAATAGTCCACTTATTATCTTCTCATCCATTACATTTGTAAAAATATTGTCAATCAGTGTTGCACTGTCCTTTGTTATTCTGCTAGGTTTTACAATTAAGGGATAGAAACTCAAACTAAACATATTATCAACAAATTCCTTAGTTTTTGTATGTTCATTAGATTTCATCAAATCAATATTGAAGTTGCCACAAACAAAAATCACCTTATCCTTATGCATTTCATATAATTCAGAAATATTCTTATTAAATTGATCAATACACGACCCTGGTGTTCTGTAGATGCAACTAATTAATATATTTTTGGATCTTTCAATGGCTGAGGAGGCGTTTGATGTGCTCAAGTCACGCTTCTGCACCAGTCCTGACTATTCCAGACCCTGACCTTCAGTTTGTGGTGGAGGTAGATGCCTCCGAGATTCTCTCTCAGAGATCACCACGAGTTACACACGTGATCTTATTTTTCTCATCGGTTGATGCCGATGAGAAGAATTATGACATTGGGAGCCGGGAACTGCTGGCTATTAAGTTTGCGTTTGCAGAATGGAGACATTGGTTGGAGCACCAACATTCCT
The DNA here is from genome assembly GCA_027704905.1 of Muraenolepis orangiensis. NCBI lineage: Eukaryota > Metazoa > Chordata > Actinopteri > Gadiformes > Muraenolepididae > Muraenolepis > Muraenolepis orangiensis. The sequence goes on from CM051007.1 coordinate 22,841,171, forward strand.
TTTTTAGTCTGGACGGAGCACCATAATCTAGAGTACATCAATTCTGTTAAGAGATTAAACTCTCGTCAAGCCAGATGGGCACTATTTTTTCACTGTCTTATCGCCCTGGTTCGAAGAACCCTAAGCCTGATGCACTCTCTCGAGTTTTTGCCCCAATTGATGACCCGAACACCGTTAAGACAATTCTGCCTACTTGCTGCTTGGTGGGAGCCACCTCGCTGGAGGTTGATAGGACTGTCCAGGAGGCGCTGGTTCAAGAACCAGGACCAAGTGATGTGCCCCCAGGTAGACTCTTTGTTCCCTTAACAGCTTGGGCTGATTGGACTGGGGACATAATTCAAGGCTGGCCTGCCATCCGGGCGTGTCACAGACAGTCTGCTCACAAAATAAGGGGAGCAATCGACCCCCGGCTGGGCTCCTCAGACCACTACCGATTCCCCAACGACCTTGGTCTCATCTAGCGATCAATGGTGCGACACGGACGTGGCCTTCAATACCTAGTTGACTGGGAAGGTTACGGGCCAGAGGAGAGAAGCTAGGTTCCTGCCAGACACATTTTGGACCAAACCCTCGTCTCTGATTTTCAACGGAGACATCCCGATGCAGTGCTTAGGACGCCTGGTGACGTCCGTAGAGGGAGCGGTACTGTCACGGTCCAACCCAGCTCTTCCCGCTCCTTGTCCTGGATTACCGCTGGCTTCCTGGATCCACGATATCACGGGACTCATTCACCGCTGGACTATCACACTGATTCTCAGAAAGCTTCACGTCTGTTTGAAGTCAAAGTATCACGCATTGTATTCTGTTTTTGATTCACCGTGTTTGACCATTGCCTGGATAACGACTTTGTTCTTGCCTCAACCCTTGACAAACCTGTTACCGACTTCTGCTTGCCTTGACGACGTTTTTTCGGCCCACAGGTGATTGTCGCTGCCGGCAAGGAAAAGGTTTGTGCTGGGAGGTGGCTGTGCCTTGTCCTGGTTGGCAAGGTCCTTGAACAGGCACCAGTGTAGCAGACAATGCTGCCACCAGCCATTAAAATGGCTACTTGAGGGCTCCTCCTGAAGACAAGGACACTGGGTGATGAGGAATCCGGTTTATTCAAGAGTTTGTACAAAGCAGATGGTACATGCTAGAGCTCTCCTGGAGTGAGTGTGGTGGTGGATGTTTTAACCTGTAGGCCTTGATTAACAATGACCCAGGTGTGCACCCTCACCAGCCAATCATTCTTACTCAGGCTAGGTGAGGCTGCTTAAACCAGTCACCAACCGTACACACTAGGGCTGCCCCCGACCAAAGATTTTCCTGGTCGACCAATGGTCGTCAGTGAAGGACATTAATTGACTAATGGTCGACTAATGGTGTGCATGCGCACGCATGAAACAAGCCGCCTATTTAACGACACTGGCAAGTAATTCAATTATGATTCTGAATGTGTTGGAAAAATCCACAAGGAGACTGTCTGAACATTTTGTTACTATATTTCAACACAACACAGCATATAACATCAACATCACACAATTTATGAACTTTTAAAACAAACACAATAACTTTATAAAACAAACAATCTTTTGTTAAAAAACTAAATTGAAACTATATTTTTCGTTTCTTTTAACAATGTAAAATATATATAAATGATATAAAAAAACGAATAAATAAATATAGGCTTAAGCAAACTTTGTCTACGTTATCCGGGAGAATTGAGCTCTGTGTCTTGCTCACAATGAAGCCGGCCGATGGAGTGGATGCGTTTAGCTGCTCTGGCAAGCTTAGGATAGCGTTCCTCATTTATATCTCCTGCTGCTTTTCCCTTTGCTCACTTTTGGTGCGGGCTCACTTTCCTCTGCACCGCTGCTGTCCTCTCTCACATGTCCTCTGTCACGTGTCTGAACATATATCTATTTTTTCTCAGATTAATGAAAACTTGATCAACTAATGACTCTTTGGTCGATTAACCTTTGGTCTACTAATAGGGAGCAGCCCTAGTACACAATCACACAGAGCTGCTTACTCAACACTTGTATTCTGAAATACGGGGGCACAAGATCCAGGGCTGACTGCAGTATACGTCCCACCAACAGTGTTCGAGCCAGTCGTGTCTCCAGACTTCCATTAGAGTCTCGGGTTGTAGAAAACGGGAAGGTTCTGGCAACGAATGAACAGGGGGAGCTGAGTATAAGTAGGGAGGTAGATAGGGTGCTGATTATGATAGGGAACAGGTCGGCTGAAGCGTGATCATGGTCTACTGTGACAGCGTGTCCTCCTGGGTGTAGTAACCCCAGGTGGAACAGTACCCCCCTCCCTAGGGGCGACACCCGGCGGCCTTCCAGGGGCATCGGGGTAGGCCTGGTGGAAGCAGGAAGGGGTCGGCCAGGTATGAAGGAGGGACCCAACTGCGTTCCTCCAAAATGTAGCCTTCCCAGTCCACCAGGTACTGGAGTCCTCTGCCCCGCCAGTGGACCGCTCCTTAACTGTCCAGATCGGGTCACCATCTGTGAGGACATTGGGAGGTGCAGGGGCTGGGGCTGGGGTAGCGGACACGGATTAGGGGATACGTGGAACAATAGGGATACGTGGAACACTGGATGAATTCATGGAAGGAATGTTTAGGAAACTAACAATGGTGTAGGGACCGACATAAGGGGTTGAGCTTAGCGAAAGAGGTGCGGAGGAGTAGGTCCCAAGCCAACAGCCAAACCACCTGTTGACCCAGATAGTGGGCAGGGACTGGACTCCGTCGCCGGTTTGCTCCCCGTTGAGCTTGTGCGGTGGCTCCCAGGAGAGCAGCGTGTGCAGACCTCCAAACCCGGCGACAGTTGCAGAGGTGAGCGCTGGTGGAGGGGACAGCGGCATCCAACTCTTGCTGGGGAAACATGGTTGGTAACCAAGGGAACATTCAAAAGGCGACATTGCTTGTTTGGAGTTATGCGAATACTTCACCCATGGCAGGAACTTGCTTCATGATGCGGGGTTGCTGGTGGTTAGGCATCTGAGTGTGGCTTCCAGGTTACTGGTTGGCTCTCTCCGCCTGCCCGTTGGTTTGGGGATGGTTTTCGGTGGAGATGCTGACTTACAAAAGGACTGCAACACCTTGGAAGTGAACTGGGGACCACGGTCCGACACAAAGTCCTGAGGGATACTGTGGAGGCGGACAAAGTGAGTCACTAGGAGATCTGCGGTCTCAGCAGAGGAGGTGAGCTTGGGAAGTGTGACATAGTGGGCCGCCTTGGAAGAACGGTCCACTATGGGACATGGGAAGACCGGTGACAAAGTCAAGGTAGATGTTTGACCAGGGACGACTAGGGATGGGGAGAGGTCACAGGAGACCAGCAGGGGGCGAAACCCCGAATGAAACGCCGATAGAGTTCCCAAACCCAAGAAAGCGGCGCAGTTGCTTTTTGTCTTGGGGTCAGGGCCACTCCTCCACAGTCTGGATCTTTCTGGAATCGGCTCTGGTGTGTCCCTTCTCCACGATGTGGCTGAGTGAAACAGGCACTTCTCTGCCTTGACGAACAGCTTGTTCTCCAGGAGACATTGGAGAACCAAGCGAACATGCTGGTGTTGAGCTTGTGTACAGGGCCCAGAATTCCATGCTACGACCCTGCTTATATGTATTCTCTTGTGTATTCACCAGGCACTGTCATGAGTGTGATTCTGGATGTATCCTACACTGTGAGCATCTGGATCTTCGCTGCTATAGCCATCACCTACACTCTGCTGGGGGGTCTCTACTCTGTGGCCTACACGGACGTCATTCAGCTGACCCTCATGTTCTTCAGTACAGTAGGTCAAAATGAGCACTCATTACCACTGCCCTCTAGTTGCTGCTTGTGGAACTTTCCTATGTTGCCACAAACTCGGCAGAATGGCAGACCACTGCTGGTTCAAATCCCATGAAGTTAAATTGAACTGTCAGTGAATGATCACTGAAGACTACTTTGTGTGTTATATTATGTGTCTCTACAGTGATTGTGTGGTATATTGTGTATCTCCACAGTGGCTGTGTGTTCCCTTTGTGTCATTTTATCTGGTTCGCTTTAGTTTAGATTTTGTTGTCAATAATTTGTTCTATATCATGGGAAAAACAATGGAAATCAGATTTCATGGGGTACTTACTAATTACAATAATGATAAATGGACTCAAAGTCGAGAGTAGGCAGCAGAGAAGAGATGGGTCTTGAGGCGAGATTGGAAAATTGCGAGGGACTATGTGTCTCTAATGTATTGAGAGAGGAAGTTCCAGAGTCTGGGAGCTGCCCAAGAGAATGCTGTGTCCCCAAAACTGTGGTTGAAGAGAAGGCCAGCTGAGGTGGATTTAAGGGCTTGAGAATTGGTTGGGGGAGAGGAGGTTGGAGAAATGGAAGATCCAGATGGTGAAGGTCTTTGTAGGTGAGGATCAGGATATTTTCATTGATCCAGTGGGAAACAGGAAGCCAATGGAGGTATTTTAAGACTTGGCTGATTTGGCGCCTGTATTTGGTTTGAGTTAGGAGTCAGATGGATGCGTTCTATTGATGAGGCTTGCACTGATGCCGTAGAGAAGAGAGTTGCATAAGCCAAGACCGGAGGACATGAAGCCATGGATGAGGGTTTCAGCAGCAGGGTGTGTGAGAGAGGGCATGATCTTTGCAATATTGCGACGTGATAAAATGAGGATTTGACAACTTGGCGGATATGAGGCTTGAGGGTCAAGGTGGGGTCAAGGATCACTCCAAGGTAATTTGTCTGGGACGAAGTATATGACAGTGGTGCTATCAATGGCTAGTGTGGTGTTGTTGATTCTGCTGTGGGAGTACTTGGAGCCATTGAGGAGTCTTTGTCATTGTTGAGTTTGAGGAAATGTTGTTGCATCCAGGTTTGTATTGCAGACAGGCAGGAGTCAATGTGAAAGAGGGGTGGGTTGTTGGGGGGATTTGGTGCTGAGATGTGTTTTCTGTGTAGCAATTGCCTAGTCCAGATTGAAATGGCAGTGAATCTGGCCGAGGGGGAGGATTTAGGTGATGAAGAGGAGTAGGCAGAGTACAGAGTCTACAGAGTACAGAGTACAGAGTACAAGAGGAAACACCTTGTGTTCCTCTTGATGAAACAGAGGCTGGGGCAGGGGCTGGTTGCAGGGGGAGAGCGTTAGACAGCAGCTCTTTTTTGAAATTTATTTTTCTGAAAAGGGTGAGAATGAATGGTTTAGAATGTGGGTGGCGGGTTTGTTAAGGCAGCGATGGAGATAACAGCGACGACTGAAGATTCCAGCGGACCTAGCGGAGGGAAGACAACAGGATGTGACAGCAACATGTAAAGGAGGCACAAACGTAACAGCAGCATTGAGCCGTTGTGGAGGCAAAAACACTCTGAAAAGCTACTCTAATCAAAAATAATAAAGCTTGTGTAGTAACCTATAAATAAATGTATTTGCTAATGACACATAACATTGACAGCATCCTATCACTTATGATTATCCTATTGTGATTGTGATCTGCATATCCTATATGTCTTAAGCATAAAGGTAATTTCTTATGTTTTCCAGGCTTTTGGGACTTTAGCCTATCAACCTGTTCATCAGAATTTTGTCTGCCTCCACCATGGCTAAAATTAGCTGTTTTGCCGCTGCTGTAGCTTTTTTCATCTTTGCTATTCCGCCTGCTTTAATTGGAGGAGTTGCTATCACTGCAGGCATGTTTTACACATGGTTGGAACCTACATGCACATGTAAGGCTCTTTCACACTATCGGAACTCCGAACAGGTCCGAACCCCCACGCGATTTCCAACTACAGGAACCGCCCCCGTCTCTTTCAGAAACCGAAAGAAGTCCTACTCCGGGTTATGTACTTTTGACCGATCCTGAAGAACAGCTGGACGGAGCTCGACGCTGATTGGTTTAACTCGAGCAGGCCAAAGAACAACAAGCGCTATTTTTAAAGCCTGTAAAGCATGGGTCGGCAACAGGCGGCCCGCGGGCCATTGGTGGCCCGCCAGCAATAATAAGTTTGTGTCACGTTGGAAATGGCCCGAGTTCCACGCCTGTAGACAATAAGACGAGATGTGCATGAATGTTCCTCCATAAGGATCAATATACATGGGGCAGGATAGTGTAGCGGCTATGAGGGCATTCAACTTCCAGCTGAGAGATACTGGGTTTCAACCCTAATATCTGTTGTCTACCTGCAGGCATCCATGAGCATGAAGCCTGACCCTCCCCCCCCCCCCCCCCCAAAGCTCCTGAATGACATGTCTTCTACTGGTTTCTGTACTTTAGATACAAGCGTCAAGTAAATATAAATGCAATTTTAGAAAACCTGGCCCAAGTGGAATTCAAATCCATAACCCTTGGGAGTCTCAATGGTCTTCCAATTGAGAGCACTGCAGGCTGACTGCCTGTATGTTTTCTGCAGACTGGAACAAGACGTCCTATGGGTTTCCTTCTCCATTGGAGCATGGTGAAGAAAAAATTATCTTTCCCATCGCCCATAATTACCTCACGCCCCCCTACATCGCCATCATTGGCATTGGCACTGTTGCGGCTGCTGTGATGTCATAAACTGACTCTGCCTTGCTGTCTGCTGCAACCACCTTCTCCGCCAACATCTACAAGAACATCCTGAGGCCCCAGGTGAGGCCCACTTTGCTTGTCTTTGTAGACTTTTTAGGTAAGGGTTTTGTATTGTTAAGATCAGGGATGTCAGCTGTGTCAACAGAAAAAAAAGGTAAAATATATCCACAAATTTTTTCTAAATATGGCATAGGTATAGGTTTGGTTGGACAAACAGATATTTGTGGGTAGAATAACATTACTAATATTACTATAATTACTATATTATATTACTATAATACTCATCATATAATAATATCAATATCAATATCATAAGATACAAGATATTTGTATTGACCATTTGTAACAAGTACATTGGAACGCTTACTCCCCATTCCCATATGGGAAATGTTACGCTTGCCTGGCTCTTGACAATGCACCAAAGAGGGAGACCACACATGGTTATCATTAATAGTATATTTAATGAAGAAAGAAGAAGAATGTTATATTACAGAAAAGGTTGGATTGAAATAATGATTAGAGAAAATGATAACCACAACTAAAATGGCTGCTGGTCGACGAGAAAGAGAGAAAGATCCATGACCCTGGGCTGATCTTATTGTCTCCAGGACAATTAACAACATTGGGTACACCTGGTGGTCTATCTGGAAAGAGAAGAAGAAACCCCACACAGGACACAGGATAACAGCGCCCACTATGGGACCATATGTGGAACGTCACATCCCCCCCCTTAAAACAGAGGCCTACCAAAAAGGTCTCTGTAAAATCTGTCCCCAATTTTTCAGCACAACTAATAATCAAAAATACAAATTATAATGATTGTGGGAATACTACCATCCGGCCAGAGGAACTGGGGATCTCCACCACACGGTCTGACCAACTCAACCTCCCCCACAACCTGCCCACCCTCCAGCAATTCCTGGTACCGGGGAAAAGCTCTATTTAAGGAGGGAGGAGCAAGAGAGAGAGAGAGAGAGAGTTAGTTAACATTATTAACTTTTCGATAGTCTGTGCAGAACCTATCTGTCATGTCTGGTTTTCCTACCAATAAACACGGTGATGCCCAACTGGAGTTTGAAGGAACAGCCAGCCCGTTATCTATTAAATACTGAACCTCAGTATCCATGCGGCGGCGTTTCTCCAGAGGGACTCGATAGAACCGCTGACGAATCGGCTTCGCCTCCCCAACGTCTATGTCGTGCTGCACTAAGTGGGTACAAGAAGGGGTATCCAAAAACAATGAGGGAAATGCAACAAGCAACCCCTCTAACTCTCTACAGTTTCTCTCAGTCAAATGACCAAACAGAACTGATACATCAGCCAACATCTCAGAATTCTTGAGCCGAGGACGCAAAACACCGTCTCCAGGCCGACTCACATCCTCCTCCCACCCTGCTGCCACCACAGGAGTGGATGGAGATGGATACCCCATTCACTGTGGTCAACACCACCGGCTTCACCTACCTTCACCACCTACTCATCTACCATCTTCACCGGCTACTCATCTACCATCTTCACCGGCTACTCATCTACCTTCACCGGCTACTCATCTACCTTCACCGGCTACTCCCATATCAGCCATAATCTTCAGCCCATTTAAAGCGAGTTACTGTGCACACATACAAAACAGAAAAGTAACTAACATACCTCGTAAGAGCTGCCCCGTATCTAACTCCTAGCAATAACTAACTAACCACTCAGCTAGTCTTCAGTGCGTTCACATGCAACTCTTCCACCCGGCAAATGCCTGGTGGCGCCCCCGCGTTCAACACACCAAAAATAACAACCGAAAACAATAAACAAGCGTTAAGCGCTTCTGGTTCTAGCACGGGGGTTCACGTATAGCTCTGATGGTATCTAAACCACCCGCCCTACCTAACCTTCTCTGCTTTGCACAGAACACAGCACTCACCAAACTCCAGCGGAAGATCACAGCCAACACCAAGTTTTACGTCCTTGTCAGTACAGTCGGACGGCCAGCTCCCCCTCGTCACCAGCACCCAAACCAACATACCAAATATACTAAACAATACATTAAATCCAATCCAACCAAAACCTAATAACTATAAACAATAACCACGCGAGTCCCCCAATATAGAGTTGGACACATCCAATAATTCAATCCCGAATCTTAACCACGAAAGGGGAGAGAATATCGTTCTTACCAAAATCAATCCCGGACGAGCTCCCAATTTGTTACGCTTGCCTGGCTCTTGACAATGCAACAAAGAGGGAGACCACACATGGTTATCATTAATAGTATATTTAATGAAGAAAGAAGAAGAATGTTATATTACAGAAAAGGTTGAATTGAAATAATGATTAGAGAAAATGATAACCACAACTAAAATGGCTGCTGGTCGACGAGAAAGAGAGAAATATCCATGACCCTGGGCTGATCTTATTGTCTCCAGGACAATTAACAACATTGGGTACACCTGGTGGTCTATCTGGAAACAGAAGAAGAAACCCCACACAGGACACAGGATAACAGCGCCCACTATGGGACCATATGTGGAACGTCACAGGAAAAATGTAGGATATTCCAGCATTTAATGTTGTCTTAATGAAATTGAGATGAAACACCTTGACAGCTTGGGAAGTTAATGGCAAAGTATCTGATGTTGCCAGGGGCAATGGGTAGTGAGACCTGGTTCTGGACTGCATCATTCCACTTCATCACTACAGCTTTGTGGATGGGTATATCTGTTGATTTTATCCAGTGATTTTGTTGGAGTAGTCAGATATTTCTGAAAATGAATTGATGATTTTCAGTGATATGAATGTGTTTTGTGCACATAACAATATTTAATATGTTTTTATGGCGTGGGTTCAGGGTTGAGATTCCAATGATGTTGAACGTGAATATAACATCCAATTTTGTTGGAATTGAATATATCTTTGTTTCCCCACATTCCAGTATTTGGGTTTTACCGGAGATAATGAGAATTTGTTGGCACCAGAACAGAATCTTTAAGATAATAGTGACTAATGTTCCCTCTCCTTCTAGGCGTCCCAGAGAGAGCTGAAGTGGGTGATCTGGGCTGTTGTGGTATTGTTTGGCATCATGGGAACTTCACTCACCACCTTGCAAACGGGGACTTTGGCATTGTTTTACATTGGAGTAGCGTTGACCTACATCTTCATGCTCCCTCAACTGGTCTGTGTGCTTTTCTTCGACGTGGCAAATGGTTACGGATCTATTATGGGCTTTTTGGTGAGTTTGGTGTTGAGATGTTTGTGTGGATGGCCCACCTTGGGGATTCCAAATGTTCTCCATCTACCAGGAGGCTCCTACGAGGATGGGGTTTTCATCCAGCACTTCCCGGTCAATACTCTGTGCATGCTGTGCTCCTTTGCCTGCATACTGCTGTTCTCTTTTCTGACTGCTCTACTTTTAGACAAATGTATAATCCCTGAGGCCTGGGACCTGCTCAATTTCCTGAAGTTGCCCAGAAAACTACCACCTATAGGGGCTTCCAAAGAAGACAACAACCAGAGGCTGAAGGAAGAAGACCCCTCAGAAGCGATGATGAACGCCTCATGTTAATAGGAACTATTGCCTGCATGTTGAGACACCAGTTTGTGTGGTTTTGTTTCTATACTTATATCTCAATCCAGACAGAGTTGTGCTATGTCTCTATGTAGCTAACTACATCTAGATAATTGTTAAGATATCTAGATAGCGATGTCTATATATATAACATGTATTAATCTAATAAATCATATCAATCATCATTATCTGCATATAACTTCCTTCTTCACATATTCTGAAGTTTACATCTGGATAAACTAGTGTTCCAACAGTGAGTATAGGGACAGTGTTACTCTCCCAGCTTGTTTCCCTGCAGCACATTATACAGCACCCCCTAATTGGATTTCCATTTCGCACACACGTAAGTCACTTTACACATTGTATTATTACTTCTATAATTTTCACACACATAGTTGGTAGATCACATCTCATACCAGAGTATGAGATACACGTTGAGACAACAAAAACGCCTACATGTTTAAACTCCTTTTTTGCCTTTGACTCTGTCTGTACTACCTAGGGGTTGTGGTGGAAATTTACGTGAATAAGAAGGCAAATTATCAATCAATAAGAACTGTCACGCATGAACTCAATTAAGTTTGAAGATTTATCAAGCAAGCAGAAACACAATGAACATATCCAAATAGACAAGTAGACAAGTAGTCAAGTGGTCAAGTAGTCAAGTAGTCAAGTAGCAAAACAGACATATAGACAGACAGTCAGACAACAGACAACACAGACAAAGCTTTGTCGGGAGCCCCGAATCCTATGAGGTGAGGATAGGGAAGTCCGCCGCAATGCTGGCAACACTCAGTATTTATCCCTCCTTAGGACTGCCCCTAAGATACTGTCTTTCACCCCAATGATGCAAGTCTTGACCACCTGGCTCCACCAGCCCCATCCCCAGCACGGGAACGGAGGAACTCTCGTGCAGGCAGAGGAAGCCAGAGGTGTTGGACCAGGAGCGGCCAAGCCTTTGATCCAGCTCAATAGTTGTATGCCAACCCCCCTCAACAGCTGTAGACTGTAATAGCCACTGTCCCCCGCTATGAGATAAACATTACAGTTGGTCAAGCAGGATGAGGATAAGGATAAGGATAAGAACCCCTCAGGACAATAGGACAAAAGGGTGATAGGGAGAATTACATAGGGGGGTCACAAGGTCAAAGAAACAGAGAGTGATAGAAGGGACAACATATGATTTTTCCATTACATTTCCTCCCTTTTGATTATTATCATCATAATTATTACAACAATCTTAAATGGAAAAACCTTCATTGATGATTTGAATGATTCATAACAATTTAATACATTTGCATAGCCAGGCATCAACTGTGCATCACAGTAAAATAATTAGTTACAAATAAAGTTCATCCCATCCATTTAGGGGAAGGAAAAAAACAGAACACATATTCAATCCATTAAACACATTTCATATGCGGTAGGGGATTCCGTTTGGCACACACCAGTGAGGTCCCCATCTTAGTGAATAGCAATGCCTCCTCTTACCCCACCTTCATGATCACGGTTCTGCGACTTGGGACCTTAGGGGGAACTTCCCCCCACCGTCCCTCCTCAATGATCATAGATTAGGGGAAAGGTTCAGGATCCCTATTCATTCAGATGTGCCAAGTTAACGTCCACGAATGGTGGAGTCCAGTCGTCGCTATCAGCATTCCACTTCATGAGGACGTGTGCCTCCCTTTTGTTTATGGCCTTATCTACCAGATTCCGCATGCAGGGAATCCCACACATTGAACATATGCAAAGTAACACCAAGAGTCCCCCTACCCAAATACCTATCATTACTAGCCAGTGTTTCCAAGACGAAAGTATGCCCCGTAGCCAGTCATCGTCTGCAGTGATATTGTCCTCGCTCATGGCGTCGCGAAGGGCTGTCAGGTTCTGCATTGCTTGGTCTATCTCCTTGCCATCCGCATCGTTGTCTGGAATATATGTGCAACATGATGAACCCACAACAACACAAACCCCTCCTGAAGACGCTGTCAGCTGGTCCAAGACCAGTCTATTTTGCATTACAACCAACCGTAAGCTAGTTAGTTCCTCCTTGATTGCCCCAACGGAGGCTAGTGTGCTGCAAACGATTGAAGTCGATAGTTAGTTGTCTCTGCCATAAGAAGAAGCTTACCCACGCCTAGTTGTGGAAATAGTGCAAGACCGAAAATGTCGTGCGGTCTATATTTTGAAATCGTTGGGGACGTCGGTTCCCCACATTCCATCATGCTTTTTAAAATATACCGCTTGCTTTTCTCGCCAAACTTTTAATACCGGGGTTGCCGTAATAATGTATGTCTGGTCTGTAATTGATATTGGTGCGCAAAGACCAGACCAGTCGTTCGGGAGGCTGTGATAGACCCTAGATCCACACAGCCACCACAGACCCTCTACGACCCTGGTTCCTCGTGGGCCTGGTACCATTAACGCACACTGAGAACTGCTGGTGCCTGGGGGTATCGGTATTACCATGCGCGTATCGTACTCGCTTGACGCCATCTGTGTTGTTTTAGTCGTGCCTTTAAACATGCAAAAGGAAAATATCTTCATATATTTATCCACGTGTATATCTCCAAGCGGTTGGAACCCAACTGCTACTACACACATGTCAAAGGTCATCTCTGGATCTATTGTTACCGTCACGAGGGAACTAGGATGCGCCTCCTGTGGGGCCACATGTACGGTTAAATTTGTGCAGTCGGAGTCTATGTTATTTAGCGATATTATCGGGTCAAACTTTGCAAAATCATTACTCGGTAATGCTGTCCCCATCATCATTAGACACCCGGCCACACTGTGAGTCATCTTCCTAGACATGATTGGGGGTGCATGAGATGACGTTGGCATTGTGGAACAGACATTACAATTCAATTTATCAGTTGATCTTGTATTATTAGCATTTCTCCACCACATATTGGCGGCGTACGTGTGGATCAGGATGATATATGTTATGTGTGTTAGGGCGACGTGCTCTCGTAAGTCAGGTCGTCTGTTCTAGGGAGGTTTTGCCTCTCCCCCCCTAGGATAGGACCTACAATAAGGATGGTTAGCACAGTTCCAATATGTATGTGTATCGTGTATAAAGTTAGAGCCACATCCATCATCTAGTGTATTGAGCTACTTCTCTTCCTGGCTTAGAGGCCTGTGGTCTCCTGCTGGTGATGGTGAACATTTGCTGTGGTACTCGTGAACCCACGTGGCTCGTCCCTCCACCTTCACTGCCGCATGAGTAATGAGGATTTGGAATGGTCCAAACCACACCCCCTCCCTTTCGGTAGAACCACCCTTTGTCCAGTGGTTCTTCTCATTAGCATCCGCCTATTGTTGGACCTCCTGTAGGGAGAGAGGAGGTACTTCCAGTGGAGTGTGCACGTTAGTACTATGCATTTCCTGTCTTAATGTCTACTCTATCATTTCCTTTAGACACATCATCTTGATTCCTCACATGAAATCCACTTTTTACAGCTGCCAGTGGCCTAGGAAATAGCAAAGCGTTCAAGAAAACCACAATCAGTTTGTGATGAAAAAAGTTGTTCCTTACACAGTATTCATTGCACTTTGACCTTCTTTATGGTAATCATTATTACTCCAAAAATGTGTGTGAGAAAAATTTGTGAGTAATTTGAGACGTCCTTTGAATATATTGGTGTAGGGCAGTCTTCCTCCCTCCTCTTGACACATGGTCCTTCCCATGTGTCAACTTATCATAATACGGAAACTACCATGCTGGGAGGCAAAGCCTCCTGTCTAGGGCCATTCACACCCCCTCCTTTATCTCGCACCCGTATAAACCATGAATGGGACATCATTACAACATGTGTTGAGTCGATACTACCTCCAAGTTTGTGATGATAGAATTGTCTATGTAACTGACACAACGGCTACCGCTTGACCGTCTGAACTCAGTTTTTCTGCTGAGATGTCGAATCTAGGAATGACAAAAACAAAAACAAACCAAAAATAATACAAAACAAACAAAACATGTGCTCATATTTTGTGAGTTATCCCTTGAAGAAAACACAAGAGGAGCTTTATCTTGTGCATAAAGAAACCAGTCAGCCTGCCTCTCGCCAGACACCAAGGAGAAGCTAGAGATCACTGCAAGGGGAGGAAAGGACGGGGGAAGGGAATCTTCACTTGACAACTGATAAGCAGGGACCGCTTGGTTCCCCCTGTCCCAGTTAGACGAGCACCTTAAGTGATTACCTCCTAAATGTCTGCTAGCACGCACTGACCAAGTATTAAGAAATGAAATTATAAAAAACTTTTCCCAATTGTGCGAAATTTTATCTTAAAATAGCAAACCTTAAAGTTTTATCATAACATTATTAAAACAGTTCTTATAGAACCTGATAACATGAATCCAGATTAGTTAAAGGGTGTTCTCAGTGAAATAATTGTATAGGTTTATCCTGGCCTCCACTTTTCTTTTCTTTTTCCTAAGTAAAATGTCACACCTTTGTTTACATATTTTAGAAATAAACAGTCTTACTTAACATTCTGATTGGCGCTGTCCTATTCAAAGCAATCATATTAGGTTAGTAGGTTTTTAATTTAAGTTTCATAAAAGGTTCCGGTCAATTTGAACCATTTAAGGTTTAACCACTTTGTCAACAGCAACACAGCATTGACTCCAATGCAAGTAACATTACCATTTTATATAGCTGTTATTTTATTATACTCTTTGGTTGTATATCAGCTCATGTGCAATACGAACGTATTCTACTTGTACTCATGTACAAAATGAGCAATCCCCTCAGTATCATACGGATCCTTCAACATCAACATATTAACCTCATTAACATGATTGATATCAACATTGCTCTTTTTAGGGTTAGTGGTTGGAGTCAGGGTTAGGGTCAGGTTATTGACAAGTTGTATTTTCCCAAATTAAATACCATTGCATTACCATTACCAATTGTAGTATTAATCAATTATAGAAAAGGCAACATCCTTTGGATCAATATGTTCTAGATATACAGTACGTATGTGCCTGGTTGTGGTGTGTTTCGTGCTTCTAATGCCCATGACTTCCCTCACATGTGTGTGTGTGTGTTGCATGTCTACGTGTGTCACTTCCCTGTTTGTTGACTCCAGCTGTGGTGGACCCGTCGCCCTCCTGCTCCTCCCCGCCAGTCAGCTGGACCCTCTGCGCTGGTTGCGTTTGGAATCATGATCATCACTGTGGCCACGCCTCTGGTTGAATCGGCTTTCCTCCGGGCAATCTCTTGCAAAGTGTCCTTCTTTATTGCGGTTATACACTCGAAGCTGCCGTTTGTGCCGGAGCCAGTGTAACCGCTTTTCAGAGTAAAGTTCTTGCCTCCGTGTTGGTTCGGTTGCTGGCCAACTCTGTGCGCCTTGCTTATGGTCATGTCTCTTGTCATGACATCGGTCAGCTTCACTCGTGGCTTGCTGCAGTGGTAGTAGCAGGTTGGCTGGGCCGCTGGTAGGGTCGCTGGGGGAGGGCAGTCAAGGTCCAGGTCCACCTTAGCCTGGGTAGTTGACTCAAGAGAACAGTCATTATGGCCCTGCCTATTTGTCCCTTATATACTGAAATGAGCTAACTGAGTTACACCTAGACACCCTATGGGCCCCCCCGGGGCCCTCCATCCTAGTACAGAGTGTAAAACCTCCCCCCCAAAATGCCTTCTCATGTAAATGCATTTTAACACTTGATGCAACCTCTGCCTTGCCATCCTCCCTCGATCCCTGCGAACCCAAATGTTATTATTTAATTATTCTTATTCTCATTATTTTATATAATAGGTTTATGAACTTCAGTTCTATGTTATAATCAACAAAATAAAATGCTTTAATTCAACGTTGTATTCCCAAGAGAGGAGAGAGAGAGAGAGAGAGAGAGAGAGAGAGAGAGGAGAGAGAGAGAGAGAGAGAGAGAGAGAGAGAGAATGTGGATCGATAGATAGATAGATCACCGTGTTGCGCCCTGCAAAATTAATCTTTTTTAACAAATAATCGTTTTAACAAATAATAATTGTTTCCAATATCTTTCAGATCTCTAATTTTATTTAAATTGCGTTCATTTACCTCAGTGACAGCTCTTAAAAGTTATACTATTTTATCCACCGCCAGGTGTACATTGCACACATTAAAGGACTTATCTCGTTCCATCAATGTATTCCCTGAATACGGAACGAAACAACGTATTCCCTGAATACGCACCCGTGGTGCACTTTACACGTATTCCCTGAATACGGACAAATCAGTCACTCTTTCAGTCTGTACCCCCTTTCAGTCAGTGTCCCGGACACTACATTCATCCAGTGTCCCTGGACACTCGGCCTGTGACCTTCACTCACACAGTACACAGGTACTCACTCACCAGGTACCTCTAACACTCACACGCATTCACTGAGTGTCCCGGACACTCGCGATTGTCCCTGACAACCTGGCTGTCCCTGACAGCCGGCACTCACGGAGTATTAACACACGTCTGCGCTAACCCAGGTTTCTACTAAACCTTGGCTAAAAAAAGCTCCAAATGATGTATGCAATTCACCTCTAACGGCTGGCCATTAAGTATTCACGCGTATTTCTCACCGTAACCAAAAGATCGTCGACCTCAACCGGCGTCTCCACGGACCAAACAGTCGACTCCTCCCTGTGAAGCCCGAAGGGGTGATTAACCAGCCGCGGTCTGCGTCCGGGTATCCTACCGCGATGAGAGTGACGATCCCACTTCTGACACCAAATTGTGGTGGAAATTTACGTGAATAAGAAGGCAAATTATCAATCAATAAGAACTGTCACGCATGAACTCAATTAAGTTTGAAGATTTATCAAGCAAGCAGAAACACAATGAACATATCCAAATAGACAAGTAGACAAGTAGTCAAGTGGTCAAGTAGTCAAGTAGTCAAGTAGCAAAACAGACATATAGACAGACAGTCAGACAACAGACAGACAACAGACAGACAAAGCTTTGTCGGGAGCCCCGAATCCTATGAGGTGAGGATAGGGAAGTCCGCCGCAATGCTGGCAACACTCAGTATTTATCCCTCCTTAGGACTGCCCCTAAGATACTGTCTTTCACCCCAATGATGCAAGTCTTGACCACCTGGCTCCACCAGCCCCATCCCCAGCACGGGAACGGAGGAACTCTCGTGCAGGCAGAGGAAGCCAGAGGTGTTGGACCAGGAGCGGCCAAGCCTTTGATCCAGCTCAATAGTTGTATGCCAACCCCCCTCAACAGCTGTAGACTGTAATAGCCACTGTCCCCCGCTATGAGATAAACATTACAGTTGGTCAAGCAGGATGAGGATAAGGATAAGGATAAGAACCCCTCAGGACAATAGGACAAAAGGGTGATAGGGAGAATTACATAGGGGGGTCACAAGGTCAAAGAAACAGAGAGTGATAGAAGGGACAACATATGATTTTTCCATTACAGGGTTCCGCAGGTACACTCTGTGTGTGGCAGAAAAAGAAAGCTGTGAAGCCAGTGTTACCCTTCTGCCCAGCGGATGTTGTTGCTCTTTGTAGAAAAGAGACCAGAGATGACTTGAAATGGTTACATACTGCTCTGCTGAAACTTCCTGAGTGGCCTCTTCAAGGGATTCAATGGCTTGGGAAATATGAGACCATAGTAGCTCCATTGCCAGTGTTTAGGGACAGGTATGAAGAAAAACATCATTCCTTTAATCATGATGAAGTAGCAAGCCTGTTTAGTCACCAGAAGGCATTACTGTGCAGTGTGTGTGTGTGATTGGTTGAAGCAGCCTTCACCTGGCCCATATCTGGTAGAATGTGGCAGCAAGTTCCGCCTGCTCTACTTGTTGAAATAGTATTGTGGAGTGTGGGAGGGTTAGTGGCTGGTTTATGCAGCCTCACCTAGCCTGAGCTGTGGGTCGTTAGGTTGCGGCTCACAGGTTAAAACAGCCACCACCACACACACACGAGGAGAGAGCTCTAGCATGTCCCATCTGCTTTGGTCACAACTATTCAAACTATTGCAATAATAAATAATAAAAATAATTAATATTATGATAATAATAATAAACCTGATTCCTCATGTCTTTGTCTTTGGGAGGAGATTATTCATTTGTTAGTTTATTTGTTAGAAATCAGCAGGCAAGGGATACCATTACGTAGGTAATGGCTAGGTGAGGCTAGGTGAGGCTGCTTAAACCAGCCACCAACCACACACACTCCGCATCCGGTTTATTTTGTTAAACAAAAACATTTTTTCCCTAATGTTAGGGGACAATGGTGTATGTATCTTTTATGAGTCAAACATCATAATGTTTCTTGTTCAATGCACACAACTTCAGTAAAAGACAACAATTGAATGACCTTATAGGTATGCTGGCTTAAGCCCCACCTCTAGAGAACAGGCTGAAGAAGTGGCAGACAGAGCTGGAATATGGCAGAGGATTTGGAGAAGGTAAGTCACTGAAAAAAAAGGTCCTTTGAATTTACTTGATTTTAACGTGTGCATCGGTCCCACATTATCAGAATGTGGCCCTCTGGCCTAATTTTCCATGTTTTCTTGATTCGCTATTGCTTGTTAAACCAAATAACATTAGACTGTTTAAAATATTTGCGTAATGTTAAAATGTTCATGTCCAGTGTACCTCATTTTCAATTGTGACTCCAACCTCATTTCTCAATGCTAATAATATTCAATATTCATAATATTTATAATAATGTAACTTTAAAGCAATTTCATTTAGACCCTGGTAAAATAGTAAGGTCTATAAATGTAACCTGATTTGTTAAAGTTAACTACAGCTATACGTATTGTAGACATTGGTTCCAAGTATATGTGTGCAAATACAAAATCACAAATGTAAAAGGGACAAGTTCTGTACTATAACATTGTTTGTTATAGTTAGCCTTACAACTTATAAAATGGAGGTACATTTGACTAATTTGCATTAGAACAGTTTTACAAATTTGCATTCAAACCTGTATTAACGGCATTGGATTCCAACAAATTGAGAATAATGCAAACAACACACAACTGTTTTCACAGTGGATGCAACTAAACTAATCAAATAATCCAAATGATGCTTGAAGTACAATGGATTCACAATACATTAACCTAGGTAACCTTGCATTACTTTTAGAAAATAAGATAACACAGAGGCAGAGATACAAATATTTTTTCCCCGACATCAACCTGCAACCAAAACAACATTATTTGGAGCACTATCCCCAGATGATTTGGCTCTTTAGTCAAGTTGTCGGGTACTGTACCACGACAATGAGTACTGTAAAGTGACCTTACTCAGGTTACAACATAAACACCAAGCTGCTCCAGAGTTTTCTGATCCTGTAGAAGAGGTTCAAAGGTTTACCATAGGTTTTAACATGAACGGTTTTGCACATTGTACTTACAAGTAAATAGTTGATAGCATTGACTGTTTCAATGGTCTGTCTCTAAATTGACCACTTAACCTCCCCCATCCGAGAGAGAGAATATTCAACATTCTCCATAATCAAATGAAAACAAACCTGCTATTTCCATATTTTTTTGGTTCGGTGCAGGTGAACGATGGCTGTCAATGTACCAGGAGTGGTGGTGTTGGCCTTTTTCTACCTGATGGTCCTCGGAACTGGAATCTGGGCCTCGTTCAAATCCAAGAGGGAGATCAAGAAGAGTTCAGCGGACCCGATGGAGATGATCTTGCTGGGCAACCGACAGATCAGCCTGGTGGTGAGCATGTTCACCACGACTGGTGGGTTCACACTCCTCTTCTCTCTTATCCTTGCTGGGACTTTTTAAAATTTCTTTGATGTTTTGAGAGTTTCAGAGCAGAATTCAGGGACCGCAACGGCCCTATAATGGTTGGGTTGCCCTATTTAAAAAAATCGATATAAATTAATCCATTAAATTCCAATTGCCAAAAGGGTCCAGCCACCAGTTATACTACTGGCAATTCTGTCATTCTTGTCTGAACATTTTTCTGGCCAAAGAGCATTCCACAATAGAGTTGACGTACAAGAGAAATACTATTAGATTAGATTGTAATTGTTTGAGGACCCGAGAACCTCAACAATTACAGGTGTGAGCCCCCCAGATACAAACCTGTGTGTTTGTTCTGTACGTGTGGTAAATATGTTGTATGTGTGTGCGTGTGTGAGTTTTATATTGTGTGCTTCTGTATATGTGCATTTATCCTGTAGCCACGTGGATTGGTGGCGGATTCTTCATTATGATGGCTGAGGCAGCCTACACCCCCATGAACGGGCTCCAGGAGGTGATCATGCTCATCACCGCATACTCCACTGCCTTCATTACGTGTAAGAGCCTTAATTCATGATAGATAAGAGCCTTAACTTGTAATCTGTAAGAGCCTTAAATCAGTATATGTAATTCATGATATATAAGAGCCTTGAATCAATATCTGTAATACCCTTTATTCATAATATATAAGAACCTTAGTTTGCAATCTGTAAGAGCCTTAAATCATTATCTGCAATAGCCTTAATTCATGAACTATATGAGCAATAATTTGTCATCTGTCAAATCCTTAAATCGTTATCTTACGAGAGCCTTAATGCATGATCTGTAAGTGACTTAAGTCATGATGTGTAAGAGCCTTAATTCATGATGTGTAAGAGCCTTGTGGCAGGATCTATTAGAAATTATCTATAATGTTTTTTTACACTAAACCCCATTCCATTTGTAGGAAAATCTCAAACCTAATTTAAGCTCAAATGATTTAAAAGCTTTAAAAGTTTCCTCTATATTCAGTTATTATTAGCCTCCACAAATATTTGACCTTGTCTTTTTTTTCTTCTCCAGGTGGCTTAGTGTTCACCAAGCCCATGAGGGACAGGAGATTTGTGACCATGCTAGATCCCTTCTACATCAAGTATGGAAAGGGAGTAGGATGCCTCCTCACAATAATATCCCTCATGGCTGACCTTATCTGGATTCCAACAACACTTCTTTCATTAGGTAAGTTGGATGAACCAGACTTTTGTCATTGGTAGCTTGCATTTATGTACCCTTTATTTACTGGAATGCAAGCATTTAATTCACTTTAGGACAGCATGTTATGTTGACAGGGCCTACACCTCTTTCCATGTGTTTTGAAATGTTACACAAGGAATCCATCTTGCCAGGCTTCAAGTTATCCGCTTGTGCTTTATATCTGTGTATAATATGTACCGGACAATGCTGCCACAAGCCATTAAAATGGCTTATTGGGGTTCCTCTCGACGAAAAGGACACAGTGGGATAAGTAATATGGTTTATTGTAAGGTTTGACAAGTTTGGAAACAGAGCAGATGGTACATGCTAGCACTCCTCGTGTGTGTGTGTGTGTGTGTGTGTGTGTGTGTGTGTGTGTGTGTGTGTGTGTGTGTGTGTGTGTGTGTGTGTGTGTGTGTGTGTGTGTGTGTGTGTGTGTGTGTGTGTGTGCTGGTTTAACCAGTGGGCCCTGGTAAGGCTACGTGGCTGTGAGGTCCCTGTTCAGGTGCCAGTGTAGCAGATGACCACAAGACATTAAAATGGCTTCTTGCAGATTTTCCCGACAAGCACTCGACGAGTGATGAAGCGATGAGTAATCTGGTGTATGGTTTGGTTTGACAATTTTAGACAAACAGTACATGCTCGAGCTCCTCCTGAGGGTGTGTGTGGTGATGGCTGGTTTAACCTGTGGGCCCTTACCAAGGACCCACAGGTGTGCAGCCCAGCCTCAAAGTCAAATTAGTCTGACTGGGACCAGGTGAGGCTGCTTAAATGATTCACTAACCACCTAAATACCAGTGGTGAAGCGTCAGGGCCAGTGGCGTTGCGCAATATTTCGGGGTTCCCCCGCAGGTCGGACCATGGGGCCCCGCCCCCTCCCCTAAATCAATAATAGAGTGACATGGGATAGACATCGCGGCCACTTTTTTAAATGTTTATTTTTTCAGGCATCTTTTGTAAACAGTATAGGTCAGTAGGAACTCATGTGTACACTGTTGTACGGTGTTGTCGCGATCGTGAAGTCCAACGGGGGGGGGGGGGTTGTCGCAATCGTGAAGTCCAATGGGGGGGGGGGGGGGGGGAGGGTTGTCGCAATCGTGAAGTCCAACGGGGGGGGGGGGCCCGTTACGAAATCTAAGAGGATAGCCTACAGTGGGGGTGGGGGCCTCCTAAGCTCCGGGGCTCCCCCGCAACGCGGGGGCTGCGGGGGCCTCCGCTACGCCACTGGTCAGGGCCTTCAATCAGTGGTGTAGTCTACTTTTTTGTAGTGGGTATACTGTAATAATTGTACTCATCCATCCTAGAGCGACGCATTGCGGAGCGACACCTGTCTCGAAGCAACACCTCATGAACCATCACACTCACTAATGCATAGACTAGTCTTGAGACTGGTTATGTGTTATCAACATGTCAATGTATTATAAGCATTTGTATGTGACTTTTAACTGCCAGTAACATTAACAATAAAAGAATGAACAATGATGGAAAAAGCCCACTTATCTTCTAGGGTTGAACAATTAATCGAAATTTTTATCAAAATCTCAATATGGCCTACTGCAATTTTTAAGTAATACACAATAAATATGGTCATGCTACAGATGTCCTGACCCACACATCATCATCATCTACACTTAAAAAAACATCTTTGTTTCGCATAGATCTGCACAAATATCACACAATAATCATTTTAAACATATTTTTCAATGCATTAGATATTTATTCAAACTTCTTCAGCCCTATTATCTTCCATAAATCATTGTCAAACTATGTACTGTATCGGCTTAAATGAACAAGCAAACATCCTTGAAGTGCTACAAAACAAATTAGCTTCAAACAAGAAACAAATTAACAAATAAGTGTTACTAAGTATACTAAGTATACTAAGTGTTTAATCATAAGGTTTGCTGACATTCCAAACTATATGGATTGCAGACTAAAGCCCATATCACAATTTTGACTATTATTGGTTGTTGAATTCTGGGTAACCAGTTATCGCCCTAATATTACAAGTAGTATGTTGGGTTAATGTTGGGTAAAATGTGGGACTTTTGAATGAAAATAAAAGGGGCCAAGCTTTCCATGCTACAACTCTGCTTATATGTATTCC
>CM051007.1:22865314-22909272 GCA_027704905.1 Muraenolepis orangiensis
TATCTCCTCTTCAGCTCCCTCCACATGTGTGCCTAGGAGGTCCCGGAAGTGGGTGAGCCAGGAGGTCACTCTCTCCCCTGGGCTGCAGCCTGCCAGCTGTCCCTCCCTTGGCCTCTTACGCCCACTCATCTCATTTATGACCCTCCATGACTCCTTATACTGCCGTTCGCCATGCACTGCCTCCACCTTCCTCACCTTCTCCATCAGCTCCTCCCCCGAGTAGTTGCTTGGCCTCGTTCAACACCTCCCGATTCTCCTCGGTCCTCTCCCTCTCAAAGCTTCTACGCGCTTCCACCATCCGTGCCCGCACCCTCACAACCTCAGGGTGCCTGGATGTAGGGGAGGCTTTGAGTCTCCCCTTTGTTGGCACCCATCTCCTGGTAGCTTCCTCGTTAGCAGCTAGAAACTGCCCGTACTGCCGAGGCTCCTCAGCCAGCTGTAGCAAGCGGCCTCTCACTTACGCTGTGTAGCTGGCTTGGAGGTCGGGGCTTCCTGCAAAGGCCTCCCAGTCGGGCCGGGGCCTCAGGGAGTTCTTAGGGAACGTACTGTACGACTCTGCATTAAGGACAGACGATTTCCATTTCCTCCTTACCAGTATGTAATCCAACTGACGCAGCATACCAGAAGCTCGGTCCTGGAACGTCCATCTCTTGCCCATCCGCTTACGGAACAAGGTGTTGGCGGCCAGGAGCTCGTGTTCCGTAAGCAGGGCGGATAGATATTCTCTGTTGCGGTTGGTGTTGTTGTGGTATGTGAAGGGTGCGTCCTCTGGTCCGAGTCTTGCATTGAAGTTCCCCAGGATTACCAGGAAGTTGTGGGCTGGGACATGGTGGATGGCGGTTCTTAGTTCGTTGTAGAACTTCTCCACATCCTCTACTGGTGCTGCGTTGGTGGGAGAGTACACACTCATGACCGTTGTTACCGGGTTCCCCTCGAAGTCAGCGACGAGAATCCTGTCGGTGTGTTGCTGCACCCTCCGGAGAGCTCTTCGCGCTCGAGGGCCCACCGGTGGCTGCCTGGGCGTCGTTCCTCCACGCAGACGAGGTGATGAACGAGCATCCCCCGACTTTGTGGTATAGGATTGGCTGGTCGGTGTGCACCCTCCTGTGCTCCTGCACCCCCAGGATCTCCACTCCCCTCTCCTCAACACACTTTGCTAGCTCCTCCAGCCGTGCCTCCTCCCTGACTGTGTTTGCATTGTAGGTTGCCATAATAAATGGCCTCCTACAACGCAAGAGTGCATTGGACAGTGGGCTGGGATCTGGCTGAACCCTTCCTCTCCTGGGGTGGAGGGGGTTTGGGGTCCAGTCGTCATGGTGTCCTCCCGAGGGAGGACCAGCACCACCGTCCGCTGTCAGGCTCCTGCGTACTCCCGCCGCTGGAAGTATAGGATTACTATTGATTGTACTCATCATTTCTTTGGATGTTAAGCTCCATTGGCAAGCTTTACAATGTGCAGGGTAAAGAACTGTGGGGCACAACTCCTCACAGCACTACTTTGGCCGTTCCGGGCCTAAGCCTTCCGCCCTTGCTCCCCACCTCCAGATGGTGTACGGTGCGGAGCCAGGCGCAAGCGGAGTGTCCATCTCCTAGATGGGTTGCCTACCATGGCTTATATGAGCCCCATCTGTCCATACTATTTGCCCATAGCTGGGGCAGTGGTTGGCGGACGACAGGGCGTGTCCACACGACGGTGGGCCTGCGTGCCTCGCCTCTGGGGCCCACTGCTGCTCCGAGATCCCCTACAGTTTAGCCTGGGACCGCGAGGTGCCCAGTATCCGTGTGTGGCCGCGGGGAGGCACTGTAGGAGTCTTGGCGGAAGAGAGGCTATGTACCGGCAGGAGGAGACTTACGCACTTGGCTCAAGTCCAACCCGCAGCGTGTCATACGCTCTGCGGAGAGAGTGATCGGCTGCAACCTGCCTTCCCTCCAGACCCTACATGACTCCAGGGCCCTGAAGCGGGCCAGAAAGATTATGGAACAGAGCGTCTTCCCCACGGCCTCCAGTCTCGTCAATGAGGCCCGCCTTCCCCTCTGAAGACCCCCCCTCCTCCCCCCCCCCCCCCCCCGTCTCTACCCTCCCCCCCCGCTGGACCCATCCCTCATACACCCACACATATATTCATACAGAAATATTTATTTATACTTATATTTAGATTTAGATTAAAATGCTAAATTTACACTGGACTTAGTCCGCTCACTGAATATTTTTGTACATATTGTTTTGCCTTGTATTATTCTTGTCTTGTTCTGTTTTTTCTCGACCCCTCTCACCCAGGCCCAAGTCTCTCTGCACCTGTCCCCTCCAGCAGGAGAGGGGCTACATATGGATCATTATTTAACTGTCAAAATAAACCGGTTCTACCATCCACATATAGAGGCAGGTAGAGACTAAGTTTTTTCAAGACTGTCAATACAGATCTTCCCTTTGCTACATACTATATATGTGCTATATACTATATAGCATACACACATATTTATACAAATACCAAATATTTGTTTCTAGTTTCTGGACCGTATACTTCAAATGTACTCCCACTTATATACTCATATTTATCCCAACTAGTTGTAAATACTGTTGAATTGACCTTTATACATTGTATACATTTGTACATACATAGTTTATTGCAGTTTGCAGATTGTATTTGCACAATTTCCGCATGACACTGCCACTTTCATTTCACTGCATATCCTGTATGTCTATGTGACAAATAAAAATGTTGAAATCTTGAATCTTGAAAGAGAAATCTTGAAACAGCGTTGACTGCTACATATGGATGTGGAATATTTCATATTGAGAACATGCAGTGTGCAGTATTTCATTGATACTATGAGACATTGAGAGGGTGATTACGAAATGGAACTGATTGCATTATTTTAAAATTGTGTTTGTACCTACTGTAACACACTTTTTTTTTAATAAGATTATTAATTTGTTCGATTATTTGTAAGAAATAAGCAGGCAAGGGATGCCACTAGCCAGTAACATGGCTGCTTGCGGGCTCCTCCTGAAGACAAGGAAACAGGGTGATGATGTAACCGTCAGGCAGGCGATACCGCAGTATCAAGTGCCGTACAACTAGACTCAGAGATAGCTTCCACAGTCAGGCCATCAGGCTGCTGAACAAGGGTGTATAGCATATAACAATGTATATTTTATTACATTGATTTATACATACATATTTTTTTACTTTTACTCTATTCTGTTTTATTCTATTTTAATTT
Organism: Muraenolepis orangiensis; assembly: GCA_027704905.1. Classification (NCBI taxonomy): domain Eukaryota; kingdom Metazoa; phylum Chordata; class Actinopteri; order Gadiformes; family Muraenolepididae; genus Muraenolepis; species Muraenolepis orangiensis. Next base: position 22,868,540 of record CM051007.1, read on the forward strand.
ATTTTTATCTTATTTTTATAACTGCTGTCTGTCGTCGGGTATTGCACATAATATTTTCACTCATTGCTTTATACTTTATATACTTTTATACTATGTGTAAACTGTGAAGTGACAATAAACTTGACTTGACTTGACTGTCCGGTTTATTGTTAGAGTTTGAATCATTGTGAACATAGCAGATGGTACATGCTAGAGCTCTCTTCCTCGAGTGTGTGTGGTGGTGGCTGTTGTACCCTGTGGGCCTTGATCCCCCAACCACACACACTCCACATCTGGTTTATTTTGTTAAACAAAAACACTTTTTCACTAATGTTAGGGGACAATGGTGTATGTTTCTTTTAAGAGTCAAACATCATAATGTTTCTTGTTCAATGCACACAACTTCAGTAAAATACAACATTTGAATGACCTTGGAGGAATGCTGGCTTAAGCCCCACCTCTAGAGAACAGATATTCTTCAGTCATGAGGCAGCATGAAGAAGCGGCAGACAGAGTTTGAATGTGGCAGAGATCTGGAGAAGGTAAGTCACTGAATTTTTTTTAACTTGATTTCAACGTGTGCATCGGTCCCACATTATCAGAATGTGGCCCCCTGGCCTAATTTTCCATGTTTTCTTGATTCACTATTGCTTGTCAAATCAAATAATTTCATTCACATTAGATTGTTTAAAATAGTTTGATGCTTGAAGTACAATGGATTCACAATACATTAAAGTGGTAACCTTGTATTACTTTTAGAAAGTAAGATAATAATGCACAGGCAGAGATACAAGTAGTTTTTCCCGACATCAACCTGCAACCAACATTATTTGGAGTACTATCCCCAGATGATTTGACTCTTTAGTCAAGTTGTCGGGTACTGTTACGGTTTTTCACAAAACATACAATTAAATAGATGATAGCATTGAGTTCACCAATATCCAAAAAACAGCACAAATCTTGTGTGTCTTTCAGGAAGTACCAAGTGCGTTACAGGTTTCAAATCTACATCTACATAGGAATGTCCTTGGCTTTTCTCCAGCAAGGAAAAAAATTGTCAGGATTTGCAGACTGCCCCCCCTTATCACGTCCCGCATTCCTGTCACCATTTCCCCAGTAAAGCAGCTGAACATATTGGTTATAAAAGTACTATTTGAAGGAATGGAAGTATCTGACTGCTCTAAACACTCCTCCAGACACTTTGCCTCTAATTTATTTACAGAGGATATCCCAGTTATAAATACTCCTGGTTTAAAATCAATCAATATGTGATGGCAGTGTTTTCAGTTTTTGTGTGATTTAGAGATTCAAAGATTCAATATTTTGCTGCAAATGGCAATTAACATTGCATAGCATCTTCAATCTTGAATGTACAATGAAATGCTTACTCCCCATTCTCTCCCGCAGTATGAATTTCCTACAACATTGTAGGTACTGTACTAAACAAAACAATACTATACTATACAAAACAATACTATACTATACTATACCTGCTGCTCAACGATATGCTCAACAATGTACTATACTTTATACTATACAACACAATAATATAACAATACAATAGATTAAAAAAAGAACAATAAAGTGACTGATGAATTGTGCAAAAAACATTTTAAAGTGCCAGTAGTGCAGCAGCATCATGACTACAGTGCAGGATAGTGTAATGTAATATGGGTGAATAATTGTGATGGAGATGGCCTTATTCCAACAACTGATCCTAAAGATCTCCTCAATGCATGGAAGTGCTCACCAGATGATTTTCACTTTGATCTTTTGATGATTTTTTGCTGTCCTCACGACCCTCTGGAACACTTTCCTGTCCTGTGCAGGTGTTGCCATACCACAGAGTGATGCCACTTGTCAGGACGCTCTCTACAGTGCCACGAGAGAAGTTTACCAGCCACTGTTTGCCTATGTCGCTTTTCTTGAGGCTACAGGGTGTAAAGACGCTAGTGTGCCTTCTTCAGCATGTCCTCCAGGTTGTGGGTCCATGCCAGCTTGTCGGAGATCTGTTGTCCCAGGAAACGGAGGCAACTGATTATTTCCACCGGTGTCCCATCCAGGCTGATGGTAGAGTGGGTGCCTCTCTGGCTCCTGAAGTCCATAATGAGCTCCTTAGTCTTTCTGACATTCAGTGCAAGGCTGTTGTACTTGCACCATCATGTCAGCAGGACTACCTCATCTCTGTACTCTGTTTTGTCGTTGTCGCTTATCAGGCCGATGACTATGGTGTCGTCAGCAAACTTGATAATCCGATTGTTGCTGTGTGTGGCAGTACAGTCATGTGTGTAAAGAGAGTAAAGCCAGAGTTTGAGGCAGCCTTGGGGTGCTCTGGTGTTGAGGACCAGAGTGGATGAGATATATATATATATTTCAATCTTTACCACGTAAGGCCTGCCCGTCATGAAGTCCATAATCCAGGTACAGATGGGGGCACCCAGCCCTAAGTCCCTCAGATCAGGACCAGCTTGGCGGGAACTAAGTCAATGAGTCAATGAACAACAGTCTGACGTAGGTGTCCCTATGTAGGGCTGTGTGTAGTGCCAGGTAGATGGCATTTTCTACTGACCCGATTGGTCTGAATGCAAACGAGTTGGTCCAGGGAGTCGGGATGGTAATGTTTATGTGTGACATGACCAGTTTCTCCAGGCAGTTCATGGATATGGGTGTTAAAGCCATTGGACCATAATCATTGAGGCTCTTTGAAGCACACAGGGACGACAGACTGTTGAAGTGTTGATACAAGATATTTATTTGCCATTTGTAACAAGTCAATTGGAACGCTTACTCCCTTTTCCCTCCCGCAGTATACATCTCCAAAAACAATACCATAAAAATAATATATACAATAAAAATGAACAAAAAAAGGAAAGCAAAGTGATTGAAAGATGGTATGAACATCTGTTGAATGTGCAAAAAGATTTTAAAGCATTTAAAGTGCCAGTAGTGCAGCAGAATCATGAATCATACAGTGCAGCACAGTGCAGTAGCTGTAATGAGTCCAGAAAGTCCAGCAAAATATGTAACTGTAATGTTAATGCTAATGTTAGTGAAAGTGGCAGCACTCCTAGCAGTTCAGTGGGCACACTGCCTGTGGATAAAAACTATCCTTAAACCTTGTAGTACTTGTACGGATGCTGTGCAACCGGCGACCAGACGGTAGGGGGAAGAAGAGATGGTGCCCAGGGTGGTTACAGTCCTTTATGATGGACATGGCCTTCTTCTGACATCTGGTCCTACAGATCTCCTCAATGCATGGAAGTGCACACCCGATGATCTTCGCTGTCGTCCTCATGACCCTCTGGATGGCTTTCTTGTCCCGTTCAGTGGTGTTTCCGTACCACACAGTAACGCCACTTGTCAGGACTCTCTACGGTGCCACGGTAGAAGTTCACTAGCCACCTCTGGCCTATTCCTTTTTCTGAGGCACCGCAGAGCATAGAGGCGCTGGTGTGCCTTCTTCAGCATGGCCTCCGTGTTGCGGGTCCACGCCAGGTCATTGGAAATCTGTAGCCCAAGGAAACAGAAGCAGCTGACGACTTCCACCATTGTCCCGGCCAGGCTGATGCTGGAGTGGGTGCCCCGGTGGCTCCTGAAGTCCACGATGAGCTCCTTAGTCTTGCTGACATTCAGTGCGAGGCTGTTGTCTCTGTACATAATCTCTGTACATCTCTGTACATCTCTGTTGCATTGTAGATGTCCGTGAACTCAGGAGCCAGCTAGTCAGTGCAAGTCTTGAAGACAGGGGATGGAACTCTGTCTGGGACACATTTGCATTTATGTGAGTAAAATGTATGTGAGTGCATTTTAAATGTGCATGGACAGTGCAGGTATGTACATGGTAAAGGAGAACTTAGTCCAAAATGTGGATGCTAAACTTGTAGTGATTAAATAGCTTAGACCTACTTGAGACCGTTTTTTTTGCACCCCTTACAACTCCACATTCCCAGCACCTAACCCGGTAACATACATCAAGATATTCATTAATGCTCCAATATGCAGTTCATATATAAATAAAAAGGTACACTGCAACGGCAACATTTAAAACACATTATGGTGATACTTTTCCTTCCAACTGAATTGATCGATCTTTAAATTCCATGACTAACACTTAACAACATAACAGGGGCCGGTTGTTCAAAGGGTGTTTAACTCTTAACGTGTCGTTAAATCAGCTAATCAGTGTTTAACTTTTAACGCATGGTTAATTGGGTTGTTCAAAGGGTGTTTAGGGTGTCGTTAACTTTAATCACTGGCTGAAGGTGTATTAAACTATGATTAAGACATTTCATGTGATTCTTGTTTAGGTTTTTCTTAACTTTTTGCTGCTCCACAACATGAATCAACATCGCCGGAGAAGATACAATCAAGAAAGGCAAAAAGCAACATACAACATATAAACAACATATACATCGAAATCATTTATATATTGTGGTGACCCATTTGGGACACAGACATTCACTGGACACTGTGAGATGGAGTTACGGCTCCTTTAAGACAATTCAACCCAGAAGCTTTCTGGGTAATGTTTAGAGCGGGAGATTTGAATGTACCGGTTCTGATACGTTAACATGTCTGACTACTGCCGCTGTTATTACTGTTCATTTTGGGGAGTAAACTTTTCGACTCGACAACCTGTCTCCGTCTCCTCGTTTCTACTCACTCCCACATTGGTGACCCCGAACGCTGATAGAAATCATGCTCGAAGCAAACAGTAATGCAGCGCCGGCAGGAGTTCCGGCTAACGTCTACGCCGCAGTGATTAAGTTGCCCGAGTTGTGGCAGCACAGGCCCCGGCCATGGTTCCAATGAAGCCCAGTTCCAACTGAGAGGAATAACCCAGGAAATTGCCAAGCACTACCATGTGGTAGTGGTGTTGGATGCCGTGCCGCAACGGCCTGGGCGATGGGGCGGCAAGTACATGGCTCTTAAAACACTCCTTTTAAGAACATTCAAGCTGTCGGAGATGGAGAAGGCGGACCGTCTGAGTTGCTGGAGAGGATGTTGGCTAGTTTGGGCTTTCCTTTTTACACACATTTTTCTGCGCCAGCTCCCGACGCCCATGCGCACGCGCTAGCCGGCTCCCCACTCTCCTCCACCAAGGACTACCGCGTGCTGGCTGCTGAGGCCGACAGGATTTTTCTCGCCGGCCGGCAGCATTTTGCGCACGCGCTGCTCCCTGCCCGGACGTCGGACCCGTCGCTGGAGGACACAGCGGGCGCCACCGCTGCCCATCGCCAATGTGACAATGGACTATGTACTTCCACAACAGATTTGGAGCCATGGCCAAACAGTGTCGCCCGCCATGCACTTTTATCAACCAGGGAAACTCCAGGGCAGGCACTCGTTAACGGCCAAGAGCGCTGGCGGAGACAGCAGGCTGTTGTTCATAACGGACGAATTGTCAGGCCAGTGGCTGCTGGTCGACTCAGGTGCCCAGCGCAGCATCCTCCCTGCATCGGCTGCTGACACCATAGCTGGTGGATACGGGCCCCCGATGGACGCCGCTAATGGCACACCCATACACACCTACGCTACCAGGTATGTGGAGGTGTGTTTTGGTGAGCGGCATTTGGCTAGGACTTCATCATGACCGCGGTGTCGGTTTCCCGCCTTGGCGCAGATTTTTTGTTTGTGTTTAACCTACTCATCGACGCTGTTTCGTTCTCTATGTACTCGTGCATGCCAGGAGGTGCGGGGACGCGCGGCCTGTCCAACATGCTCGCCGCCGGAGACTCGTATCAACGCCTCCTCTCAGAGTTTCCGGAACTCACCACGCTTACCTTTTAATCAGTGGCGGCCAAGCACGGAGTAGAGCACCATATCGTCACGGACGGTGCCACGGAATACAGGACTAAGCTCACCATCGCTAAGGGGGAGTTCACTGCCATGGAGTGTCTTGGCATTGTGCACCGCTTTGACAGCCCGTGGGCCTCCCCCTTGCACATGGTGACGAAGGCTGATGGCAGTTGGCACCCCTGCAGAGATTTCTTTCAACTGAACAACATCACGACCCTCGACCGGTACCCCGTACCACACATCCAAGATTTTTCAGCCCACCTGGCGGGAACCACCATCGTCTCCAAGGTGAACTTGGTGCGTGGCTACCACCAGGTACTGGTCCACCCAAGGGACTTGCCAAAGACAGCAGTCATCACGCCGTTCAGACTCAAGGGGGCGGTACAAACGTTCCAGCGACTTTTGGACTCTGTGCTGCGAGAAATGCCGTTTTTGTTAGATTATTTAGACGACATTCTCGTAGCCAGAGACTTTGCGGAGGAGCACCTGACACACCTCCGGCAGCTGTTTGAGCGGCTCAGCACACATGGGCTAATCGTAAACCCAGCAGAGTGCCAGTTTGGTGTACTGTCCATCGACTTCCTCGGACACCGTGTCTCGCCAGAGGGAGCCATTCCACTCCCCGCCAGGGTGGATGCCGTGGCCAGTTTCCCGCGCCCCCACACCGTTAAGTCCCTGCAGGAGTTCCTGGTTATGGTGAACTTTTATAACAGCGGCTCACCTCATGCGGCCCCTGTACGATGCCCTTCTGGGTCGTTGTCCGTGGCCAGGCTAAGGCTGCGTTTGGCCGCCTACAGATGGTCCAGAGAGGACCAGAGGGAACCAGAGAGGTCCAGAGAGGTCCAGAGACGACCAGAGAGGACCAGAGAGGTCCAGAGAGGTCCAGAGAGGTCCAGAGAGAACCAGAGGTCCAGAGAGGACCAGAGCAGACACATTGTCTCGTGCCCTTTGATTTAATGAGCTGTAATGGTTTGTAAATTTTACTTTCCCAGGAAGCTCAAGTATGTTGGTTGAATGTTTTGTTTGACTCAAACAAACGTGCCCGACATGTTTGCTCTTTGCTCTTCGCTTGTTGCCACCGCTGCTATTTGATAGTTGCCAGGGGGCAATTTAGTTTTCCTTTTTGCGTAGCTTTGTGTAGCTCCTTTTGATTTGGCATACTTCCACCAGGTCCCTAGGCCTGGATCCTGGTATTTTGTATTTGAGTTTATCCTGTGTCTGTATCCTTTGTTTTCCACAAATACACACTGTTATTGCACTTTGACCCCTGTGTTGACGCCGTTCTTGCTCCGGCACACACGGGATCCCCCTTTACCCGTTTGTCGAACACCCTTGGACATCGCGGGTTGTAACAACATGTTTCACATAATTGGACTGGTCTGGTGGCCCTGCCTTTTATTTCCATGCCTTCTACTACTTCTTGTAAATTTTGCACATCTTCATAATTGCAATTACCCAACATTTCATTTTTTTGAAATTTCATTGGTTTGCATGTCATGGCAACCATTACATTTATTCACATTTTTATCAACTGTATGAAGGTAGTACAATTTGCCATACTCATGGATGTCAAACATTGTACCGTCGCTGCTTGTCATGACACTCTCTCCTTTCCTGAAGATGACCGTGGCTTGTCTCTTTCAGATTTAAGGTGTGTAGGTGCCCCAGAAACCTTGTCTCCCAGAGTCCATACTTCCTTTCATCTCCGTCGAATACAAGCTGAGACCACATACCGCTCGTCACTCGGTTTGCCATGTTGCTAACGCAATATCGTGGCTGCTAGCTAAACTTGACTTGCTAACCTAGCAAGTCAAGTTAGCCTTTTAGTTTTGGCGTGCTTTTGCCTCGCGCAAACTTCTTCTTCTTGTCTCGTGAACTTCTTCTTCGTATTCTTGTCTGGGCCCATAACCTGATGAGTCTTTAACTCAGCGGTTTCTTACGTTAGACACAAAAAGACGCGTAATACTTTTTTAGCCGTCCGGCGGATTTATCCTCAGTCTGTGTGTGTGTCTGTTCATGGGCAAGTTCATGTGACTCACATGAACTTGCTCATGAACAGACACACACAGAGACTGAGGCGCGCAAGCCTCACACACTCTTGGTGAAAAACAGGAGACGCAGAGTACGTGGTCTGCGTAGTGACGTCACCTTCTCATATTAACATATTACCGTAAGCACGGTAGAAGAAGGTAACCGTAGTATACACAGTATAAGCAGTAGGTATGGACGTAAATGGTACAACGTACATGTAAATTCTCTACAGTATTGCATAAAGTATAGTGTTGTTGTTGAAATTCATTCTGCGGGAGGGAATGGGGAGTAAGCATTCCATTGTATTTGGCAATTAAAAACATCTTGTATCTTCAATGAGCATTTTTGTAGTTTGCACAAATCCTAAGCATTTCATTGCTACCTGGACACTTGTACTGTGCAGCATGATAAATAAAGCCAAACCCCAGCTACTGTACTGTAGACTCGGTCCGATTCAGGGGTTTAGTTGATCATTTGGTTCAAACAAATGCCGCGGTCGAGCAGGTGGCTAATCTATCTAAAACCAGATAATGCATATAAATATAAATATATAAATATATTTATTCATATTGTTGACAAAGCCTTGTGTCTTATGTGACATATATCTTGTGATGGAAGCCCCTTACGAACATTCCAACATAAAATAATTAATAATTAATTGACTGTTTCAAAGGTCCATCTCTATATTGGCCACTGACCACTTAACCTCCCCCACTCGAGAGAGAGAACATTCAACATTCTCCATAATCAACTGAAAACAAACCAATTCCATTTTTTTCAGTGCAGCAGCAGGTGAACCATGGCTGTCAATGTACCAGGAGTGTTGGTTATGGCCTTTTACTACCTGGTGGTCCTCGGAACTGGAATCTGGGCTTCCTTCAAATCCAAGAGAGAGACCAAAAAGAGTTCAGCGGACCCGATAGAGATGATCTTGCTGGGCAACCGACAGATCAGCCTGGTGGTGGGCATGTTCACCATGACTGGTTGGTTCTTCTTGCTTATCCTTGCTGGGATGTTGTTTCGAGAGTTTCAGAGCAGAATGCAGGGACAGACTGCATCTAGAAACGGCCCTATAAGGGAGTCAGTCTGGTACTAGTTTGTTTTATATCAGTTCAATTATTAATCAATTAAATTCCAATTGCCAAAAGGGCCAAACTACCAGTTATACTACTGGTTATTCTGTAATTGTTGTCTGAACATTAACATTTTCTGGCCAAAGAGCATTCCACAATAGAGTTGTCGTACAAGATATATACTCAATATTAAATTTTGTAATTGTTCGAGGACCCGAGACACTCAACAATTACTGGCGTGAGCCCCTTAGACGCAAACCTGTGTGTGTGTCCTGTCCTGTCTTGTGTGGTAAATATGTTGTGTGTATGTGTGTGCGTGTGTGTGAGTTATTTTTGTGTGCTTATATGTGCATTTATCCTGTAGCCACGTGGATTGGTGGCGGATTCTTCATTATGTTGGCTGAGGCAGCCTACACCCCCATGAACGGGCTCCAGGAGGTGATCATGCTCATGACCGCATACGCCACTGCCTTCATTACGTGTAAGAGCCTTAATTAATGATAGATAAGAGCCTTAAAATGTTTTATCTATAAGAGCCTTAAAACATTATCTGTAAGAGCCTTAATTCATCATGCATAAAAGCTGTAAGAACCTTAATTTATTATATACAAGAACCTTAGTTTGCAATCTGTAAGAGCCTCAAATCATTATCTGCAAGAACCTTAATTCATGAACTATATGAGCAATAATTTGTAATCTGTAAAATCCTTAAGTCGTTATCTGTAAGAGCCTCAATTCATGAACTGTAAGAGACTTCATGCATGATCTGTAAAAGCCTTTATGCATGATCTGTAAAAGCCTAATTCATGATGTGTAACAGCCTTATTTCATGATGTGTAAGAGTCTTATTTCATGATGTGTAAGAGCCTTAATCATGTAAGTAATGTTTTTTTAGACTAAACACCATTCCATTTGAAGGTAAATCTCAATACAAATGTACCGCTCAAATTGTTTAAAAGCTTTAAAAGTTTCCTCTATATTCAGTTATTATTAGCCTCCACAAATATTTGACCTTGTCTTTTTTTTCTTCTCCAGGTGGCTTAGTGTTCACCAAGCCCATGAGGGACAGGAGATTTGTGACCATGCTAGATCCCTTCTACATCAAGTATGGAAAGGGAGTAGCATGCCTCCTCACAATATTATCCCTCATGGCTGACCTTATCTGGATACCAGCAACACTTATTTCATTAGGTAAGTTGAATGAACCAGACTTTTGTCATTGGTAGCTTCCTAAACGCTTCTACAGTTATTTACGCACATTATTATTTCATCAGAAATATTGGTGTGTCTTGCCCCCATCAATACATACTTAACCCTGGTGCCTTCACAAACTAGTGTCAAGTTCACCCGGGATTGGGGAAGATTTGATTAACAATGGTCAGAAGCATACATAGGAGTGGCCGGACAATGCTGTAATGGTCCAAACATTAAACAATTCTAGACCTTGCATACGTCAGGTATTAAAAGGGATTCAGTTATTTTATATTCCTATGTAATTATATCAGTTGTTTCAATTTTCCTTCAATATAAATCTATTGAAGAGTTTATAAACTGAAATCAGCACATTTACAAAATAAAGTCAGAATTAGGTCAAACTCATTTCCTGGGTGGCTGTTGAAAACGTAATCACTGTAGGACTAAACTTAATAAAATAACCCTAAAGGGGAAAGTTTCACTGGTACTGCTAAATATGCCTGTTGTGAAAAAATTGCGGTATGTAACTTACTACTGCTACTTCGTACTGCTACTTCGTACTGCTTTATATGCATTGTATGAGAAGAACACTGTCTGCAACATCCACCTCTGTGGTATATCAGGTGGGAAAGAATGAGATACAGTCCGGTAAATGATTGACCTTTTAGTTAGCTCTTTGTCCTCAGCACAATGAACATTACATGGCTTTTCAATATGGCACACTTCCTCTTTCTCCCCAACACCTCCCTTGGCTAAAGGACTACCGTGCTTACAATTCACCCTACAACTCTTCACCCCTTCCCTCTGATAATGATAGGCAAGAAGTATCACATCAGTAAACAAAACAAAACAGGTCATAAAAGCCAGGGGTTCTCCAACTTGTTGGGGCCAGGGACCACTTACAGGAAAATCTATTTTCCAAGGTCCTTTCAAAATTGTAACAAAGATTAAACACATGCTTACTGTAATGTTTGTGGTTTATGTTTGGTTGTCTTTCTGTTCTGTCCAGGAGGGGGTGTTCTTGGTGGTTAATTTGTTGATGTTGCAAAATAAATAAGCTTAGAATAAGAAACAAGACAACGCTACGCTAAACGATAGTCAAGAGAGCTATGTTAATGTGACATGCTTTGGGATATTTCAATCCTAATAAATCCTCCAAGAAAATTCCATAATACTTGGTATCTGACTGGCTTTACACTGGCAATGAGAATACATTTTCTTCCCCCAACCATGGCCGCTGCATTACCACCGTTCCCTGCTTTTGACATAAATGAGGATTACAATTCAGCTACCCAATGGAAAAAGTGGATACAGCATTTCGAAAATGTCCTCACTACGCTAAACATCAAGGATGATAAAAGAAAGTGTGCAATGCTTCTACATTATGCAGGGCAGGACATATTTGACACACTCACAGACACTGGAGAGGCAAAAGACTACAAACTTGCAAAAAACAAGTGAGTGAGTGAGTACTTTCCCCCAAAATCAACATAGTCTACGAGACCTACACATTCAGACAACTCGACATTTAGCAGGGGAAACGATTGACTCGTATCACACAAGGCTGCGGCAGCTAGCAGCAACCTGTGACTTTCCTGACGTCGAAAGAGAGATAAAAACCATGAAATTCAAACATGCAAATAAACTGCGGCGTCAAGCACTACAGAAACCAGAGATGACGTTGACTGAGTTCCTCTTTCTAGGCAAAACCATGGCAATTGCGGAGATTCAGTCGTTGGGAATGGAACAACCACAACAAATGTTAACTCAAGGACATTCAAGAGAAAATGGTCTGGCTGCAGACAATGGGAGGGGAACACTGACAAAGAAATGGTACAGCTAGGGGGATGGCTAATAAGCTGAGCTAAGCAGCAGCAGAAAGGTTTGTTGTGAGTGAAGTGAGTGATTCATGATGGACATGTGTCACAATCATATCAGATTGAAGACACAAGATTCAAGATTTATATTTGTCCAAGTGCAATGGAATGCTTACTCTCCATTCCCTCCTGCAGTATGAATTTCTAAAACACAATACTATAAAAAGTAGAACTGATACACGCATTAAATCTTTTTTATTTTTATAAAATGTTCAAGTCATTTTCCATTGAAATTCTATTGACTGTTGCTACCATTTTTTTTCTGATTTGTCCATAGCATAGCATTTGCTTCCTCTTGCTGCTTTCACTTGAACCGGAACAATAGCAAGGGCACATTCTTTACCGGCCCCTGTTACATGATCAGCTGATACTTGTGCACTGTTGATTGAAGTTTGCTTCGGTTCTGTTCGACTCCATTTTTGCAGGGTTTCTTGCTTTGAGTTCAGAACCTCCACATGTAGCAGTGTTGGATGTTTGACAGATACATTTTTGCGTTGCAGTCTTTGCTCATGTGCCCCTTCTTTAGGCAACCAAAACAGTAACCATTTATTTTCAGATATTGAATATTTTTGTCAAGCGGCTCTGACTTGAGTTTTAAACAGTCCACTACTGCATGCTTGCCTTCCTGATATTATGGATGTTCCCAACTGCTCTCTGTAGTGGAGTTTTAGGTACAGCGGCCACTTCTGCAAATTCCAAAGTTGAAGTTGTATGTTTGTTTGGTCCACATTTCCCAGTTGACTTTCTTCATCAAAATGGGCATTCAGAGCATCTCCATATGTGTCCACCTCATTTGTATTTAGAAGTACTTTGATTTTGGCGTCTGCTGCCGCAATCTGTGCATCCAGTTCCACTTTTTCCATTGTTTCCTCCAACTGCAGTGCATGCATGTCCTTTAAAGCAGCATAATTGGTCTCCAGAGCTGATTTCTCAGCTCTGGCTAACTGAGCAGCAGAAGAAGCCCTCGAAGCAGTTGTCCTCCTTGACACATTATAAATACTGTCCAGTGGTCCGATTCTAGTAGTTGAGGTTAGTCATTCTGGGCTCATACCAGTCCACATAGTCATTTTCATTTCCTCTTGTGAGAGCAGTTCTTGAACAGAATTATGCACCCTACTAAATTCATTCACTGCTTGTTTAAAAATATCCATCCATTTATCAACATCCTCAATATTTCCACCTTCAATAAGCAAAGCCTTAATTTCGTTGAGTTTCCTACACTCCAAGTTTCCCTCTGCGTGTTGCAATGAGAGATCTCAACAGATCCTCTGCCTCTTTGGCAGTTTTAGGTTCAGACTTTTCCACTGATTAGTTGCCTTTATCTTTATTGATTTCCGTTATTGATTTATCTGTTTTCACTCTATAACACTTCCCTCGGCGCTCTGCAGTGTGCGTTTTATTTCCTTCACAGACGTCCTTGTGCATAACATGCACAACATCCAAAAAACATCCATAACATTTTAACATTTGTTACATTGAATGTTGCTTGAATCAACAAAGGTTATTTGTCCACTATATCACAAGCACGTCCATTCAATAAGTCCTGGCTCTACTCACGAGTTCCACGCGCTCTGCTCTGCATCTCCCGTCTCCAAACGAGCAGCCGGCGTCCGTCTTTCATTTCTCAGACTTGCGTAGTTTTCTGAATTGTAACGGCTTATCCTGGGTTTTCATTCTCAAGCCACTTGAGGTTAGGTGAGGAGGTCCGACACACATTTCCAGAAAGCACGCACGGAGAGAGTTTAACTAAAAGGTGTTTAATAAACCAGAAACTCCGGTTGACTTTCAAGAAATAAAACAAACTAATCGCCACACTGCTCCAAGTGATGAGTAAAGTAATTCCTATATTAATGCGAAAAATAATGCGTAAAGTAATGCGGTCAGAAAAAGCTTCTCCACCATCTAACCCGCAAACAATAATTTCCATTGTCTCTTTAAGACTCCTACGCCTTACCCACAACAGGTGGAGCATGACGTCACCCACATTCAGTATGAGATTTGAATTTGTTATTGTGGCTGTTGTGTCCATGCTACAACCCTGCTTATATGTATTCTCTTGTGTATTCCCAGGCGCTGTCATGAGTGTGATTCTGGATGTATCCTACACTGTGAGCATCTGGATCTCCGCTGCCATAGCCATCATCTACACCCTGCTGGGAGGTCTTTACTCTGTGGCCTACACCGACGTCATTCAGCTCATCCTCATGTTCTTCAGTGCAGTAGGTCATAATGAGCCAACACTCTTTACCACTGCCCTCTATTTGCTGCTTGTGGGACTTTCCTATGTTGCCACAAATTCGGCAGAATGGCAGACTTTTGCTGGCTCAAAACCCAGGAAGTGAAGTCGGTGAATGATCACTGGAGGCTACTTTGTGTGTTATATTATGTGTCTCTACAGTGATTGTGTGGTATATTGTGTATCTCCACAGTGGCTGTGTGTTCCCTTTGTGTTGATGAGCCCTGCAGTGTCTGGCGTGTCCAACACAACACTCCACCTAAACACCACCGGCTACCCCCCCTGGCTCGCTCCCTGGGACACACAGTCCATTCTGATCAAGGTCGACTCTTTTCTAATTGTGGTAAGCTGCAGGAACAAGCTCCTCCCACTACAAGCGTCAGTATAGATTACATATTACAAAAGTCAGATATGATTTTAGTGTAATTTAATTCCAATTTCATCAAGAGTTTGTGTGGATTTTAAAACACATTGATTGTGTGAAAAATATCAGATTAAAATTGAATTGGTTTCTTAAACAATTAAAAATAATATTTCTACAGTTAATATTTAAGCAATTGGTTTGCTTAAACGGTGTGCCCCAATCACGCATTTGGTAGAAATTGTATTTGTATGACCAAATGCCAAGATCTCTTAATAGTTTGCAATTGAATGGGGTCATTTGATCTGGTTCACTTTAGTTTAGATTGTGATGTCAATGACTTTAGGAAAAACTCCCAGCCCAATGGAAATCATATCTCATGGGGTACTAATAACAATTATGATAAATGGACTCAAAGTCGAGTGTAGGCAGTAGAAGAATAGAAGGGTCTTGAGGCGTGATTGGAAAATTGCAAGGGACTATAAGTCTCTGATGTATTGAGAGAGAAAGTTCCAGAGTCTGGGAGCTGCCCTAGAGAATGCTGTGCCCCCAAAACTGGGACTTGGGGCTGAAGAGAAGGCCAGCTGAGGTGGATTTGAGGGCCTGAGAATTGGTATGGGGAGAGGAGGTTGGAGATATGGAAGAGCAAGTTGGTGAAGGGCTTTCTAGGTGAGTACCAGTGTCTTAGTAATTGATCCAGTGGGAAGCAGGAAGCCAATGGAGGTCTTTTAGGACTTGGCTGATTTGGTGCATGTATTTGGTGTGAGTTAGGAGTCAGACAGATGCGTTCTGAACCAGTCTATTTATTAGCTGGCACTGATGCCGTAGAGAAGATATGAGGCTTAAGGGTGAAGGTGAGTTCAGGGATCATGCCAAGATTGTATGCCTGGGAAGAAGGGAAGACAGTTGTGCCATCAATGGTGAGTGTGGTGTTGTTGTTGATTCTGCTGTGGGAGTACTTGGAGCTGATGAGGAGTCTTTGTCATTGTTGAGTTTGAGGACATTTTGTTGCATCCAGGTATTTATTGCAGACAGGCAGGAGTCAATGTGAGAGAGGGGTGAGTTGTGGGGGGATTTGGTGATGAGGTGTGTTGTCTGTGTAGCAATGGAAGTCCAGATTGAAATGGCAGAGAATCTGTCCGAGGGGGAGAATGTAGGTGATGAAGAGGAGTGGGCAGAGTACAGAGTCTTGGGAAACACCTTGTGTTACTCTGGATGAGACAGAGGCTGGGGCAGGGGCTGGTTGCAGGGGGAGAGCATTAGACAGCAGATCTGAGAGTTGGAGGAGAACAGTAGACTTATAGACAATAGTGTTTCAAAATTAGTTCGGTTTTTCTCAGAAGGGTGGGAATGAAAGTTTAGAATGTGGGTGGCGGGTGTGTTTGGGGCAGCGATGGAGATAACAGCGACGACGGAGGATGCCAACGGACCTAGCTGAGATAATAGCATATGGGATAACTGGTCATTTTTATTGAGACGGAGGAAGACAAACAAGTGACAGCAACATGTAGCATGCGTAGATACTTTTCAGAGGCACAAACGTAACAACAGCATTGAGCCGTTGTGGAGGCAAAACTCAGCCCCAGTGTTAATTTTTTACTTCTGAAAAGCTACTCCCATTAAAAATAATAAAGCTTGTGTAGTAACCTAGAAATCAATGCATTTGCTAAGCTGGACATCTATGTATTTTTGCCACCACAGCCAAAGTACAAAGTGATGTATTTTGTATGAAGCGTATTACAGTACTTAACCACCCACAAAATGACATACACATAACAATAGCATCCCATCACTTATTATTATCCTATTGTGATTGTGATCTGCATATCCTATATGTCTTAAGCCTCAAGGGTTTTCTTTTATGTTTTCCAGGCTTTCGGGAGTATAGCCTATCAACCTGTTCATCAGAGAATCTTGTCTGCAACTTCCTCCACCATGGCTAAAATTAGCTGTTTTGCCGCTGCTGTAGCTTTCTTCATCTTTGCTATTCCACCTGCTTTAATTGGAGGAGTTGCTATCACTGCAGGTAACTGCATGGTTTACACATGTTTGGAACCTACATGCACATGTCATTTCAAACTATCAGAACTTGTTTAGGGGGGTCAGAACCCCCACACAATTTCCAACTACAGGAACCGCCCCTGTTTCCTCTTTCAGAAACCTTTACGGGACCCAAATAAGTCCTACTCCGGGTTATGTACTTTTGACCGGCCCTGAAGAACAGCTGGGCGGAGCTCGACACTAATTGGTGTAATTCAAGCAGAAAAAAATAAGCAACATTTTGTTAAGCATTACATTAAATATGCCAATGAACGTATGGCACCATTCTGGTAGTTCCTACACTGCAAAACAAAGCCTGAAAAGGCTGTTAAGGGGGACATTCCTGTGTCACGTTGGAAATGGCCCGAGTTCTGCGCCTGTAGACGATAAGACAAGATGTCCATGCATGTTTCTCCATAACAAAAGTGTGTCCAAATGTGCATCTGGATCAATATATATGGGGCAGGATAGTGTAGCGACTATGAGGGCGTTTGACTCCCAACTGAGAGATACTGGGTTTCAGCCCTAATATCTGTTGTCTACCTGCAGGCATCCATGAGTATGAAGCCTGACCCCCCCCCCCCCCTTAAAATTCCTGAATGACATCTCCTCTACTTGTATCTGTACTTTAGATACAAGCATCAAGTAGATATAAATGCAATTGTTTAAACCTGGCCCCAGTGGAATTCAAGCCCATAACCCTTGGGAGTGTCAATGGTCTTCCAATTGGGAGCACTGCAGGCTGACTGCCTGTATGTTTTCCGCAGACTGGAACAAGACGTCCTATGGGTTTCCTTCTCCATTGGAGCGTGGTGACGAAAAAATTATCTTTCCCATCGCCCTGAATTACCTCACGCCACCCTACATCGCCATCATTGGCATTGGTGCTGTTGCGGCCGCTGTGATGTCATCAACTGACTCTGCCTTGCTGTCTGCTGCAACCACCTTCTCCACCAACATCTACAAGAACATCCTGAGGCCCCAGGTAAGGTCCACTTCACTTCTCTTTGCACACTTTTTAGGTAAGGGTTTTGTGTGGTTAAGATCAGGGATGTCAGCTGTGTCCAATGTCAAACAGAAAACAATTATAAAAGATATCTAGAAACGACAAAGGTAAAGAATTGCGTGGTAGACATTTTTAATTTTGTAATTCTTTCAGTCGTATATATCACAGTTACGGTGGTTAGCAGGGGGCGTGGCCAAGCCGCGTGTGCTGGCGGCGCACACACACACCTGTCAGCAATTGCCGTGGCGTATTGCTAATCACCTCACCTGGGGTATATATACCCTGGCTTCCCGTTACCCCGGTGTTAGGTCGTACTGTATGCTTGCTGCTTTGTACGTTGGTACATTCTGGACGTAATCGCCATGCCAATGTCCCGGAGATCCAGATTCATTGCCTATCCCGCGTTACTCTCCTGTCCCGGACTACTCTCCGGTCTATACATACTCCCCAGTAATTATAATTACCTGTCCAGTACCTGTCGCTACTCCGACCTCCCAGTATCTAGACTTCTCGCTCGTCCCTGACCATCCGTCTGTCTAGTACCTGTCGCTACTCGACCTCCCGGTATCCAGACCCCTCCCCCGTCCCGGACTACTCGCCGGTCTACTACCTGCCGGCACTCCGCGGATCGACCTCCCGGTATCCAGACCCCCGGCCTGTCCCTGATTACTCTCAGTTGTCTCTGTGTGCTTTAAATAAAGCTTTACGTATAGCTCCACTGTGTCTTGGTCTGCGTTCTGGGTCCCACCAAACTATCCCATTCGTGACAGTATAAGCCATCTGATATATATATTTAAAATATGGCATATGTATAGGTTATGTTGGAGAGGAGTCATTGCAAACTGATATTTTTGAGTACAATAATATTTTTTACTGTGGAGATTCATATCATAAGGGAAAAGTTCAGGGTTGAGATTCCAGTTGAACTTTAATATAACATCCAATTTAGTTGGAATTTAATATATCTTTGTTTTTCCACATACCGGTAGTTGAATTTTACCGGAGAAGATCAGAATTTGTTGGCACCTGAACAGAATCTTTGAGATAATAGTGACTAATGTTCCCTCTCCTTCTAGGCGTCCCAGAGAGAGCTGCAGTGGGTGATCTGGGCTGTTGTGGTATTGTTTGGCATCATGGGAACTTCACTCACCACCTTGAAAACGGGGACTTTGGCATTGTTGTACATAGGAGTAGCGTTGACCTACATCTTCATGCTCCCTCAACTGGTCTGTGTGCTTTTCTTCGACGTGGCAAATGGTTACGGATCTATAATGGGCTTTTTGGTGAGTTTGGTGTTGAGATTTTTGTGTGGATGGCCCACCTTGGGGATTCCAACTGTTCTCCATCTACCAGGAGGCTCCTACGAGGATGGGGTTTTCACCCAGCACTTCCCGGTCAATACTCTGTGCATGCTGTGCTCCTTTGCCTTTATACTGCTGTTCTCTTTTCTGACTGCTCTACTTTTCGACAAAGGCATAATCCCTGAGGCCTGGGACCTGCTCAATTTCCTAAAGTTGCCCAGAAAACTACCACCTATGGTGGCTTCCAAAGAAGACAAAAACCAGAGGCTGAAGGAAGAAAACCCCTCAGTGCCGATGATGAACACCTCATGTTAATAGGAATTATTGCTGCATGACACCAGTTTTGTGTGGCTTTGTTTCTCTACCTATATCTCTATCTATACAGAGTTGTGCTATGTCTTTATGTAGATAACTACAACTAGATAATTGTTTAGATATCTAGATAACGATGTCTATAGATATTACATGCATGGATAAACTTGTGTTCCAACAGTGAGTAGTGGGCCATAAGGATGTTACTGTCCCAGATTGTTCCATTGCCTCGTGTTCCCCGAAATAGGACGAGAATAGGACGAGCAGCTGGTGCTCTTAGGATTTAGCAGTGGTGACCCAGCCTTCAAGGTATTCAGAGAAGACCCTGGATCTCTCAGATGAAACAAAAAAAAATCGAATTAATACAGTAAATAAAATTGAATACAATTTAAATTCAATGAATAAATGAGAATCATATCTGTGTTGTTGATCTGTAATATTACCGTGTTGATTTGTTTTTCTTTCTTGGTGCACTACGCAATTGAGTGGTTTTGTGTTAGAAAAAAAAACAATCAGATATTTTCTGGGTTGCTGGGAAGAATATCCTTCAACTAATTTACTCTCTGCCCTTGATAGAAGGCCCTGGTCCTTAAATTGATTGAGAACCTACGTTTGGATTGACAATTTGATCACCCAATCATATATTGATTTGTAGCCAATGGGCATATTCTTTCAGATTTCCCCATGGTTCCAGGGTATGCTAGAATACCCGTTAGTTCACTGGTTTGAGGCAGAGGATCTAGCTTAGTGCTACATAGCAATTCATTTGAAGTTGTATTGGTTTATTACAATTACATTGTGTATCGATCTAAGTATAGTAGAGAGTCAGGGTATAGAAGTCGGGCAAATCAGCGGTACATACCTCTAGCCAGTCCGACGGGGGTGACCCGTGTCGGACTCATTCAGGGCAAAGTCCCGGGCAATCTGGAGCTCTGGAGCTCGCGCAAATCAGCAGTACATCGCTCTAGCTCAGTCCGACGAGGTGGCCCTGTGTCGGACTCGACTCAGCAACGTCCCGGTGCCTCTCTGGAGCCCTGGAGGTCCCGCAACAATAAACCTGATTGGTTTATTGTGTTATGGGTGAACTTTATCATTGGTGAGTGAGACTCATTTTTCGTTGCTTGTTTTGCCGCAGTGTTGCGTCTCGTGAGCTGGTTGCATTTTGTTTCCACACACTTGTTGAATAATTAGTTAATGGCTGTCTTGAGTTTTTTAAGCATTGTTGTGCATTTAAATTGAGAGTTTTGACTTGATCTTTCTTTGCATTGGGAATTGTTACGAAGGTGTAATACAAATTTACAATATACATTAACATGTACTTTCTCAGTTCTTTAAGTCGAGCTCCGATCTAATCAAAGGCTCCGTTCAAGAGAAAATTATTCCTAATAAATCTAAGGGAACTTGAAAAAATAGAAGAACGTATGTTCCAACCGTGTTAACCCTCATTTGATGTAATCCAGGTGTTTTATATTAGGTGGCTCCCCATCTACTTCTCGTCTGTGTCCCCACCCAACAAAGGTTTCAGTTCAATGAAGATTCCACTTTGTGCATTAGGCTACACTTAAAATTAGGCTACACTTAAAAGCTTAAAAGCTAAGCAAAACCTTTTCTTCAGAACTGGATCATGCTGGTTACTTATGAGGCAGGTTGGAGCTAGCCTAGCTCTCTCGGACACAACTTAAACATTTTTAACACTGTTGGTAATGGCAAAATAATCAATCTTAATGTTATACAGTTTTGCTTCGAAACTATGAGCCAGGTTGGTCTTATTGGATCTTTATCAGGTTTCTTGTTCAAAATGTTCACTTATATAGGCGGCAGTATAGCTCAGGAGGTAGAGCGGAACTACCGGAAGGTTGCTTGTTCGATCCCCAGCTCCTCCTAGCAGCTCGCCTGCACTACCACTTCCTCACTCACTAAAGCTGACACTGCAGTAAGGGGGGGGGGTAAAGATTATCACGTCATACAGCAAAATGTCTGAGACTTTTTGGTTTAACCACATATAAGTTAACCTTAGCCTGTGGTTCTTAAATTGCTGCAACGGCATTTTAGAACACTAGCTAGTTAGTAAGGTCACTTTCAGAAACGATTTTCAACATTGCAAACACACTTTTCCACCGAATGTTTTCATGGTCCTAGCGATAACCAACTCATCATTGCTAGCTATCTAGAGAGCCAAGAGCTTCGCCATAGCTCTTGGGTCGTCAGGTAAAGGTTTATGAAGCACTTATACACTATATTGAAAGCTAAAATAAAATTCATAGCCTTAATAGTCAGTCACAGTTTTCGAATGATGGATACCGTTCTCTGTCTGTAGTTGAACTTATCTGATACACTGGTCATTTTCATTAAACCTTACAAGCTAGCAAGCTAGCGGTGACACAACTGAATCTAAGCACTTACCTCTATAATTGAAGATGAACTCGTAAAATAACTTGTATCCTTTTTCCAGTTTAGACTTCTTCACTGTAGAGTCACTAGTTGAACCACATCATCTTGACCGACTTTTGGAAGGTTATGCAGCGATGTTGTCCAGCGATAACTGTCCGCCATGGTGAATGCCAAGGTGAATGCATTAACCGGAACTTGGGACACACTGCTTCCACGATTTTTAATGGGTAATTCCGGCTTTCAACTGTGACGTGATATAGGCCTATTAAAGATGCATAGATCATCGTTAATGCATTAATAAATAAAACTGCCTTACATTATAAAACATGCATTCAAATATGCATAATTTTGACTTTGACCTTTTGTACATGGACTTGACAGTCTGAGAATTGAAAATGAATTAGCCTGGCAGCTTTTCTGTGCCCTCCCTTGCCCATGCTGAACTGCAAATGAAACACAATGCTTACAAAAACAGTCGTCATAGCTTGTTATCCATCCAGCCATTAATCTTGTTGTTAATTGGCCAATCCAAAGACGTTGGAAACTTAGTTTACCTCCTAGTTTTGTAGTTGTTTTTTTTGTCTTATCTTGGCCGTCCAGTCCAGTGAGTATATTTCTCTTCTCTTCTCTCTTCAAAAAATTGGCTGATGGACGACTGGTAGACGCCTCTGTCTGGGAGATGTTCTGTTATACCACACACAGATTGTTGCTGCGGAACCCCGGGATAGTACAGACAGAGTCGGGGGCAAAATGAGTTCAATAACCCGCAGGCGTCTTTATTGGGATATTGCTCCATTGCTATGAAGTGTGAACAATCAACTATGTGTGCGTAAATTACGGAAGTAATAATACAATGTGTAATGCGACTTACGTGAGTGTGAAATGGAAATCCAAACAGGGTGTGTTGTAATGTGCTGCGGGGAGAAGGGCTGAAGTCCAAAAACGAATGCAAAAACATCCAGGGGTAAAAGTCAAAGTAGAAAAATCCAACAAAGGAACAAACAAGCAAAATAGTCTAACAAAGGAATCCAAAGGGAGATAGCAACAGAGTATTCACGGGGGGATCAAAGAGGAGTATTGCCAGAGAGTCTATGGTTGAACAACTCTGGGAGGGAGTGTTCTGGGTGTAGTAACCCCAGGTGGCAAAGAGGGGGAGGCAGAGGAGCGTGGCTGGAGAGGAGAGTGGTGTAATGCTGGAATCACAACACGTTCAACTCCCACCTCTGGTGAAATTTCTCTGTTATCTCTGTGGAGGCTGGGGACATTGAACCAGAGTGGTCAGTGTTCAAAGCCTTTATTGCTGGAGCTGCAGTTCAAATCTGTGGCCTCAAGGTCATTGATGCAGGGGCAGCAACTCTCAGACTTCCTGGTGGACATGTCAGGGAAGCCGCCTGACTACAGAAGGAGGCCTTTCGACCTATGTTATCCCGGGTGATCCAGAAATGCTGAAGGCTTTGGGTTTTGAGGGGCTGTCAAGGATAAAACGTCATGGATTTTCAACATTGTGTGGATGTCTGGGACAGTGCCTAGGGGGACCAGAGGATGTGTGCCAATTTCAAGGGTATCACAATACTTAGCAAACCTGGGAAAGTCTACTCCAAGGTGCTGGGAAGGAGGGGCTGACCGAGAGTCGAACTTCAGATTGTAGAGGAACAATGTGGTTTCTGTCCTGCTCGTGAAACAACGGACCAGCTTTTACCTCTCGCAAGGATCCTGGAGGGGGCCTGGGAGTATGACTATCTGAGTAAGCCCACAAAGCACATGAAGCCGATATGTGCTTTGAAGAGTTGGATAATGACTGGGTCCTCCGGGAGATACTGTGGAGGGTGTTTTGCGAGAGTATGGGGTGTGAGGGTCATTACTGAGGACCATCCAATCTCTGTATTTCCAAAGCGAGAGCTGTGTCCAGATTCTCTTTTCTAAAGCGGGCCTGTTCTCAGTGGGGGTAGGCCTCCACCAGGGCTGCGCTTTGTCACCCTTCCTGTATCCCATTTTTGGACAGGATTTCAAAGCATAGCCCTTAAATCTGAGGCCATGGTTCTCAGCAGGAAACCGGTGAATTGCCTACTCCAAGTAGGGAGGGAGTCCTTACCCCAAGTGAAGGAGTTCAAGTATCTCTGGGTTTTGTTCTCAGGTGACAGGATAATGGAGCGTGAGATTGACCGGAGAATATGTGTAGCGGGAGCGGTATTGTGTGCCCTTAACCACACCACTGTGAATAAAAGAGAGCTGAGCCAGAGGTCGAAACTATTGATCTACCGGTCAGTCTTTGTACTATGGGTCATGACCAAAAGGATACAAGATACAAGCGGTCAAAATGGGTTTCCTCAGGATAGTTGCTGGCATCTTCCTTAAGGCCCCGCCACACCATAACATTCTGGTCAGCGTTCTATGAACGTTCTAACGTTCAATTTTCGAGCGTTCTAGGGTGAGCGTGTACATCTGGCGTGTGACTAACGTGTGACTAACGCATGAATTAGCGTGTGACTAACGCATGAGGAGCGTGTACCAGTGACCAAGTAAGACACCCCTGAAAACGATTAGCGTGTGCTGACGTGTCACTGTGTTCAAACGGGTATAAAACGCGGGGAAATCACAGTGGATTCAGTTGTTCTTGTCACGAGTGAATTTTTCGGTGGGACGCAGACCAAGACACAGTGGAGCTATAACAGAGCTTTATTTCAAGCAAACACAACACAAGAGAGTGATCAGGGACAGTCCAGGGGTCTGGGTACCGGGAGGTCGATCCGCGGAGTACCGGCAGGTTGTAGACTGGCGAGTAGTCCGGGACAGGAGAGGAGTCTAGGTACCGGGAGGTCGCGACAGGTACCAGACATGTAATTCTAATGACCGGGGAGCTCGTATAGACTGGCGTAACGCAAGACAGGCGGGTGATGCGAGATAGGTAAAGGATCTGGATCTCCGGGATCAGCGTGGCGATTCCGTCCAGTATGTACGACGTAACATGAACAAAGTATGACGTACGACCTAACCCCGGGGTAACGGGGAGCCAGGGTCTATAGACCCCAGGTGAGGGGATTAGCAATCAGCCGCGGCAATTGCTGACAGGTGTGTGTGTGTGTGTGTGTGTGTGTGTGTGCGCCTCCAGCGCACGTGGCTTGGCCACGCCCCCTGACAACCACCGTAACCGTGACAGTTCTTCTGGATATTGAACAGTGCACATCATGCCGCCAAGAGGAAAAAAGCGTGTGAGGGGGACTACTGCTAAACTCCATCTCCATCTCCATGTCGTCTGTACTCTATCTCCAATCCGAAAATAGGCACACAATGTCGGATGAGTGTATGACTATGAGCACTGGTCCTGACCCACACACACACTCCATCTCCAATCCGAAAATAGGCACACAATGTCGGATGAGTGCATGACTATGAGCACTGGTCCTGACCCACACACACACTCCATCTCCAATCCAAAAATATGCGCACAATGTCGGATGTGTACCAGTGAGACGTTAATAGCCGAACGCGTGCAACGTTCGGCGAACGTTCGGCGAACGTTCGGCGAACGATATCCAGCGTTCTCCAGCGTTTAACGTTAAACGTTGAAGAACGCTGGTCTCCATGAGAACTTTTGTGCATGTTCAAAACTTTATTTTCGGACCAGCGTTCTCCGACGATCACCGACGATTACCGACGATTTCCAGCGTTCACCAGCGTTCAGCAGCGTTCACCCAACGCTCTTCTGGCTCTATGCCAGCGACCACGGACGACTACCAACATTTCCTCAAACGCTGACCAGAACCTTTAGGGACAAGCTTGGTTACCTGTGAGCGACTCAGAGCACCTGCTCCTTCACGTAGAAATGATCCAGTTGAGGTGGTTCAGGCATCTAGTAAGGATGCTTCCTGGTCCTCACCCTAGGGAGGTTTTCCAGAAACGTCCAGCTAGAAGGAGACCTCTGGGCAGACCAAGGTACAAGTAGGTTGACTACATCTCCATGCTGGTCTGGAAACGCCTTAGGTTCCCCTGTCAGAGCTGGTTGATGTGGCCAGGGAGTGGGTAGTTTGGGGTCCCCTGCTGGAGCTGGGACTTCTGCGACCCAATCTCAGGATAAGCGGTAGATGATGGATGGATGGATGGATGGAACAAGAATAATATAATGCTTACTCCCCAATCACTCTACATTTGAAATTATACTATACTATACAATTATATACTATAAATAAATAAATATACATATACTATACATTAGATTAGATTAGATTCTAATTTATTGTCATTGTACAGCACAAGTACAGTAATTATAATTACAATAATTTAGCATCTAACCACAGTGCAAATGTTGCAGTAAAGTGCATGGCAATATAATATAATTTACAGTTTAAATTTACAGGTTAAAAGACAGTCTAGGTATAAATGTGATATGAGCATAGTAATAGGTATATGTATATGTTACCGGCCTCAGACCTAGGGGAGTCTGGGTCGGTCCAAGTGATACACAGGCATGGTGCACTGTGGATCTGTGAAACATGAAGAACAAGACCGTTACATTCTCATGCCTTGCTCAGCCGGCAGCGGTTTATTACTCACATGCAGCATCTCAACATCACAATCATATTTCAAGTTCTCAACATCAAAAATATTGTTTAACAGTCCAACAGACAGTTTACTTCACAATAAATCAAATAATACAAAAATACAATGTATTCTTCATAAAACCAAAATAAAGTGCAAAACAATAACCCTTCTGTATTCTTTACTCCAAATACCATTCGCTCAAATACAGAAAATAACATGAACACGTTTTCAGTCACACAAGCACGTGCACGCGCACCACGTGTGGTTTCTGTGGTGAAACACAGTGGAACAAACTACCTGGCAGCAGCCATTATTCAACTCGACAAAACAATAAAACTACTCGTCCAAACTTACTTCAGGTACACTCAAAACGTTACCAAACATGTCACTGACAGTTCACATTAGTTTTAACACCCTTGGGAATGTTTTACATAGTTATATGCTTACCTGTGAAACATGAAGAACAAGACGTTAAATTCTCATGCCTTGCTCAGCCGGCAGCGGTTTATTACTGAGCTGCGCATGGTAGGGCCAAGACAAGTGTTTCCTCTATGGTTCACAGGAGCGCAGGAGCGCCATCTACTGACTTGGAAGTCTAATAACATGTGGGTAGTTCTGTTAATCTATTAGAGTAGTTCTGATCATCTTAAAGAATGGGGGGTGTATGTTTTACTGCAAAACTTTAAATAGAGGCATTTTCTGAACCCTCTACACTCTCCCCTGCTTTAAGAGATGTCTCCTGACATCTAGAACTAAACCAACAATGAGTAGTCAGGTAATAGTCTGGGAAAAGTCATCCGTCTGGTCTGTGTAGTGTGTGGTAAGTTTTGTTGGGGTTAGTCAATGTCTGTCAAGTCAGTGAATGTCTGTCAAATCCTATGCTATTGTAAGTCCTCTGTCTAATAAGTCCATACGGTTGGGGTAGGGTAGTAGTAGGTTTCGGGCAGGACTGGGTAAGGGGTCATGGGGTAAGGAACACATGTGAACATGGCATTTGCTCCGGGTCTCCAGGGCTGGTATGATGGCTGACCGAAATGTTCATATGTGAATCTTTCTCTGGGTTTTACAGTCCGGGTGGAACTCCTCGCAGGCAGTTCCTCTTTACCTGGCTCTGTGTCAGGTTCAACCATCTCCTCTGGCACCCCTGGACCTGTATCACCCTCATTGCCATCCATTACAGGTTGTTCCTGAACATCCACAGCAGGCAGCGTGTCAGCTGGTGTTGGTGCTTGTGCTGATGCTGGCACTGCAACTGGAACAGTTTCCTCTTGCTGCTGCACATCCCCTGGTTCTGTTGCTTGTCTTGGAGGTTGGAATTCAGGTGCTACTGCTCTGAGATTACGGTGTGGTTCAGGTTGAGGCGCCTGATGTCTGACTGTCCTCCTTGTATACACAGGTAACGGTCGGAGGCTGTAGTAATATCCTTCCTCTTCAGCAGAATCATCAGACTCCTGCTCAGCTGCTTCTCTGCTGTGAGTCTGTCTGTCTCTCTGTTTTTTTTGTTTCTTTTGTGCATGACAGGGCTGCTCATCTTGTTCGAATGGCAAGTCATTTACAGGTAGCAGGAGGTTACGGTGCAGCACACGGATGGTTCTGTCTCCTTTTTCTGCTTGAACTTTGTACACAGGCCCGTCTCCCATCCTTTCAATAACTCTGTGAACTCTCTCCTCCCAGTAAGCACGGAGTTTGCCAGGTCCACCTCTCTGAGACAGGTTCCTGACAAGCACGCGATCTCCTGGCTGAAGTGCAATCCCTTTAACACCACGGTCGTAGTGTTTCTTTCCTTTTGCTGAGCACTTTTGGCTATTCTCTGAGGCGATCCTGTAAGCCTCCTGCATCCGAGAAGCCCATTTCTGTGCAAATTCCTGTCGATTCGACATCTCTTCATCAGTTCTCAGATCAAACACTAAGTCAATGGGCAACCGTGGGGCTCTTCCATAGAGGAGAAAGAAGGGCGAATAGCCGGTTGCTTCATGTCTCGTACAATTGTACGCATGGACTATGTGGGGCAAATGGTCTTTCCACTCAGCTTTTTTTTCCTCTTGGAGAGTGCGGAGCATCTGTAACAGCGTTCTATTCAGGCGTTCCACAGGGTTCCCCTGTGGGTGGTATGGGGTAGTTCGAGAATTGGAAATGCCAGACAGCTGCTGGAGTCGCTGGAATAGATTATTCTCAAATTCTCGTCCCTGGTCGTGGTGTAACTTTTCAGGGTACGCAAAACGTGGAATAAAATCACTGAAGATTTTCTCCGCTGCAGTTTTGCCTGACTTATTCTTAGTCGGGTAGGCTTGTGCGAAGCGGGTAAAGTGATCTACCAGGACTAAAATGTACTCAAAGCCTCCTTTACTCGGCTCTAGGTGGAGGTAATCAATAGAAATAAGCTCAAATGGGGCACTGGTTGTAATTGAACCCATGGGTGCCTTTTCTGGGATGGTGGGTCGTTTCTGCTTAATACATGAGCACTGGCGGATGACATAGTCTTCTATTTCACGCTGCATGAATGGCCAATAGAACCTTTGCCTTGCAAGGTGGATTACTTTGTCAGCCCCCACATGACCCATGTCATCATGCAGGTGTTTAAACACGGTTGACTTCAGCTTACTGGGGAGAACGAGCTGTTTCCATTTTCCTGCCTGCCTGTACAGAATTCCTTTGTCAAGTTTGAGTCTGTTCCATTCATGCACTAGTCTCCTTGTCTCTTGACCCATTTGTCTTTTGTCTTTGTCATTGGGGTTCCATCCCCTCCTCTTCAATGTCATCACCTCATAGATTGATGCATCCTCTTTCTGGGCAGCTCTGATGTCCTCTGGGCTGATGGTGGGGATCGTCACAGAGGGGTCGTCGTCGCCACCAGAGGAGAGTTGCAGTGCAACCATCCATGGCACATCCTTCTCGGCCACTGCTTTGTTCCCCTGCCATATGGTGGAAACTACATCTGGGGGCAGAGCTTCAGTGTACTCCCCTATGTGACCCTGGAGCTTTACTGGATACCGTGACAGTGTGTCAGCGTCAGCATTCGCCTTGCCTGGCCTGTATTTTATGGTGAAGTGGAAATCCGCCAACTCACCCACCCACCGATGTCCGACAGCGTTGAGTTTGGCTGTGCTTAAAACATAAGTAAGGGGGTTATTGTCTGTGTACACCGTGAATGTGGGTGCATAGTAGAGATAATCCCGGAACTTATCACAGATGGCCCACTTCAATGCCAGAAACTCGAGCTTGCCAGAATGGAGATGGTAATTATTTTCTGCGGGCGTGAGTGTTCTGGATCCATAAGCGATGACGCGGAGTTTACCCCCCTGCTGCTGATAGAGCACAGCCCCCAGACCTTCGTTGGATGCGTCAGTATTTAACACAAAAGGCAAATTAAAATCTGGGTAGGCTAAAATGGGCGGATTGGTCAACATGTCTACAAGGCGAGAGACAACAGCACTGTGTTCGGGGGTCCAATGAACAGGTGTCTTAGAGGGGAGCTGGCCAGACTTTGTGACATTTGTTTTGGGTGCAGCGTTGTTATCTTTAACAGGCCTCTTGTTGGGCTGACTGGAACCCTCTGCTAGCTTAAACAGTGGCCGTGCAATCCTGGAGAAGTCCTGTATGAAGGATCTATAATAGCCTAAAAAGCCTAATAGACCCCTGACTTCCCCCACATTCTTTGGCTCCCTCTCTTTTAGCTGCAACACTGCTTCCAGGTCTTTGGGGTCTATCTGGACACCTTCACTTGTCACTAGGCGCCCTATGTATCTCACTTGTCGTCTAAACAGCTCGCATTTCTTTGCACGTAACTTGATGCCATGCTCCCTCAGGCGACGGAGCACCTGCCTCAGGTCCTCCACGTGGTCATGGAATGATTTGGAAAAACAGAGCACATCATCCAGATAAGGCGAGCAGCACTCGTCCCTCATGCCATCCAAGACGCCCTCCATACATCTTTGAAAGGCCGCTGGGGCGTTGGTAAGGCCAAAGGGGAGGCGAAGCCACTCATATAATCCCCAAGGGGTACTAAAAGCGGTCAGGTGCCTGGAACTCTCATCGACAAAGCCCTGGTGGTAAGCGCTGCCTTGGTCGAGTAGTGAGAACCAGGAGTAGCCCCCCAGGTTATCCAGCAGGTCTTGAATGCGTGGGAGCGGATGACGGTCTGGGACAGTTTTGCGGTTTAACTCCCTAAAGTCAACGCATAGACGCAAGCTCTTATCTTTTTTTCGGACACAGACCACGGGGGATGAGTACGGTGAAGTGGACTTTCTTATCCAGCCATGGTCAAGCAGGTTCTGCACATACTCTTTTACCTCTCTGTACAGGGGTTTTGGAATTGCATTATAGCGCTTTTGGACTGGTGTCTCATCATTTAGCTGAATCTTGAGTTGCAGGTTTGGGATGCAACCTATGTCAGCGTCATCCTTGGCAAAGACATCTGATTCGTCGTATAACATGTCTCTGGCTATCTCTTGTTCCTCCTCTTCGAGGTGTGACAATTCGACAGGTGGATGCCATTTATCTCGAGTCAGAGCGGAGCAGGTTTGAGCAGTGGGATGGTTTATGGGCTTTGGGTTGTTGGGGGAATGGTTAATGGGTTTGGCCTCAGTAATTTCCTCAAGTGTGCCCAGAATGGTTCTCTGTGACAGATAGATGTCATGTTTAGTGAAATTCTGAATAGGGATTTTGGCAATTTTTGATGAGCCACTGGGGACATCTACTAAAGAGGGAAAGGGGTCTAAACCCTCAGGACAGTTGTTTTCTGGGCTGGGCTCAAATAACATTGTTCTGCCCTGGGGCCATGCTCTGACTCTGCACTTCACCTCACAGATTTGGCCAGCGAGGATAGTTAGTCCTTTCTTTCCAACCCGTACAGTGCACTGGGGAGGCGTTTCATCAGGAGCCAGTATCTGGAGAACAGAAATCAGGGTTTCCACTGTGCTTTCGCTGACACTCATGGCTTCCTTCAGTATGGCTGTAATATCCACCTGTTCTTTGTTCTCTTTGATCATCTCTGCAATGACATTGCTACCTAAAATGGGACAGTTAACACAGCTCTGACTGATTAATATGGGCACTTGTATGTCAGCATGTCCATGGCTCTCACTGCGTATCTGTAAATCAACATAAGCCCATCCATCAAAGGGAACCACTGTACCATTTGCTGCAGATATTTCAAGGGCTTGATCGGGGAATAGGGATGAGAGTGGCTGGATTTTGACACTGGGCAACGCTTTCTCTACCCACGCCCTCCCCACCATGGTCACCTGGGCCCCTGAGTCGAGCAGCATTTGGAGTGGGACCCCATTAATTGCACATGAGACCATACATCGCTTGCCAATTAGTTGTGCTACACGTTTTCTGGGTGTTGACTGGCACTGTGTAGTTTGTTTTACGGGGTTTACTGTTTTAACTGAGTTAACCTGTACTGGAGGCTTGTTACTGGCAACAGTCACTGGCAGCCTCACTCCAGTGACCTCCTCTCGTTTCCCGAAGCCTTTCTTTTCAGACAGCCAATTGCTCTATGTCCTTCCTGACCACAAATGAAACAGTGAGGGCAGCTCTTAATGTTCCTTTGCACACAGTCATGACATCTGCCCCTGGTCTCATTCGTTGATGTCTGGGGTCTAATTGAGGGTCGGTTGGAGGGTGGACCAGGGCTTACAGGAGTCACAGGTTCTGTGGGTTTGACCCCCTGGGCAAAGTGTTTGGTCAGTGAAGCCACTTGTGCAGTCAGCTCTAGAATAGCAGCACGGTTAGCCTGTAATTCAGAGTCAACTTTGGTCTGTTCAATCTGGTCAGTCTGCTCAGTCTGAGCTGCACTTACAGTCACTGGTCGGGTTTTAGTAACTGTACCAAGGCGTCTCAACCTATCTGCCTCCTCACTTGTGGACTTAGTGATCTGTTCTAAGAGAAGGTCATCATTAACCTGCAAGTCTGTGAGGAAAGGTTTGAGATCACATCTGACATGGTTATTTTTCTCATTTAACCCTTGGTAGAGTGTGTGAAGGAATGTACCTTGAACAAGCTTTCTGTCATAACAAAAATCTGCACCTGGCTGTTGTGACTCAAAAACAACTCTCTGTTTTAGACCCATGATTCTGTACAAAAATAGCTGTGGGCCCTCTTTGTCTTGCTGTCTGGCAGTACTAAGCTCCTGAAAGAGCTCAGTGCTGTTTTTGTCTCTAATATGGGAGCGGAGAAAGCGTTTTAACTCACTCATAGTAAGGTCATCTTTGTTGGTTAACATCTCCCTGAATGTACCAGGTTTAGTTATCTTGAGCACAGTGCGGATAACCTCTGACTCACTAAACCCTTCATGTAACCCTTCATCCATTTGTTTACAAAGGCTACTGTATGACATATCAGACCCTGTGTCAGAAATCTGACCACCATAAAGTTTAAACTCTCTGCGTGGAAACAGAGCAGCTACATCAGTAAATCTCACCACCTGCTCACCCATACTGGAGGACGGACTGGCACGGCCAGGAGGGGCACCACCTGCACTGTTGATGATGGATCTGGCTGGTGATGTAGTGGCGAGGTTCCTGGCTGGTGCGGTATTGTCCCTGTCCATGGTCGGTTGTGGTGTGTGAATGTCTCTTTCCCTGGTTGGGTACAGCAGTTGACTGTCCATGGTCGCTGTAGTTGAACTGGTCTGTTGACGAGTCGCTGTATCTTCCACCTGGAGGGGTGCAGCATCGACTACTCCTCCGTCGTCAGCTCCTTCAACGCCAGCTCCTCCCACAGCATCTCCTCTATCCGGGGGTCTTAACATCTCATCTAACATGTCGTCGAGGTGAAGGATTTGTGACATGCCTTCATCCTCCATGCCTTTCAACTTCTCACTTCTTAGATAATGGTCAATCAAATCAAATAGTTCTGGTTCACTCAGGACCGCAAGGTCCTCAGTGTCTCTGTCTTCATCAACCGCACTGGCAACAGCCAGTAACTGAGTGGTACTTAAAGTTAAGAGTCTCTTTTGGATCTTGAAGATCAGCATCCGTCGTGGGGTTGTGGTAGCCATCTTTAGCCCCTGTGTCCTCTACTCTCTGGATGACGCACAGCAATGCAGCCTTCCCTGAAGCTTTAGGCACAGGTTCTCTCCGTAGCAGTTCCCACTTTCCCAGCTAGGTGGCGCTGATCCCGGACGAGCCCCCAATTGTTACCGGCCTCAGACCTAGGGGAGTCTGGGTCGGTCCAAGTGATACACAGGCATGGTGCACTGTGGATCTGTGAAACATGAAGAACAAGACACGTTACATTCTCATGCCTTGCTCAGCCGGCAGCGGTTTATTACTGCACATGCAGCATCTCAACATCACAATCATATTTCAAGTTCTCAACATCAAAAATATTGTTTAACAGTCCAACAGACAGTTTACTTCACAATAAATCAAATAATACAAAAATACAATGTATTCTTCATAAAACCAAAATAAAGTGCAAAACAATAACCCTTCTGTATTCTTTACTCCAAATACCATTCGCTCAAATACAGAAAATAACATGAACACGTTTTCAGTCACACAAGCACGTGCACGCGCACCACGTGTGGTTTCTGTGGTGAAACACAGTGGAACAAACTACCTGGCAGCAGCCATTATTCAACTCGACAAAACAATAAAACTACTCGTCCAAACTTACTTCAGGTACACTCAAAACGTTACCAAACATGTCACTGACAGTTCACATTAGTTTTAACACCCTTGGGAATGTTTTACATAGTTATATGCTTACCTGTGAAACATGAAGAACAAGACACGTTACATTCTCATGCCTTGCTCAGCCGGCAGCGGTTTATTACTGAGCTGCGCATGGTAGGGCCAAGACTAGTGTTTCCTCTATGGTTCACAGGAGCGCAGGAGCGCCATCTACTGACTTGGAAGTCTAATAACATGTGGGTAGTTCTGTTAATCTATTAGAGTAGTTCTGATCATCTTAAAGAATGGGGGGTGTATGTTTTACTGCAAAACTTTAAATAGAGGCATTTTCTGAACCCTCTACATATACAGCAGGTAAGTGATCATTTAACAGGTAGTGATCAGGGGTATGCTATTATTGAAAGCAGGATACAAATATATAGATGTAAATGTATATACAAGTGAGCATATATAAATGTATGGCAAATATAAAGGTATATATGTATATACAGGAGCAGGAGCAGTTCTTTCAACAGATTTAAATATATATTGCAGGTACAGTAAACAGGTATCTTAGTAATAAATATGTAAACTATAGAGAGGTAGGTAGTTGTGATACAGTTTGTTTTTACAGGTTTTGTTTTATTTTTAATTTTACAGTTAGTCAGAGAAATTGGTGGTTGTTATAGGTGTTGAGCATGGGCGTGAGCAGGGGGGGCAGCAGAGGGGGCGTCAGCAGGGGTTTGTGCAGCAGCAGGGGGGGGGTGGAGCAGAGGGGGGGACAGCCGGGGGGGGGACAGCAGAGGTGCAGCAGCAGGTGGGGGGACAGCAGAGGCGTGTCAGCAGGGGGGGAGGGGCAGCAGGGGGGGGGGGGGGTGGTGTGGTGAGGGTGGAGAGGAGAATCTGGTGGTTCACAGTGTCAAATGTCTGCAGCATTCGACACTGTGAACCACCAGATTCTCCTCTCCACCCTTGAGGGGATGGGTGTCTTGGGCTCTGCTCTCGCCTTGTTTGCACTGGGGTGCCACAAGGATCGGTCCTGGGTCCTCATTTCTTCTCCCTCTACACAACGTCCCTTGGTGCTGTTATCCACTCCCATGACTTATCCAAGTGGAAAGTGGAAACACGCATTGCCGCGTGCTTAGCAGACATCTCAAATTGGATGTCGATGCACCACCTAAAGCTCAACCTGGACAAGACTGAGCTAGTGTTTTTCCTGACAAAGGGCTGTCCACACCGAGACCTGGCTGTCACCATTGATGATGCTGTGGTGACACCTACTCGGACCACAAGGAATCTGGGTGTGACCCTGGACGACCAACAGTCGTTCTCTGCAAACATTGCATCGGTGACACACTCCTGCAGATTCCTCCTCTACAACATCAGGAGGATTTGGCCTTTTCTCACAGAAAAGGCTGCCCAGGTGCTCATCCAGGCTCTTGTCATTTCCCGGCTGGACTACTGCAACTCCCTCCTTGCTGGCGCCCCGCATTTGCCATCAGGCCCCTGGAGCTCATTCAGAAAGCTGCAGCTCGCCTGGTGTTCAACCGCCCCAAGTACTCCCACACATCTATCCTCCTTCGGACTCTACACTGGCTACCTGTAGCTGCTCGCATCCAGTTCAAGACCTTGGTGCTAGCCTACAAGGCAGTAAAAGGTACTGCTCCATCCTACCTCCAGGCAATGGTCAAGGCCTACATCCCAACCCGTCCACTTCGCTGGGCTTCTTCGCGCCATCTGCTTGCCCCCTCACTTAAGGGCCCGTGTGGCCGATCTACGCAGTCACGTTTCTTCTCCGTCCTGGCCCCAATTTGGTGTAGGCGCTATAAGCCTTCCATGTCACACTCCGGCTCTGTTTGTGTTCCTATCAAAATTAGGCGCTACCTAATTCCAGTTTAACTTTCCTTTTATGCCAGTCTCTTTGCAAATATCACTCAAGTACATACTATGCACACAGGTACCAATTCACCACACAGTATTCACATCATCCGCTGTTGGTATCATGAATGTATATTTTATCCTTACTTTATGCTTTTACGGTGATCCTCCCAGGCGTACGGCAGGAGCACTATCCGTGTAAACGTCAGCCAACACTTTCGCCTAATTGGCCTAAATCTACCTATGCAGTTATGAAAATTCTGCTCACCTTTTTTGTGTGCACACGGAAGTGTTGGTCTGGGGCTGCCATCCCGCTCCCTCACCACAGCTGAGTTGGATCACGTCGGGGTCACCAATTTTGTTGTGTTCAGAGTTCCTCGCCGTTAGGTGATCTGCCTCAGCGTCGCTAGAAGAATCCACACCTCGTAGTCACCAGTCTATTAGTTGTTATTTATCGATAATAATGATACCCTAATACAGCAATCTAAGATAGATGAGTGAATACTCAATTACAGAACCCGGGATCAGGACACAAGAGCTTCGTACCACCCAGACCCGTGATGTCGAGTTAGCTGACCAGTAGTCTACTCAAATGCCCCGATTCCTTCGATATACAATACTTTTATATGGTCACTCAGCCCTTCCGGTGGTAACGTCTTCTTCTCCCTCCGTCAGGTGGTTTTCTCCTCTTTCTGTCAGATGGAGCCAGTGTCTGCTGGCGTCCTCAGCCGGTCATTACTTCCCCATGGCCGTTTTGGGCCTCCCGTCTGGGTCACCGTGTCCCCGTCTGTTCTCGCTCTTGTTTTGCAACTTGCATTTTCCTGTTTGCTTCATCTGCACTTTTCACATATTTTATTACTGTGTACACATGATGTTAGGAGGGGAGACAATTTGCGCCTCTCTTTCCGTACACGGAGAA
Source organism: Muraenolepis orangiensis (assembly GCA_027704905.1). Classification (NCBI taxonomy): domain Eukaryota; kingdom Metazoa; phylum Chordata; class Actinopteri; order Gadiformes; family Muraenolepididae; genus Muraenolepis; species Muraenolepis orangiensis. Next base: position 22,905,095 of record CM051007.1, read on the forward strand.
AGGGAGGAAGGCTCCGGCCTTCCCATACCACAAACATTGAGCCTTCTGACGAGAAACGGCTTAAGCTGTGACAGTTGGTTAGTTATAGTTATTGCTAGCACATAATACACATTTAATACACAGTTCCAGTTTTACTCCACAGGATCTCTAGGGGTGACGAGTCTGCCTATAGGAGGAAAATCGACAGACTGCTGACCTGGTGTGGTGCTAACAACCTGGAGATAAACGCTCTAAAAACAGTGGAGATGGTTGTAGACTTCAGAAAGAGCCCAGCCCCCCTCCCCCATCACCCTACACAACTCCCGGTTCACATTGTGGACTCCTTCCACTTCCTAAGCACCATCATCTCCACCTCAAGTGGGAGCTGAACATCAGCTCCCTGACCAAGAAGGCCCAGCAGAGGCTAATACAGCTGAAGAAATTCTACATGCCTCAGTCCATGATGGTTATCTTCTACACCTCCATCATTGAGTCAATCCTCACCTTCTCCATCACCACCTGGTTTCCCGTTGCCACAGCAAGAGACAAGTCCAACCCGCGGCGTGTCATACGCTCTGCGGAGAGAGTGATCGGCTGAAACCTGCCTTCCCTCCAGACCCTGCATGACTCCAGGGCCCTGAAGCGGGCCAGAAAGATTATGGCCGACCCCTCTCACCCAGGCCACAGTCTCTTTGCACTGCTCCCCGCCGGCAGGAGGCTGCGGGCCATCAGGTCAAGAACTGTACGCCACAATCAGAGCTTCTTCCCCACGGCCTCCAGCCTCGTCAACGAGGCCCGCCTCCCCCTCTGAAGACCCCCCTCTGACCCCCCCCCCCCGTCTCTACCCCCCCCACTGGACCCAGCCCTCATACACCCACACATATATTCATACAGAAATATTTATTTATACTTATATTTAGATTTAGATTAAAATGCTAAAAAAAATGCTAAGTTGCACTGGACTTAGTCCGCTCACTCAACATTTTTATACATGTTTTGACTTGTATTATTCTTGTCTTGTTCTGTTTTTTCTCGACCCTCTCACCCAGGCCCCAGTCTCTCTGGACCTCTCCCCTCCAGCAGGAGAGGAGCCCGAAATGTGCCAATTGTACAATTATTAACCGTTAAAAAAAACCGGTTCTACCATCCACATGTAGTGGCAGGTAGAGACAAAGTTTATTCAAGACTGTCAATACAGATCTTCCCTTGGCTACATACTATATATGTGCTGTATACTATATAGCATACACACATATTTATACAAATACCAAATATTTGTTTCTAGTTTCTGGACCGTATACTTCAAATGTACTCCCACTTATATACTCATATTTATCCCAACTAGTTGTAAATACTGTTGAATTTACCTTTATACATTGTATAAATTTGTATATACATAGTTGAATGCAGTTTGCAGATTGTATTTGCACAATTTCCGCATGACACTGCCACTTTCATTTCACTGCATATCCTGTATATGTGACAAATAAATATCTTGAAATCTTGAATCTTGAAAGAGAAATCTTGGAACAGCGTCGACTGCTACATATGGATGTGGAATATTTTATATTGAGAACATTTAGTGTGCAGTATTTCATTGATACTTTGAGACATTGAGACATTGATTACGAAATGGAACTGATTGCATTATTTTAAAATTGTGTTGGTACCTACTGTAACACACTTTTAAATAAATGAGATTATTAATTTGTTTGATTATTTGTAAGAAAAAAGCAGGCAAGGGATACCATTACATAATGGTCCGGTGTAGCAGAACAAAGCTGCCACTAGCCAGTAACATGGCTGCTTGCGGGCTCCTCCTGAAGACAAGGACACAGGGTGATGATGTATCCGGTTTATTGTTAGAGTTTGAAACATTGTGAACAGAGCAGATGGTACATGCTAGAGCTCTCTTCCTCAAGTGTGTGTGGTGGTGGCTGTTGTACCCTGTGGGCCTTGATCCCACAGGTGTACGGCCTCACCAACCAATCCAATGAGCCACCAACCACACACACTCCACATCCGGTTTATTTTACAAAAACACTTTTTCACTAATGTTAGGGGACAATGGTGTATGTTTCTTTTAAGAGTCAACATCATAATGTTTCTTGTTCAATGCACACAACTTCAGTAAAATAGAACAATTTAATGACCTTGGAGGAATGCTGGCTTAAGCCCCACCTCTAGAGAACAGATATTCTTCAGTCATGAGGCAGCATGAAGAAGCGGCAGACTGTGGAATGTGGCAGAGATCTGGAGAAGGTAAGTCACTGAACAATTTGTTTACTTGATTTCAACGTGTGCATCGGTCCCACATTATCAGAATGTGGCCCCCTGGCCAAATTTTCCATGTTTTCTTGATTCACTATTGCTTTTCAAATCAAATAATTTCATTCACTTTAGATTGTTTAAAATATTTTTTTGAGCAATGTTAAAGTTGTCTTCATGTCCAGGGTACCTCATTTTCAACTGCAACTCCAAACTAATTTCTCAATGCTAATAATATTCAATATTCATAATATTCATAAGTACTATGTAACTTTAAAGCTATTTCATTTTGACCTTGATACAACAGTAAGGTCTATAAATGTAACCTGATTTGTTAAAGTTAACTACAGCGATAGGTATTGTAGACATTGGTTCCAAGTATATGTGTGCAAATACAAAATCACAAATGCAAAAAAGACAGAGTCAAAGTTCTGTACTATAACAACGTTTGTTATAGTTAGCCTTACAACTTATACATATGGAGGTACATTTGACTAATTTGCATGAAAACTGTTTTACTAATTTGCATTCAAACCTGTATTAACAGCAGTGGATTCCAACAAATTGATAATAATGCAAACAGCACAACTATTTTCACAGTGGATGCAACTAAACTAATCAAATAATCCAAATGATGCTTTAAGTACAATGGATTCACAATACATTAACGTGGTAACCTTTTATTACTTTTAGAAAGTAAGATAATAATGCACAGGCAGAGATACAAGTAGTTTTTCCCGACATTCCCGACATCCCGACATTCAAGACTCTGGTGCTGACCTTTAGGGCAGTCAATGGAACTGCCCCGGCCTACCTCCAGGCGTTGGTCAAACCCTACATCCCAGCCAGAGCGCTCCGCTCAACTTCTGCCAGGCGACTTGTTCGACCTTCACTAAGGTCAACCAAACATCGCTCGTCCAAGACCCAGCTCTTCACAGCTCTGGCCCCACAGTGGTGGAATGAACTCCCGTCTCATGTCAGGACGGCAGAGTCCCTCGCCAGCTTCCGCAAGAGACTCAAGACCCACCTGTTCAGAGTCCACCTGGACTCTCCTTTGTGAAACCCCTAAACTTGCTTAAGTCCTGACATTAATAGCTCTTAGCATGTTGTATATGTTAGCAAGTGTATGTCCTTAATGTTGTTAACACGCTCTTATCACAGCTACTTAAGCAGGTGACCTAGCAGTACGAAATTGTGTTATTCATCTTGTCAATATGAATACTTGTGAACTGCTGTATTTATATGTTTGCGTACCCCAGTGTTATGCTATTGTCTGCTTCAACTAATGTACACCTTGTAAGTCGCTTTGGATAAAAGCGTCTGCCAAATGTCCTAAATGTAAATCAACGTGCAACCAAAACAACATTATTTGGAGCACTATCCCCAGATGATTTGACTCTTTAGTCAAGGTGTCGGGTACTGTACCATGACAGTGAGTACTCTACATTTACCTTAATCACCTTACAAGATAAACACCAAGCTGCTGTAGAGTTTTCATACCCTGTAGTACTGGTTCAAGATTTTATCATTACCATAGGTTTTAAGATAAACGGTTTTTCACAAAAATACAATTAAATAGATGATAGCATTGAGTTCACCAATATCCAAAAAACAGCACAAAGGTTGTCTTTCAGGAAGTACCAAGTGTGTTACAGGTTTCAAAGTCATCTACATAGGAATGTCCTTGGCTTTTCTACAGCAAGGAAACAATTGGGCTTAAATAGGGGACTTGTAATGATATCACACACATGAATGTGCTCTCTTGTCTTCAGAAAAGCACTCAACAACTTCATCAATGATATCTCATATACTTATAGCAGCTGCGGTAGGTACTTCCATATCTGGACATATTGGACATACTGTGTTTTTTTTAGCATCAAGAATATATTCAACTGACTCTATGCCATTGAAGTTCTCCTTGTAATACTTTT
>CM051007.1:22910272-22943156 GCA_027704905.1 Muraenolepis orangiensis
AAAAAGTATTACAAGGAGAACTTCAATGGCATAGAGTCAGTTGAATATATTCTTGATGCTAAAAAAAACACAGTATGTCCAATATGTCCAGATATGGAAGTACCTACCGCAGCTGCTATAAGTATATGAGATATCATTGATGAAGTTGTTGAGTGCTTTTCTGAAGACAAGAGAGCACATTCATGTGTGTGATATCATTACAAGTCCCCTATTTAAGCCCAATTGTTTCCTTGCTGTAGAAAAGCCAAGGACATTCCTATGTAGATGACTTTGAAACCTGTAACACACTTGGTACTTCCTGAAAGACAACCTTTGTGCTGTTTTTTGGATATTGGTGAACTCAATGCTATCATCTATTTAATTGTATTTTTGTGAAAAACCGTTTATCTTAAAACCTATGGTAATGATAAAATCTTTGAACCAGTACTACAGGGTATGAAAACTCTACAGCAGCTTGGTGTTTATCTTGTAAGGTGATTAAGGTAAATGTAGAGTACTCACTGTCATGGTACAGTACCCGACACCTTGACTAAAGAGTCAAATCATCTGGGGATAGTGCTCCAAATAATGTTGTTTTGGTTGCACGTTGATTTACATTTAGGACATTTGGCAGACGCTTTTATCCAAAGCGACTTACAAGGTGTACATTAGTTGAAGCAGACAATAGCATAACACTGGGGTACGCAAACATATAAATACAGCAGTTCACAAGTATTCATATTGACAAGATGAATAACACAATTTCGTACTGCTAGGTCACCTGCTTAAGTAGCTGTGATAAGAGCGTGTTAACAACATTAAGGACATACACTTGCTAACATATACAACATGCTAAGAGCTATTAATGTCAGGACTTAAGCAAGTTTAGGGGTTTCACAAAGGAGAGTCCAGGTGGACTCTGAACAGGTGGGTCTTGAGTCTCTTGCGGAAGCTGGCGAGGGACTCTGCCGTCCTGACATGAGACGGGAGTTCATTCCACCACTGTGGGGCCAGAGCTGTGAAGAGCTGGGTCTTGGACGAGCGATGTTTGGTTGACCTTAGTGAAGGTCGAACAAGTCGCCTGGCAGAAGTTGAGCGGAGCGCTCTGGCTGGGATGTAGGGTTTGACCAACGCCTGGAGGTAGGCCGGGGCAGTTCCATTGACTGCCCTAAAGGTCAGCACCAGAGTCTTGAATGTCGGGATGTCGGGAATGTCGGGAAAAACTACTTGTATCTCTGCCTGTGCATTATTATCTTACTTTCTAAAAGTAATAAAAGGTTACCACGTTAATGTATTGTGAATCCATTGTACTTAAAGCATCATTTGGATTATTTGATTAGTTTAGTTGCATCCACTGTGAAAATAGTTGTGCTGTTTGCATTATTATCAATTTGTTGGAATCCACTGCTGTTAATACAGGTTTGAATGCAAATTAGTAAAACAGTTTTCATGCAAATTAGTCAAATGTACCTCCATATGTATAAGTTGTAAGGCTAACTATAACAAACGTTGTTATAGTACAGAACTTTGACTCTGTCTTTTTTGCATTTGTGATTTTGTATTTGCACACATATACTTGGAACCAATGTCTACAATACCTATCGCTGTAGTTAACTTTAACAAATCAGGTTACATTTATAGACCTTACTGTTGTATCAAGGTCAAAATGAAATAGCTTTAAAGTTACATAGTACTTATGAATATTATGAATATTGAATATTATTAGCATTGAGAAATTAGTTTGGAGTTGCAGTTGAAAATGAGGTACCCTGGACATGAAGACAACTTTAACATTGCTCAAAAAAATATTTTAAACAATCTAAAGTGAATGAAATTATTTGATTTGAAAAGCAATAGTGAATCAAGAAAACATGGAAAATTTGGCCAGGGGGCCACATTCTGATAATGTGGGACCGATGCACACGTTGAAATCAAGTAAACAAATTGTTCAGTGACTTACCTTCTCCAGATCTCTGCCACATTCCACAGTCTGCCGCTTCTTCATGCTGCCTCATGACTGAAGAATATCTGTTCTCTAGAGGTGGGGCTTAAGCCAGCATTCCTCCAAGGTCATTAAATTGTTCTATTTTACTGAAGTTGTGTGCATTGAACAAGAAACATTATGATGTTGACTCTTAAAAGAAACATACACCATTGTCCCCTAACATTAGTGAAAAAGTGTTTTTGTAAAATAAACCGGATGTGGAGTGTGTGTGGTTGGTGGCTCATTGGATTGGTTGGTGAGGCCGTACACCTGTGGGATCAAGGCCCACAGGGTACAACAGCCACCACCACACACACTTGAGGAAGAGAGCTCTAGCATGTACCATCTGCTCTGTTCACAATGTTTCAAACTCTAACAATAAACCGGATACATCATCACCCTGTGTCCTTGTCTTCAGGAGGAGCCCGCAAGCAGCCATGTTACTGGCTAGTGGCAGCTTTGTTCTGCTACACCGGACCATTATGTAATGGTATCCCTTGCCTGCTTTTTTCTTACAAATAATCAAACAAATTAATAATCTCATTTTTTTTAAAGTGTGTTACAGTAGGTACCAAGTCAAGTCAAGTCAAGTCAAGTTTATTGTCACTTCACAGTTTACAGTTTAGTATAAAGCAGTGATGTGAAAATCTTGTGTGCAATACCCGACGACAGACAGCAGTTATAAAATAAGATAAAATAAAAATAGATAAAAATAGAATAAAAATAGAATAAAGAATATAAAATAAAAATAAAAAATGCAATTTATAAAATGCAAAAATCAGCACAGAAAAGAGCAATATGTATATATAAATCAATGTAATAAAATATACATTGTTATATGTTATACGCCCTTGTTCAGCAGCCTGATGGCCTGACTGTGGAAGCTATCTCTAAGCCTATTTGTACGACACTTGATACTGCGGTATCGCCTGCCTGACGGTAATAGTGAGTACAGTTCGTGGCTGGGGTGGGCAATGTCTTTTATAATTCGTTTGGCCTTGGCCACGCACCGCTGGTTGTAAATGTCCAGGAGGGAGGGGAGCTCACCTCCAACGATATACTGGGCCGTCCGCACCACCCTTTGAAGCGCTCTGCGCTCGAGTGCCGTGCAGTTCCCATACCAGGCGGTGATACACCCTGTAAGAACACTCTCGATGGTGCCGTTGTAGAATGTTCTCAGGATGCGGGGGCCCATGCTGAATTTCTTCAGACGCCTGAGAAAATACAGGCGTTGTTGGGCCCTTTTCACCACGTGTGTGGTGTGCGTGGACCATGTGAGGTCCTCGGAGATGTGCACGCCGAGGAACTTGAAGCTGCTGACCCTCTCTACTGCAACGCCGTCGATGGAGATAGGGCTGTGCTCTCCCCTCTGCCTCCTGAAGTCCACGATCAGCTCCTTGGTCTTCTTGACGTTGAGGGCGAGGCTGTTCTCCTGGCACCACTGCTCCAGCGATCCGACCTCCTCCCTGTAGGCTGTCTCGTCGTCGCCGGCGATCAGGCCCATCACTGTCGTGTCGTCAGCAAACTTGACGATGACGTTGGAGCTGTGCATAGCCATGCAGTCGTGGGTGTAGAGGGAGTAGAGGAGAGGGCTCAGCACGCATCCCTGGGGGGCTCCCGTGTTGAGGGTCAGTGGCTCTGATGTGGTGCTGCCCATCCTCACCACCTGGCGGCGGTCCGACAGGAGGTTCAGTATCCAGCTGCACATGGATGGGGGTACGCCTAGACCTCTCAGCTTGGTGTCGAGCTTGGCAGGAACTATTGTGTTGAATGCTGAGCTGTAGTCCACAAACAGCATTCGCACATAACAGTTCTTTCCCTCCAGGTGGGAAAGGGCAGTGTGGAGGGCCATGGCAATTGCGTCGTCCGTGGATCTATTTTGACGATATGCAAATTGCCATGGGTCCAGCGTGGTAGGTAACACGGAGCAAATAAAGTCCTTGACCAACCTCTCGAAGCATTTGCTAACGATCGAGGTGAGGGCCACAGGTCTGTAGTCATTCAGGCATGTTACCTTGGTTTGTTTAGGGACAGGCACGATGGTGGATATCTTGAAGACCGCGGGGACAACAGCCTGGGACAGGGAGAGGTTGAAGATGTCTGCAAAGACTCCTGCCAACTGGTCTGCGCATGCTCTGAGGACGCGGCCCGGGATGTCGTCGGGGCCTGCCGCCTTACGGATGTTCAGCCGCTTAAAGGTGCGGCGCACATCCGCCTCCGAGATGCGCAGCTGGCTGGTCTCCCCAGTCGGTGCTGGCTTCGGCGGGCTGCCGTTTACGTCGAACCGAGCAAAAAATGTATTTAGCTCTCCTGGGAGGGAGGTAGAGGAGTTCTCTACACAACTGGTTCTCCCTCTGAAGTTCGTTATCGTCTGCAGCCCCTGCCACATACCCCTCGCATCGTGTTTCTTGAATTTATCTTCCACTCTGTCCTTATACTCCCGCTTGGCAGTGACGATGGTCTTACGGAGGTCGTAACGGGCTCTCGTATATTCCTCCGTATTCCCGGAACCAAAGGCGGCGTTACGCGCATGTAGGGCAGCGCGAACATCGCCGTTAATCCACGGTTTCTGGTTGGGATATATCCGAACCGACTTGGTCGGAACAACGTCATCTATGCACTTCTTGATGAACCCGGTGACCGACGACGCGTACTCGTTGATGTTATTGTCCGAGGCAACGCGGAACATGTGCCAGTCAGCGTGATCAAAACAATCCTGCAGCGTAGAATCTGATTGGTCCGACCAGCATTGGACCTCCCTCACAGCGATCGGTTGCTGCTTCAGTCTCTGCCTATAGGCGGGGAGTAGCTGGATAGAGTGGTGATCTGATTTGCCGAACGGTGGGCGGAGGAGGGCCTTGTAGCCATCACGGAAGGGAGTGTAGCAGTGGTCGAGAATCCGCTCGCCCCGTGTGTTGCTCTTTATGTGTTGGTAGAACTTCGGGAGAACCTTCTTCAGGTTCGCCTTGTTGAAGTCCCCCGCCACGATGAGAGCAGCCTCGGGGTGGGCCGACTCCTGTTCGCTGATAGCCCCGTACAGTTCCTTCAGCGCTGTGTCCGTGTTGGCTTGTGGGGGAATGTTTACAGCGGTCACGGTTACCGCTGTAAACTCCCGAGGTAGCCAGTATGGACGGCACATAAGCATCAGGTACTCCAGGTCCGGGGAACAGAAAGACTTGAGGGGATGTACATGACTTTGGTTGCACCAAGATCTGTTTATCATGAGACATACCCCCCCTCCGCGATCTTTACCGGAGAGAGCCTTTGTTCTGTCCGCCCGGTGTACGGAAAATCCCGTCGGCTCGATAGCTGCGTCGGTAACCCCCTCCGACATCCATGTCTCCGTAAGGCAGATGATACAATTGTCCTTAGTTTCCCGGTGGATTTGAATACGAGCCTGTAGTTCGCTTAACTTATTGTCCAGAGACTGTACATTAGCCAGTAGAATGGTGGGTAGTGGGGGGCGATCGGATCGACGTCTCAGCCTGACTAGCACGCCGGCTCGCTTCCCTCGCTTCCTCCGGCGACGCTTGCGTGTAATCGTGCCCAAGATGGACGGAGATAATCCAGCTGTGACTTCGGGCGGGACGTCCGAGTCGAAAGAATGAAAAAACTCCGGTAGGCGGCGAGCGACTGTCGATCTGATCTCCCGAAGTGTGCAAAAGTTATAAGTGAACTTGCTGCTAACATCCTGAACTAAAATAGTTGCGATAAAAAGAATAAATAACAAAAAACTGCGTCGTCGTGCGGGAGCTCGCGACACGGCAGCCATCACGTACGGCGCCATACTCCGCCATACCAACACAATTTTTAAATAATGCAATCAGTTCCATTTCGTAATCACCCTCTCAATGTCTCAATGTCTCAAAGTATCAATGAAATACTGCACACTGCATGTTCTCAATATAAAATATTCCACATCCATATGTAGCAGTCGACGCTGTTCCAAGATTTCTCTTTCAAGATTCAAGATTTCAAGATTTTTATTTGTCACATATACAGGATATGCAGTGAAATGAAAGTGGCAGTGTCATGCGGAAATTGTGCAAATACAATCTGCAAACTGCAATCAACTATGTATATACAAATTTATACAATGTATAAAGGTAAATTCAACAGTATTTACAACTAGTTGGGATAAATATGAGTATATATAAGTGGGAGTACATTTGAAGTATACGGTCCAGAAACTAGAAACAAATATTTGGTATTTGTATAAATATGTGTGTATGCTATATAGTATACAGCACATATATAGTATGTAGCCAAGGGAAGATCTGTATTGACAGTCTTGAATAAACTTTGTCTCTACCTGCCACTACATGTGGATGGTAGAACCGGTTTTTTTTAATGGTTAATAATTGTACAATTGGCACATTTCGGGCTCCTCTCCTGCTGGAGGGGAGAGGTGCAGAGAGACTGGGGCCTGGGAAAAAACAGAACAAGACAAGAATATACATGTCAAAACATGTATAAAAATGTTGAGTGAGCGGACTAAGTCCAGTGCAACTTAGCATTTTTTTTTAGCATTTTAATCTAAATCTAAATATAAGTATAAATAAATATTTCTGTATGAATATATGTGTGGGTGTATGAGGGCTGGGTCCAGTGGGGGGGTAGAGACGGGGGGGGGGGGGTCAGAGGGGGGTCTTCAGAGGGGGAGGCGGGCCTCGTTGACGAGGCTGGAGGCCGTGGGGAAGAAGCTCTGATTGTGGCGTACAGTTCTTGACCTGATGGCCCGCAGCCTCCTGCCGGCGGGGAGCAGTGCAAAGAGACTGTGGCCTGGGTGAGAGGGGTCGGCCATAATCTTTCTGGCCCGCTTCAGGACCCTGGAGTCATGCAGGGTCTGGAGGGAAGGCAGGTTGCAGCCGATCACTCTCTCCGCAGAGCGTATGACACGCCGCGGGTTGGACTTGTCTCTTGCAGTGGCAACGGGAAACCAGGTGGTGATGGAGAAGGTGAGGATTGACTCAATGATGGAGGTGTAGAAGATAACCATCATGGACTGAGGCATGTAGAATTTCTTCAGCTGTATTAGCCTCTGCTGGGCCTTCTTGGTCAGGGAGCTGATGTTCAGCTCCCACTTGAGGTGGAGATGATGGTGCTTAGGAAGTGGAAGGAGTCCACAATGTGAACCAGGGAGTTGTGTAGGGTGATGGGGGAGGGGGGCTGGGCTCTTTCTGAAGTCGACAACCATCTCCACTGTTTTTAGAGTGTTTATCTCCAGGTTGTTAGCACCACACCAGGTCAGCAGTCTGTCGATTTTCCTCCTATAGGCAGACTCGTCACCCCCAGAGATCCTGTGGAGTAAAACTGGAACTGTGTATTAAATGTGTATTATGTGCTAGCAATAACTATAACTAACCGTTAGCTAACTGTCACAGCTTAAGCCGTTTCTCGTCAGAAGGCTCAATGTTTGTGGTATGGGAAGGCCGGAGCCTTCCTCCCTTTCTCCGTGTATGGAAAGAGAGGCGCAAATTGTCTCCCCTCCTAACATCATGTGTACACAGTAATAAAATATGTGAAAAGTGCAGATGAAGCAAACAGGAAAATGCAAGTTGCAAAACAAGAGCGAGAACAGACGGGGACACGGTGACCCAGACGGGAGGCCCAAAACGGCCATGGGGAAGTAATGACCGGCTGAGGACGCCAGCAGACACTGGCTCCATCTGACAGAAAGAGGAGAAAACCACCTGACGGAGGGAGAAGAAGACGTTACCACCGGAAGGGCGGAGTGACCATATAAAAGTATTGTATATCGAAGGAATCGGGGCATTTGAGTAGACTACTGGTCAGCTAACTCGACATCACGGGTCTGGGTGGTACGAAGCTCTTGTGTCCTGATCCCGGGTTCTGTAATTGAGTATTCACTCATCTATCTTAGATTGCTGTATTAGGGTATCATTATTATCGATAAATAACAACTAATAGACTGGTGACTACGAGGTGTGGATTCTTCTAGCGACGCTGAGGCAGATCACCTAACGGCGAGGAACTCTGAACACAACAAAATTGGTGACCCCGACGTGATCCAACTCAGCTGTGGTGAGGGAGCGGGACGGCAGCCCCAGACCAACACTTCCGTGTGCACACAAAAAAGGTGAGCAGAATTTTCATAACTGCATAGGTAGATTTAGGCCAATTAGGCGAAAGTGTTGGCTGACGTTTACACGGATAGTGCTCCTGCCGTACGCCTGGGAGGATCACCGTAAAAGCATAAAGTAAGGATAAAATATACATTCATGATACCAACAGCGGATGATGTGAATACTGTGTGGTGAATTGGTACCTGTGTGCATAGTATGTACTTGAGTGATATTTGCAAAGAGACTGGCATAAAAGGAAAGTTAAACTGGAATTAGGTAGCGCCTAATTTTGATAGGAACACAAACAGAGCCGGAGTGTGACGTGGAAGGCTTATAGCGCCTACACCAAATTGGGGCCAGGACGGAGAAGAAACGTGACTGCGTAGATCGGCCACACGGGCCCTTAAGTGAGGGGGCAAGCAGATGGCGCGAAGAAGCCCAGCGAAGTGGACGGGTTGGGATGTAGGCCTTGACCATTGCCTGGAGGTAGGATGGAGCAGTACCTTTTACTGCCTTGTAGGCTAGCACCAAGGTCTTGAACTGGATGCGAGCAGCTACAGGTAGCCAGTGTAGAGTCCGAAGGAGGATAGATGTGTGGGAGTACTTGGGGCGGTTGAACACCAGGCGAGCTGCAGCTTTCTGAATGAGCTCCAGGGGCCTGATGGCAAATGCCGGGGCGCCAGCAAGGAGGGAGTTGCAGTAGTCCAGCCGGGAAATGACAAGAGCCTGGATGAGCACCTGGGCAGCCTTTTCTGTGAGAAAAGGCCAAATCCTAGAGGAGGAATCTGCAGGAGTGTGTCACCGATGCAATGTTTGCAGAGAACGACTGTTGGTCGTCCAGGGTCACACCCAGATTCCTTGTGGTCCGAGTAGGTGTCACCACAGCATCATCAATGGTGACAGCCAGGTCTCGGTGTGGACAGCCCTTTGTCAGGAAAAACACTAGCTCAGTCTTGTCCAGGTTGAGCTTTAGGTGGTGCATCGACATCCAATTTGAGATGTCTGCTAAGCACGCGGCAATGCGTGTTTCCACTTTCCACTTGGATAAGTCATGGGAGTGGATAACAGCACCAAGGGACGTTGTGTAGAGGGAGAAGAAATGAGGACCCAGGACCGATCCTTGTGGCACCCCAGTGCAAACAAGGCGAGAGCAGAGCCCAAGACACCCATCCCCTCAAGGGTGGAGAGGAGAATCTGGTGGTTCACAGTGTCGAATGCTGCAGACATTTGACACTGTGAACCACCAGATTCTCCTCTCCACCCTCACCACACCACCCCCCCCCCCCCTGCTGCCCCTCCCCCCCTGCTGACACGCCTCTGCTGTCCCCCCACCTGCTGCTGCACCTCTGCTGTCCCCCCCCCGGCTGTCCCCCCCTCTGCTCCACCCCCCCCCTGCTGCTGCACAAACCCCTGCTGACGCCCCCTCTGCTGCCCCCCCTGCTCACGCCCATGCTCAACACCTATAACAACCACCAATTTCTCTGACTAACTGTAAAATTAAAAATAAAACAAAACCTGTAAAAACAAACTGTATCACAACTACCTACCTCTCTATAGTTTACATATGTATTACTAAGATACCTGTTTACTGTACCTGCAATATATATTTAAATCTGTTGAAAGAACTGCTCCTGCTCCTGTATATACATATATACCTTTATATTTGCCATACATTTATATATGCTCACTTGTATATACATTTACATCTATATATTTGTATCCTGCTTTCAATAATAGCATACCCCTGATCACTACCTGTTAAATGATCACTTACCTGCTGTATATGTAGAGGGTTCAGAAAATGCCTCTATTTAAAGTTTTGCAGTAAAACATACACCCCCCATTCTTTAAGATGATCAGAACTACTCTAATAGATTAACAGAACTACCCACATGTTATTAGACTTCCAAGTCAGTAGATGGCGCTCCTGCGCTCCTGTGAACCATAGAGGAAACACTAGTCTTGGCCCTACCATGCGCAGCTCAGTAATAAACCGCTGCCGGCTGAGCAAGGCATGAGAATGTAACGTGTCTTGTTCTTCATGTTTCACAGGTAAGCATATAACTATGTAAAACATTCCCAAGGGTGTTAAAACTAATGTGAACTGTCAGTGACATGTTTGGTAACGTTTTGAGTGTACCTGAAGTAAGTTTGGACGAGTAGTTTTATTGTTTTGTCGAGTTGAATAATGGCTGCTGCCAGGTAGTTTTTTCCACTGTGTTTCACCACAGAAACCACACGTGGTGCGCGTGCACGTGCTTGTGTGGCTGAAAACGTGTTCATGTTATTTTCTGTATTTGAGCGAATGGTATTTGGAGTAAAGAATACAGAAGGGTTATTGTTTTGCACTTTATTTTGGTTTTATGAAGAATACATTGTATTTTTGTATTATTTGATTTATTGTGAAGTAAACTGTCTGTTGGACTGTTAAACAATATTTTTGATGTTGAGAACTTGAAATATGATTGTGATGTTGAGATGCTGCATGTGCAGTAATAAACCGCTGCCGGCTGAGCAAGGCATGAGAATGTAACGTGTCTTGTTCTTCATGTTTCACAGATCCACAGTGCACCATGCCTGTGTATCACTTGGACCGACCCAGACTCCCCTAGGTCTGAGGCCGGTAACATATACATATACCTATTACTATGCTCATATCACATTTATACCTAGACTGTCTTTTAACCTGTAAATTTAAACTGTAAATTATATTATATTGCCATGCACTTTACTGCAACATTTGCACTGTGGTTAGATGCTAAATTATTGTAATTATAATTACTGTACTTGTGCTGTACAATGACAATAAATTAGAATCGAATCTAATCTAATGTATAGTATATGTATATTTATTTATTTATAGTATATAATTGTATAGTATAGTATAATTTCAAATGTAGAGTGATTGGGGAGTAAGCATTATATTATTCTTGTTCCATCCATCCATCCATCCATCATCTACCGCTTATCCTGAGATTGGGTCGCAGAAGTCCCAGCTCCAGCAGGGGACCCCAAACTACCCACTCCCTGGCCACATCAAGCAGCTCTGACAGGGGAACCTAAGGCGTTTCCAGACCAGCATGGAGATGTAGTCAACCTACTTGTACCTTGGTCTGCCCAGAGGTCTCCTTCTAGCTGGACGTTTCTGGAAAACCTCCCTAGGGTGAGGACCAGGAAGCATCCTTACTAGATGCCTGAACCACCTCAACTGGATCATTTCTACGTGAAGGAGCAGGTGCTCTGAGTCGCTCACAGGTAACCAAGCTTGTCCCTAAAGGTTCTGGTCAGCGTTTGAGGAAATGTTGGTAGTCGTCCGTGGTCGCTGGCATAGAGCCAGAAGAGCGTTGGGTGAACGCTGCTGAACGCTGGTGAACGCTGGAAATCGTCGGTAATCGTCGGTGATCGTCGGAGAACGCTGGTCCGAAAATAAAGTTTTGAACATGCACAAAAGTTCTCATGGAGACCAGTGTTCTTCAACGTTTAACGTTAAACGCTGGAGAACGCTGGATATCGTTCGCCGAACGTTCGCCGAACGTTGCACGCGTTCGGCTATTGTTAGTCAGTCGTTACCCTAGCGTTACTTGGTTGTTATTAATCGTTCACAATCTTTGCTTTGCAGTGAACGACTCACTGGTACACATCCGACATTGTGTGCCTATTTTCGGATTGGAGATGGAGTGTGTGTGTGGGTCAGGACCAGTGCTCATAGTCATACACTCATCCGACATTGTGTGCCTATTTTCGGATTGGAGATAGAGTACAGACGACATGGAGATGGAGATGGAGTTTAGCAGTAGTCCCCCTCACACGCTTTTTTCCTCTTGGCGGCATGATGTGCACTGTTCAATATCCAGAAGAACTGTCACGGTTACGGTGGTTGTCAGGGGGCGTGGCCAAGCCACGTGCGCTGGAGGCGCACACACACACACACACACACACACACACACACCTGTCAGCAATTGCCGCGGCTGATTGCTAATCCCCTCACCTGGGGTCTATAGACCCTGGCTCCCCGTTACCCCGGGGTTAGGTCGTACGTCATACTTTGTTCATGTTACGTCGTACATACTGGACGGAATCGCCACGCTGATCCCGGAGATCCAGATCCTTTACCTATCTCGCATCACCCGCCTGTCTTGCGTTACGCCAGTCTATACGAGCTCCCCGGTCATTAGAATTACATGTCTGGTACCTGTCGCGACCTCCCGGTACCTAGACTCCTCTCCTGTCCCGGACTACTCGCCGGTCTACAACCTGCCGGTACTCCGCGGATCGACCTCCCGGTACCCAGACCCCTGGACTGTCCCTGATCACTCTCTTGTGTTGTGTTTGCTTGAAATAAAGCTCTGTTATAGCTCCACTGTGTCTTGGTCTGCGTCCCACCGAAAAATTCACTCGTGACAAGAACAACTGAATCCACTGTGATTTCCCCGCGTTTTATACCCGTTTGAACACAGTGACACGTCAGCACACGCTAATCGTTTTCAGGGGTGTCTTACTTGGTCGCTGGTACACGCTCCTCATGCGTTAGTCACACGCTAATTCATGCGTTAGTCACACGTTAGTCACACGCCAGATGTACACGCTCACCCTAGAACGCTCGAAAATTGAACGTTAGAACGTTCATAGAACGCTGACCAGAATGTTATGGTGTGGCGGGGCCTTAAGGAAGATGCCAGCAACTATCCTGAGGAAACCCATTTTGACCGCTTGTATCTTGTATCCTTTTGGTCATGACCCATAGTACAAAGACTGACCGGTAGATCAATAGTTTCGACCTCTGGCTCAGCTCTCTTTTATTCACAGTGGTGTGGTTAAGGGCACACAATACCGCTCCCGCTACACATATTCTCCGGTCAATCTCACGCTCCATTATCCTGTCACCTGAGAACAAAACCCAGAGATACTTGAACTCCTTCACTTGGGGTAAGGACTCCCTCCCTACTTGGAGTAGGCAATTCACCGGTTTCCTGCTGAGAACCATGGCCTCAGATTTAAGGGCTATGCTTTGAAATCCTGTCCAAAAATGGGATACAGGAAGGGTGACAAAGCGCAGCCCTGGTGGAGGCCTACCCCCACTGAGAACAGGCCCGCTTTAGAAAAGAGAATCTGGACACAGCTCTCGCTTTGGAAATACAGAGATTGGATGGTCCTCAGTAATGACCCTCACACCCCATACTCTCGCAAAACACCCTCCACAGTATCTCCCGGAGGACCCAGTCATTATCCAACTCTTCAAAGCACATATCGGCTTCATGTGCTTTGTGGGCTTACTCGGATAGTCATACTCCCAGGCCCCCTCCAGGATCCTTGCGAGAGGTAAAAGCTGGTCCGTTGTTTCACGAGCAGGACAGAAACCACATTGTTCCTCTACAATCTGAAGTTCGACTCTCGGTCAGCCCCTCCTTCCCAGCACCTTGGAGTAGACTTTCCCAGGTTTGCTAAGTATTGTGATACCCTTGAAATTGGCACACATCCTCTGGTCCCCCTAGGCACTGTCCCAGACATCCACACAATGATGAAAATCCATGACGTTTTATCCTTGACAGCCCCTCAAAACCCAAAGCCTTCAGCATTTCTGGATCACCCGGGATAACATAGGTCGAAAGGCCTCCTTCTGTAGTCAGGCGGCTTCCCTGACATGTCCACCAGGAAGTCTGAGAGTTGCTGCCCCTGCATCAATGACCTTGAGGCCACAGATTTGAACTGCAGCTCCAGCAATAAAGGCTTTGAACACTGACCACTCTGGTTCAATGTCCCCAGCCTCCACAGAGATAACAGAGAAATTTCACCAGAGGTGGGAGTTGAACGTGTTGTGATTCCAGCATTACACCACTCTCCTCTCCAGCCACGCTCCTCTGCCTCCCCTCTTTGCCACCTGGGGTTACTACACCCAGAACACTCCCTCCCAGAGTTGTTCAACCATAGACTCTCTGGCAATACTCCTCTTTGATCCCCCCGTGAATACTCTGTTGCTATCTCCCTTTGGATTCCTTTGTTAGACTATTTTGCTTGTTTGTTCCTTTGTTGGATTTTTCTACTTTGACTTTTACCCCTGGATGTTTTTGCATTCGTTTTTGGACTTCAGCCCTTCTCCCCGCAGCACATTACAACACACCCTGTTTGGATTTCCATTTCACACTCACGTAAGTCGCATTACACATTGTATTATTACTTCCGTAATTTACGCACACATAGTTGATTGTTCACACTTCATAGCAATGGAGCAATATCCCAATAAAGACGCCTGCGGGTTATTGAACTCATTTTGCCCCCGACTCTGTCTGTACTATCCCGGGGTTCCGCAGCAACAATCTGTGTGTGGTATAACAGAACATCTCCCAGACAGAGGCGTCTACCAGTCGTCCATCAGCCAATTTTTTGAAGAGAGAAGAGAAGAGAAATATACTCACTGGACTGGACGGCCAAGATAAGACAAAAAAAACAACTACAAAACTAGGAGGTAAACTAAGTTTCCAACGTCTTTGGATTGGCCAATTAACAACAAGATTAATGGCTGGATGGATAACAAGCTATGACGACTGTTTTTGTAAGCATTGTGTTTCATTTGCAGTTCAGCATGGGCAAGGGAGGGCACAGAAAAGCTGCCAGGCTAATTCATTTTCAATTCTCAGACTGTCAAGTCCATGTACAAAAGGTCAAAGTCAAAATTATGCATATTTGAATGCATGTTTTATAATGTAAGGCAGTTTTATTTATTAATGCATTAACGATGATCTATGCATCTTTAATAGGCCTATATCACGTCACAGTTGAAAGCCGGAATTACCCATTAAAAATCGTGGAAGCAGTGTGTCCCAAGTTCCGGTTAATGCATTCACCTTGGCATTCACCATGGCGGACAGTTATCGCTGGACAACATCGCTGCATAACCTTCCAAAAGTCGGTCAAGATGATGTGGTTCAACTAGTGACTCTACAGTGAAGAAGTCTAAACTGGAAAAAGGATACAAGTTATTTTACGAGTTCATCTTCAATTATAGAGGTAAGTGCTTAGATTCAGTTGTGTCACCGCTAGCTTGCTAGCTTGTAAGGTTTAATGAAAATGACCAGTGTATCAGATAAGTTCAACTACAGACAGAGAACGGTATCCATCATTCGAAAACTGTGACTGACTATTAAGGCTATGAATTTTATTTTAGCTTTCAATATAGTGTATAAGTGCTTCATAAACCTTTACCTGACGACCCAAGAGCTATGGCGAAGCTCTTGGCTCTCTAGATAGCTAGCAATGATGAGTTGGTTATCGCTAGGACCATGAAAACATTCGGTGGAAAAGTGTGTTTGCAATGTTGAAAATCGTTTCTGAAAGTGACCTTACTAACTAGCTAGTGTTCTAAAATGCCGTTGCAGCAATTTAAGAACCACAGGCTAAGGTTAACTTATATGTGGTTAAACCAAAAAGTCTCAGACATTTTGCTGTATGACGTGATAATCTTTACCCCCCCCCCTTACTGCAGTGTCAGCTTTAGTGAGTGAGGAAGTGGTAGTGCAGGCGAGCTGCTAGGAGGAGCTGGGGATCGAACAAGCAACCTTCCGGTAGTTCCGCTCTACCTCCTGAGCTATACTGCCGCCTATATAAGTGAACATTTTGAACAAGAAACCTGATAAAGATCCAATAAGACCAACCTGGCTCATAGTTTCGAAGCAAAACTGTATAACATTAAGATTGATTATTTTGCCATTACCAACAGTGTTAAAAATGTTTAAGTTGTGTCCGAGAGAGCTAGGCTAGCTCCAACCTGCCTCATAAGTAACCAGCATGATCCAGTTCTGAAGAAAAGGTTTTGCTTAGCTTTTAAGCTTTTAAGTGTAGCCTAATTTTAAGTGTAGCCTAATGCACAAAGTGGAATCTTCATTGAACTGAAACCTTTGTTGGGTGGGGACACAGACGAGAAGTAGATGGGGAGCCACCTAATATAAAACACCTGGATTACATCAAATGAGGGTTAACACGGTTGGAACATACGTTCTTCTATTTTTTCAAGTTCCCTTAGATTTATTAGGAATAATTTTCTCTTGAACGGAGCCTTTGATTAGATCGGAGCTCGACTTAAAGAACTGAGAAAGTACATGTTAATGTATATTGTAAATTTGTATTACACCTTCGTAACAATTCCCAATGCAAAGAAAGATCAAGTCAAAACTCTCAATTTAAATGCACAACAATGCTTAAAAAACTCAAGACAGCCATTAACTAATTATTCAACAAGTGTGTGGAAACAAAATGCAACCAGCTCACGAGACGCAACACTGCGGCAAAACAAGCAACGAAAAATGAGTCTCACTCACCAATGATAAAGTTCACCCATAACACAATAAACCAATCAGGTTTATTGTTGCGGGACCTCCAGGGCTCCAGAGAGGCACCGGGACGTTGCTGAGTCGAGTCCGACACAGGGCCACCTCGTCGGACTGAGCTAGAGCGATGTACTGCTGATTTGCGCGAGCTCCAGAGCTCCAGATTGCCCGGGACTTTGCCCTGAATGAGTCCGACACGGGTCACCCCCGTCGGACTGGCTAGAGGTATGTACCGCTGATTTGCCCGACTTCTATACCCTGACTCTCTACTATACTTAGATCGATACACAATGTAATTGTAATAAACCAATACAACTTCAAATGAATTGCTATGTAGCACTAAGCTAGATCCTCTGCCTCAAACCAGTGAACTAACGGGTATTCTAGCATACCCTGGAACCATGGGGAAATCTGAAAGAATATGCCCATTGGCTACAAATCAATATATGATTGGGTGATCAAATTGTCAATCCAAACGTAGGTTCTCAATCAATTTAAGGACCAGGGCCTTCTATCAAGGGCAGAGAGTAAATTAGTTGAAGGATATTCTTCCCAGCAACCCAGAAAAATATCTGATTGTTTTTTTTTCTAACACAAAACCACTCAATTGCGTAGTGCACCAAGAAAGAAAAACAAATCAACACGGTAATATTACAGATCAACAACACAGATATGATTCTCATTTATTCATTGAATTTAAATTGTATTCAATTTTATTTACTGTATTAATTCGATTTTTTTTTGTTTCATCTGAGAGATCCAGGGTCTTCTCTGAATACCTTGAAGGCTGGGTCACCACTGCTAAATCCTAAGAGCACCAGCTGCTCGTCCTATTCTCGTCCTATTTCGGGGAACACGAGGCAATGGAACAATCTGGGACAGTAACATCCTTATGGCCCACTACTCACTGTTGGAACACAAGTTTATCCATGCATGTAATATCTATAGACATCGTTATCTAGATATCTAAACAATTATCTAGTTGTAGTTATCTACATAAAGACATAGCACAACTCTGTATAGATAGAGATATAGGTAGAGAAACAAAGCCACACAAAACTGGTGTCATGCAGCAATAATTCCTATTAACATGAGGTGTTCATCATCGGCACTGAGGGGTTTTCTTCCTTCAGCCTCTGGTTTTTGTCTTCTTTGGAAGCCACCATAGGTGGTAGTTTTCTGGGCAACTTTAGGAAATTGAGCAGGTCCCAGGCCTCAGGGATTATGCCTTTGTCGAAAAGTAGAGCAGTCAGAAAAGAGAACAGCAGTATACAGGCAAAGGAGCACAGCATGCACAGAGTATTGACCGGGAAGTGCTGGGTGAAAACCCCATCCTCGTAGGAGCCTCCTGGTAGATGGAGAACAGTTGGAATCCCCAAGGTGGGCCATCCACACAAAAATCTCAACACCAAACTCACCAAAAAGCCCATTATAGATCCGTAACCATTTGCCACGTCGAAGAAAAGCACACAGACCAGTTGAGGGAGCATGAAGATGTAGGTCAACGCTACTCCTATGTACAACAATGCCAAAGTCCCCGTTTTCAAGGTGGTGAGTGAAGTTCCCATGATGCCAAACAATACCACAACAGCCCAGATCACCCACTGCAGCTCTCTCTGGGACGCCTAGAAGGAGAGGGAACATTAGTCACTATTATCTCAAAGATTCTGTTCAGGTGCCAACAAATTCTGATCTTCTCCGGTAAAATTCAACTACCGGTATGTGGAAAAACAAAGATATATTAAATTCCAACTAAATTGGATGTTATATTAAAGTTCAACTGGAATCTCAACCCTGAACTTTTCCCTTATGATATGAATCTCCACAGTAAAAAATATTATTGTACTCAAAAATATCAGTTTGCAATGACTCCTCTCCAACATAACCTATACATATGCCATATTTTAAATATATATATCAGATGGCTTATACTGTCACGAATGGGATAGTTTGGTGGGACCCAGAACGCAGACCAAGACACAGTGGAGCTATACGTAAAGCTTTATTTAAAGCACACAGAGACAACTGAGAGTAATCAGGGACAGGCCGGGGGTCTGGATACCGGGAGGTCGATCCGCGGAGTGCCGGCAGGTAGTAGACCGGCGAGTAGTCCGGGACGGGGGAGGGGTCTGGATACCGGGAGGTCGAGTAGCGACAGGTACTAGACAGACGGATGGTCAGGGACGAGCGAGAAGTCTAGATACTGGGAGGTCGGAGTAGCGACAGGTACTGGACAGGTAATTATAATTACTGGGGAGTATGTATAGACCGGAGAGTAGTCCGGGACAGGAGAGTAACGCGGGATAGGCAATGAATCTGGATCTCCGGGACATTGGCATGGCGATTACGTCCAGAATGTACCAACGTACAAAGCAGCAAGCATACAGTACGACCTAACACCGGGGTAACGGGAAGCCAGGGTATATATACCCCAGGTGAGGTGATTAGCAATACGCCACGGCAATTGCTGACAGGTGTGTGTGTGCGCCGCCAGCACACGCGGCTTGGCCACGCCCCCTGCTAACCACCGTAACTGTGATATATACGACTGAAAGAATTACAAAATTAAAAATGTCTACCACGCAATTCTTTACCTTTGTCGTTTCTAGATATCTTTTATAATTGTTTTCTGTTTGACATTGGACACAGCTGACATCCCTGATCTTAACCACACAAAACCCTTACCTAAAAAGTGTGCAAAGAGAAGTGAAGTGGACCTTACCTGGGGCCTCAGGATGTTCTTGTAGATGTTGGTGGAGAAGGTGGTTGCAGCAGACAGCAAGGCAGAGTCAGTTGATGACATCACAGCGGCCGCAACAGCACCAATGCCAATGATGGCGATGTAGGGTGGCGTGAGGTAATTCAGGGCGATGGGAAAGATAATTTTTTCGTCACCACGCTCCAATGGAGAAGGAAACCCATAGGACGTCTTGTTCCAGTCTGCGGAAAACATACAGGCAGTCAGCCTGCAGTGCTCCCAATTGGAAGACCATTGACACTCCCAAGGGTTATGGGCTTGAATTCCACTGGGGCCAGGTTTAAACAATTGCATTTATATCTACTTGATGCTTGTATCTAAAGTACAGATACAAGTAGAGGAGATGTCATTCAGGAATTTTAAGGGGGGGGGGGGGGTCAGGCTTCATACTCATGGATGCCTGCAGGTAGACAACAGATATTAGGGCTGAAACCCAGTATCTCTCAGTTGGGAGTCAAACGCCCTCATAGTCGCTACACTATCCTGCCCCATATATATTGATCCAGATGCACATTTGGACACACTTTTGTTATGGAGAAACATGCATGGACATCTTGTCTTATCGTCTACAGGCGCAGAACTCGGGCCATTTCCAACGTGACACAGGAATGTCCCCCTTAACAGCCTTTTCAGGCTTTGTTTTGCAGTGTAGGAACTACCAGAATGGTGCCATACGTTCATTGGCATATTTAATGTAATGCTTAACAAAATGTTGCTTATTTTTTTCTGCTTGAATTACACCAATTAGTGTCGAGCTCCGCCCAGCTGTTCTTCAGGGCCGGTCAAAAGTACATAACCCGGAGTAGGACTTATTTGGGTCCCGTAAAGGTTTCTGAAAGAGGAAACAGGGGCGGTTCCTGTAGTTGGAAATTGTGTGGGGGTTCTGACCCCCCTAAACAAGTTCTGATAGTTTGAAATGACATGTGCATGTAGGTTCCAAACATGTGTAAACCATGCAGTTACCTGCAGTGATAGCAACTCCTCCAATTAAAGCAGGTGGAATAGCAAAGATGAAGAAAGCTACAGCAGCGGCAAAACAGCTAATTTTAGCCATGGTGGAGGAAGTTGCAGACAAGATTCTCTGATGAACAGGTTGATAGGCTATACTCCCGAAAGCCTGGAAAACATAAAAGAAAACCCTTGAGGCTTAAGACATATAGGATATGCAGATCACAATCACAATAGGATAATAATAAGTGATGGGATGCTATTGTTATGTGTATGTCATTTTGTGGGTGGTTAAGTACTGTAATACGCTTCATACAAAATACATCACTTTGTACTTTGGCTGTGGTGGCAAAAATACATAGATGTCCAGCTTAGCAAATGCATTGATTTCTAGGTTACTACACAAGCTTTATTATTTTTAATGGGAGTAGCTTTTCAGAAGTAAAAAATTAACACTGGGGCTGAGTTTTGCCTCCACAACGGCTCAATGCTGTTGTTACGTTTGTGCCTCTGAAAAGTATCTACGCATGCTACATGTTGCTGTCACTTGTTTGTCTTCCTCCGTCTCAATAAAAATGACCAGTTATCCCATATGCTATTATCTCAGCTAGGTCCGTTGGCATCCTCCGTCGTCGCTGTTATCTCCATCGCTGCCCCAAACACACCCGCCACCCACATTCTAAACTTTCATTCCCACCCTTCTGAGAAAAACCGAACTAATTTTGAAACACTATTGTCTATAAGTCTACTGTTCTCCTCCAACTCTCAGATCTGCTGTCTAATGCTCTCCCCCTGCAACCAGCCCCTGCCCCAGCCTCTGTCTCATCCAGAGTAACACAAGGTGTTTCCCAAGACTCTGTACTCTGCCCACTCCTCTTCATCACCTACATTCTCCCCCTCGGACAGATTCTCTGCCATTTCAATCTGGACTTCCATTGCTACACAGACAACACACCTCATCACCAAATCCCCCCACAACTCACCCCTCTCTCACATTGACTCCTGCCTGTCTGCAATAAATACCTGGATGCAACAAAATGTCCTCAAACTCAACAATGACAAAGACTCCTCATCAGCTCCAAGTACTCCCACAGCAGAATCAACAACAACACCACACTCACCATTGATGGCACAACTGTCTTCCCTTCTTCCCAGGCATACAATCTTGGCATGATCCCTGAACTCACCTTCACCCTTAAGCCTCATATCTTCTCTACGGCATCAGTGCCAGCTTAATAAATAGACTGGTTCAGAACGCATCTGTCTGACTCCTAACTCACACCAAATACATGCACCAAATCAGCCAAGTCCTAAAAGACCTCCATTGGCTTCCTGCTTCCCACTGGATCAATTACTAAGACACTGGTACTCACCTAGAAAGCCCTTCACCAACTTGCTCTTCCATATCTCCAACCTCCTCTCCCCATACCAATTCTCAGGCCCTCAAATCCACCTCAGCTGGCCTTCTCTTCAGCCCCAAGTCCCAGTTTTGGGGGCACAGCATTCTCTAGGGCAGCTCCCAGACTCTGGAACTTTCTCTCTCAATACATCAGAGACTTATAGTCCCTTGCAATTTTCCAATCACGCCTCAAGACCCTTCTATTCTTCTACTGCCTACACTCGACTTTGAGTCCATTTATCATAATTGTTATTAGTACCCCATGAGATATGATTTCCATTGGGCTGGGAGTTTTTCCTAAAGTCATTGACATCACAATCTAAACTAAAGTGAACCAGATCAAATGACCCCATTCAATTGCAAACTATTAAGAGATCTTGGCATTTGGTCATACAAATACAATTTCTACCAAATGCGTGATTGGGGCACACCGTTTAAGCAAACCAATTGCTTAAATATTAACTGTAGAAATATTATTTTTAATTGTTTAAGAAACCAATTCAATTTTAATCTGATATTTTTCACACAATCAATGTGTTTTAAAATCCACACAAACTCTTGATGAAATTGGAATTAAATTACACTAAAATCATATCTGACTTTTGTAATATGTAATCTATACTGACGCTTGTAGTGGGAGGAGCTTGTTCCTGCAGCTTACCACAATTAGAAAAGAGTCGACCTTGATCAGAATGGACTGTGTGTCCCAGGGAGCGAGCCAGGGGGGTAGCCGGTGGTGTTTAGGTGGAGTGTTGTGTTGGACACGCCAGACACTGCAGGGCTCATCAACACAAAGGGAACACACAGCCACTGTGGAGATACACAATATACCACACAATCACTGTAGAGACACATAATATAACACACAAAGTAGCCTCCAGTGATCATTCACCGACTTCACTTCCTGGGTTTTGAGCCAGCAAAAGTCTGCCATTCTGCCGAATTTGTGGCAACATAGGAAAGTCCCACAAGCAGCAAATAGAGGGCAGTGGTAAAGAGTGTTGGCTCATTATGACCTACTGCACTGAAGAACATGAGGATGAG
The DNA here is from genome assembly GCA_027704905.1 of Muraenolepis orangiensis. Classification (NCBI taxonomy): domain Eukaryota; kingdom Metazoa; phylum Chordata; class Actinopteri; order Gadiformes; family Muraenolepididae; genus Muraenolepis; species Muraenolepis orangiensis. The sequence goes on from CM051007.1 coordinate 22,932,792, forward strand.
CTGAATGACGTCGGTGTAGGCCACAGAGTAAAGACCTCCCAGCAGGGTGTAGATGATGGCTATGGCAGCGGAGATCCAGATGCTCACAGTGTAGGATACATCCAGAATCACACTCATGACAGCGCCTGGGAATACACAAGAGAATACATATAAGCAGGGTTGTAGCATGGACACAACAGCCACAATAACAAATTCAAATCTCATACTGAATGTGGGTGACGTCATGCTCCACCTGTTGTGGGTAAGGCGTAGGAGTCTTAAAGAGACAATGGAAATTATTGTTTGCGGGTTAGATGGTGGAGAAGCTTTTTCTGACCGCATTACTTTACGCATTATTTTTCGCATTAATATAGGAATTACTTTACTCATCACTTGGAGCAGTGTGGCGATTAGTTTGTTTTATTTCTTGAAAGTCAACCGGAGTTTCTGGTTTATTAAACACCTTTTAGTTAAACTCTCTCCGTGCGTGCTTTCTGGAAATGTGTGTCGGACCTCCTCACCTAACCTCAAGTGGCTTGAGAATGAAAACCCAGGATAAGCCGTTACAATTCAGAAAACTACGCAAGTCTGAGAAATGAAAGACGGACGCCGGCTGCTCGTTTGGAGACGGGAGATGCAGAGCAGAGCGCGTGGAACTCGTGAGTAGAGCCAGGACTTATTGAATGGACGTGCTTGTGATATAGTGGACAAATAACCTTTGTTGATTCAAGCAACATTCAATGTAACAAATGTTAAAATGTTATGGATGTTTTTTGGATGTTGTGCATGTTATGCACAAGGACGTCTGTGAAGGAAATAAAACGCACACTGCAGAGCGCCGAGGGAAGTGTTATAGAGTGAAAACAGATAAATCAATAACGGAAATCAATAAAGATAAAGGCAACTAATCAGTGGAAAAGTCTGAACCTAAAACTGCCAAAGAGGCAGAGGATCTGTTGAGATCTCTCATTGCAACACGCAGAGGGAAACTTGGAGTGTAGGAAACTCAACGAAATTAAGGCTTTGCTTATTGAAGGTGGAAATATTGAGGATGTTGATAAATGGATGGATATTTTTAAACAAGCAGTGAATGAATTTAGTAGGGTGCATAATTCTGTTCAAGAACTGCTCTCACAAGAGGAAATGAAAATGACTATGTGGACTGGTATGAGCCCAGAATGACTAACCTCAACTACTAGAATCGGACCACTGGACAGTATTTATAATGTGTCAAGGAGGACAACTGCTTCGAGGGCTTCTTCTGCTGCTCAGTTAGCCAGAGCTGAGAAATCAGCTCTGGAGACCAATTATGCTGCTTTAAAGGACATGCATGCACTGCAGTTGGAGGAAACAATGGAAAAAGTGGAACTGGATGCACAGATTGCGGCAGCAGACGCCAAAATCAAAGTACTTCTAAATACAAATGAGGTGGACACATATGGAGATGCTCTGAATGCCCATTTTGATGAAGAAAGTCAACTGGGAAATGTGGACCAAACAAACATACAACTTCAACTTTGGAATTTGCAGAAGTGGCCGCTGTACCTAAAACTCCACTACAGAGAGCAGTTGGGAACATCCATAATATCAGGAAGGCAAGCATGCAGTAGTGGACTGTTTAAAACTCAAGTCAGAGCCGCTTGACAAAAATATTCAATATCTGAAAATAAATGGTTACTGTTTTGGTTGCCTAAAGAAGGGGCACATGAGCAAAGACTGCAACGCAAAAATGTATCTGTCAAACATCCAACACTGCTACATGTGGAGGTTCTGAACTCAAAGCAAGAAACCCTGCAAAAATGGAGTCGAACAGAACCGAAGCAAACTTCAATCAACAGTGCACAAGTATCAGCTGATCATGTAACAGGGGCCGGTAAAGAATGTGCCCTTGCTATTGTTCCGGTTCAAGTGAAAGCAGCAAGAGGAAGCAAATGCTATGCTATGGACAAATCAGAAAAAAATGGTAGCAACAGTCAATAGAATTTCAATGGAAAATGACTTGAACATTTTATAAAAATAAAAAAGATTTAATGCGTGTATCAGTTCTACTTTTTATAGTATTGTGTTTTAGAAATTCATACTGCAGGAGGGAATGGAGAGTAAGCATTCCATTGCACTTGGACAAATATAAATCTTGAATCTTGTGTCTTCAATCTGATATGATTGTGACACATGTCCATCATGAATCACTCACTTCACTCACAACAAACCTTTCTGCTGCTGCTTAGCTCAGCTTATTAGCCATCCCCCTAGCTGTACCATTTCTTTGTCAGTGTTCCCCTCCCATTGTCTGCAGCCAGACCATTTTCTCTTGAATGTCCTTGAGTTAACATTTGTTGTGGTTGTTCCATTCCCAACGACTGAATCTCCGCAATTGCCATGGTTTTGCCTAGAAAGAGGAACTCAGTCAACGTCATCTCTGGTTTCTGTAGTGCTTGACGCCGCAGTTTATTTGCATGTTTGAATTTCATGGTTTTTATCTCTCTTTCGACGTCAGGAAAGTCACAGGTTGCTGCTAGCTGCCGCAGCCTTGTGTGATACGAGTCAATCGTTTCCCCTGCTAAATGTCGAGTTGTCTGAATGTGTAGGTCTCGTAGACTATGTTGATTTTGGGGGAAAGTACTCACTCACTCACTTGTTTTTTGCAAGTTTGTAGTCTTTTGCCTCTCCAGTGTCTGTGAGTGTGTCAAATATGTCCTGCCCTGCATAATGTAGAAGCATTGCACACTTTCTTTTATCATCCTTGATGTTTAGCGTAGTGAGGACATTTTCGAAATGCTGTATCCACTTTTTCCATTGGGTAGCTGAATTGTAATCCTCATTTATGTCAAAAGCAGGGAACGGTGGTAATGCAGCGGCCATGGTTGGGGGAAGAAAATGTATTCTCATTGCCAGTGTAAAGCCAGTCAGATACCAAGTATTATGGAATTTTCTTGGAGGATTTATTAGGATTGAAATATCCCAAAGCATGTCACATTAACATAGCTCTCTTGACTATCGTTTAGCGTAGCGTTGTCTTGTTTCTTATTCTAAGCTTATTTATTTTGCAACATCAACAAATTAACCACCAAGAACACCCCCTCCTGGACAGAACAGAAAGACAACCAAACATAAACCACAAACATTACAGTAAGCATGTGTTTAATCTTTGTTACAATTTTGAAAGGACCTTGGAAAATAGATTTTCCTGTAAGTGGTCCCTGGCCCCAACAAGTTGGAGAACCCCTGGCTTTTATGACCTGTTTTGTTTTGTTTACTGATGTGATACTTCTTGCCTATCATTATCAGAGGGAAGGGGTGAAGAGTTGTAGGGTGAATTGTAAGCACGGTAGTCCTTTAGCCAAGGGAGGTGTTGGGGAGAAAGAGGAAGTGTGCCATATTGAAAAGCCATGTAATGTTCATTGTGCTGAGGACAAAGAGCTAACTAAAAGGTCAATCATTTACCGGACTGTATCTCATTCTTTCCCACCTGATATACCACAGAGGTGGATGTTGCAGACAGTGTTCTTCTCATACAATGCATATAAAGCAGTACGAAGTAGCAGTACGAAGTAGCAGTAGTAAGTTACATACCGCAATTTTTTCACAACAGGCATATTTAGCAGTACCAGTGAAACTTTCCCCTTTAGGGTTATTTTATTAAGTTTAGTCCTACAGTGATTACGTTTTCAACAGCCACCCAGGAAATGAGTTTGACCTAATTCTGACTTTATTTTGTAAATGTGCTGATTTCAGTTTATAAACTCTTCAATAGATTTATATTGAAGGAAAATTGAAACAACTGATATAATTACATAGGAATATAAAATAACTGAATCCCTTTTAATACCTGACGTATGCAAGGTCTAGAATTGTTTAATGTTTGGACCATTACAGCATTGTCCGGCCACTCCTATGTATGCTTCTGACCATTGTTAATCAAATCTTCCCCAATCCCGGGTGAACTTGACACTAGTTTGTGAAGGCACCAGGGTTAAGTATGTATTGATGGGGGCAAGACACACCAATATTTCTGATGAAATAATAATGTGCGTAAATAACTGTAGAAGCGTTTAGGAAGCTACCAATGACAAAAGTCTGGTTCATTCAACTTACCTAATGAAATAAGTGTTGCTGGTATCCAGATAAGGTCAGCCATGAGGGATAATATTGTGAGGAGGCATGCTACTCCCTTTCCATACTTGATGTAGAAGGGATCTAGCATGGTCACAAATCTCCTGTCCCTCATGGGCTTGGTGAACACTAAGCCACCTGGAGAAGAAAAAAAAGACAAGGTCAAATATTTGTGGAGGCTAATAATAACTGAATATAGAGGAAACTTTTAAAGCTTTTAAACAATTTGAGCGGTACATTTGTATTGAGATTTACCTTCAAATGGAATGGTGTTTAGTCTAAAAAAACATTACTTACATGATTAAGGCTCTTACACATCATGAAATAAGACTCTTACACATCATGAAATAAGGCTGTTACACATCATGAATTAGGCTTTTACAGATCATGCATAAAGGCTTTTACAGATCATGCATGAAGTCTCTTACAGTTCATGAATTGAGGCTCTTACAGATAACGACTTAAGGATTTTACAGATTACAAATTATTGCTCATATAGTTCATGAATTAAGGTTCTTGCAGATAATGATTTGAGGCTCTTACAGATTGCAAACTAAGGTTCTTGTATATAATAAATTAAGGTTCTTACAGCTTTTATGCATGATGAATTAAGGCTCTTACAGATAATGTTTTAAGGCTCTTATAGATAAAACATTTTAAGGCTCTTATCTATCATTAATTAAGGCTCTTACACGTAATGAAGGCAGTGGCGTATGCGGTCATGAGCATGATCACCTCCTGGAGCCCGTTCATGGGGGTGTAGGCTGCCTCAGCCAACATAATGAAGAATCCGCCACCAATCCACGTGGCTACAGGATAAATGCACATATAAGCACACAAAAATAACTCACACACACGCACACACATACACACAACATATTTACCACACAAGACAGGACAGGACACACACACAGGTTTGCGTCTAAGGGGCTCACGCCAGTAATTGTTGAGTGTCTCGGGTCCTCGAACAATTACAAAATTTAATATTGAGTATATATCTTGTACGACAACTCTATTGTGGAATGCTCTTTGGCCAGAAAATGTTAATGTTCAGACAACAATTACAGAATAACCAGTAGTATAACTGGTAGTTTGGCCCTTTTGGCAATTGGAATTTAATTGATTAATAATTGAACTGATATAAAACAAACTAGTACCAGACTGACTCCCTTATAGGGCCGTTTCTAGATGCAGTCTGTCCCTGCATTCTGCTCTGAAACTCTCGAAACAACATCCCAGCAAGGATAAGCAAGAAGAACCAACCAGTCATGGTGAACATGCCCACCACCAGGCTGATCTGTCGGTTGCCCAGCAAGATCATCTCTATCGGGTCCGCTGAACTCTTTTTGGTCTCTCTCTTGGATTTGAAGGAAGCCCAGATTCCAGTTCCGAGGACCACCAGGTAGTAAAAGGCCATAACCAACACTCCTGGTACATTGACAGCCATGGTTCACCTGCTGCTGCACTGAAAAAAATGGAATTGGTTTGTTTTCAGTTGATTATGGAGAATGTTGAATGTTCTCTCTCTCGAGTGGGGAGGTTAAGTGGTCAGTGGCCAATATAGAGATGGACCTTTGAAACAGTCAATTAATTATTAATTATTTTATGTTGGAATGTTCGTAAGGGGCTTCCATCACAAGATATATGTCACATAAGACACAAGGCTTTGTCAACAATATGAATAAATATATTTATATATTTATATTTATATGCATTATCTGGTTTTAGATAGATTAGCCACCTGCTCGACCGCGGCATTTGTTTGAACCAAATGATCAACTAAACCCCTGAATCGGACCGAGTCTACAGTACAGTAGCTGGGGTTTGGCTTTATTTATCATGCTGCACAGTACAAGTGTCCAGGTAGCAATGAAATGCTTAGGATTTGTGCAAACTACAAAAATGCTCATTGAAGATACAAGATGTTTTTAATTGCCAAATACAATGGAATGCTTACTCCCCATTCCCTCCCGCAGAATGAATTTCAACAACAACACTATACTTTATGCAATACTGTAGAGAATTTACATGTACGTTGTACCATTTACGTCCATACCTACTGCTTATACTGTGTATACTACGGTTACCTTCTTCTACCGTGCTTACGGTAATATGTTAATATGAGAAGGTGACGTCACTACGCAGACCACGTACTCTGCGTCTCCTGTTTTTCACCAAGAGTGTGTGAGGCTTGCGCGCCTCAGTCTCTGTGTGTGTCTGTTCATGAGCAAGTTCATGTGAGTCACATGAACTTGCCCATGAACAGACACACACACAGACTGAGGATAAATCCGCCGGACGGCTAAAAAAGTATTACGCGTCTTTTTGTGTCTAACGTAAGAAACCGCTGAGTTAAAGACTCATCAGGTTATGGGCCCAGACAAGAATACGAAGAAGAAGTTCACGAGACAAGAAGAAGAAGTTTGCGCGAGGCAAAAGCACGCCAAAACTAAAAGGCTAACTTGACTTGCTAGGTTAGCAAGTCAAGTTTAGCTAGCAGCCACGATATTGCGTTAGCAACATGGCAAACCGAGTGACGAGCGGTATGTGGTCTCAGCTTGTATTCGACGGAGATGAAAGGAAGTATGGACTCTGGGAGACAAGGTTTCTGGGGCACCTACACACCTTAAATCTGAAAGAGACAAGCCACGGTCATCTTCAGGAAAGGAGAGAGTGTCATGACAAGCAGCGACGGTACAATGTTTGACATCCATGAGTATGGCAAATTGTACTACCTTCATACAGTTGATAAAAATGTGAATAAATGTAATGGTTGCCATGACATGCAAACCAATGAAATTTCAAAAAAATGAAATGTTGGGTAATTGCAATTATGAAGATGTGCAAAATTTACAAGAAGTAGTAGAAGGCATGGAAATAAAAGGCAGGGCCACCAGACCAGTCCAATTATGTGAAACATGTTGTTACAACCCGCGATGTCCAAGGGTGTTCGACAAACGGGTAAAGGGGGATCCCGTGTGTGCCGGAGCAAGAACGGCGTCAACACAGGGGTCAAAGTGCAATAACAGTGTGTATTTGTGGAAAACAAAGGATACAGACACAGGATAAACTCAAATACAAAATACCAGGATCCAGGCCTAGGGACCTGGTGGAAGTATGCCAAATCAAAAGGAGCTACACAAAGCTACGCAAAAAGGAAAACTAAATTGCCCCCTGGCAACTATCAAATAGCAGCGGTGGCAACAAGCGAAGAGCAAAGAGCAAACATGTCGGGCACGTTTGTTTGAGTCAAACAAAACATTCAACCAACATACTTGAGCTTCCTGGGAAAGTAAAATTTACAAACCATTACAGCTCATTAAATCAAAGGGCACGAGACAATGTGTCTGCTCTGGTCCTCTCTGGACCTCTCTGGTTCTCTCTGGACCTCTCTGGACCTCTCTGGACCTCTCTGGTCCTCTCTGGTCGTCTCTGGACCTCTCTGGACCTCTCTGGTTCCCTCTGGTCCTCTCTGGACCATCTGTAGGCGGCCAAACGCAGCCTTAGCCTGGCCACGGACAACGACCCAGAAGGGCATCGTACAGGGGCCGCATGAGGTGAGCCGCTGTTATAAAAGTTCACCATAACCAGGAACTCCTGCAGGGACTTAACGGTGTGGGGGCGCGGGAAACTGGCCACGGCATCCACCCTGGCGGGGAGTGGAATGGCTCCCTCTGGCGAGACACGGTGTCCGAGGAAGTCGATGGACAGTACACCAAACTGGCACTCTGCTGGGTTTACGATTAGCCCATGTGTGCTGAGCCGCTCAAACAGCTGCCGGAGGTGTGTCAGGTGCTCCTCCGCAAAGTCTCTGGCTACGAGAATGTCGTCTAAATAATCTAACAAAAACGGCATTTCTCGCAGCACAGAGTCCAAAAGTCGCTGGAACGTTTGTACCGCCCCCTTGAGTCTGAACGGCGTGATGACTGCTGTCTTTGGCAAGTCCCTTGGGTGGACCAGTACCTGGTGGTAGCCACGCACCAAGTTCACCTTGGAGACGATGGTGGTTCCCGCCAGGTGGGCTGAAAAATCTTGGATGTGTGGTACGGGGTACCGGTCGAGGGTCGTGATGTTGTTCAGTTGAAAGAAATCTCTGCAGGGGTGCCAACTGCCATCAGCCTTCGTCACCATGTGCAAGGGGAGGCCCACGGGCTGTCAAAGTGGTGCACAATGCCAAGACACTCCATGGCAGTGAACTCCCCCTTAGCGATGGTGAGCTTAGTCCCTGTATTCCGTGGCACCGTCCGTGACGATATGGTGCTCTACTCCGTGCTTGGCCGCCACTGATTAAAAGGTAAGCGTGGTGAGTTCCGGAAACTCTGAGAGGAGGCGTTGATACGAGTCTCCGGCGGCGAGCATGTTGGACAGGCCGCGCGTCCCCGCACCTCCTGGCATGCACGAGTACATAGAGAACGAAACAGCGTCGATGAGTAGGTTAAACACAAACAAAAAATCTGCGCCAAGGCGGGAAACCGACACCGCGGTCATGATGAAGTCCTAGCCAAATGCCGCTCACCAAAACACACCTCCACATACCTGGTAGCGTAGGTGTGTATGGGTGTGCCATTAGCGGCGTCCATCGGGGGCCCGTATCCACCAGCTATGGTGTCAGCAGCCGATGCAGGGAGGATGCTGCGCTGGGCACCTGAGTCGACCAGCAGCCACTGGCCTGACAATTCGTCCGTTATGAACAACAGCCTGCTGTCTCCGCCAGCGCTCTTGGCCGTTAACGAGTGCCTGCCCTGGAGTTTCCCTGGTTGATAAAAGTGCATGGCGGGCGACACTGTTTGGCCATGGCTCCAAATCTGTTGTGGAAGTACATAGTCCATTGTCACATTGGCGATGGGCAGCGGTGGCGCCCGCTGTGTCCTCCAGCGACGGGTCCGACGTCCGGGCAGGGAGCAGCGCGTGCGCAAAATGCTGCCGGCCGGCGAGAAAAATCCTGTCGGCCTCAGCAGCCAGCACGCGGTAGTCCTTGGTGGAGGAGAGTGGGGAGCCGGCTAGCGCGTGCGCATGGGCGTCGGGAGCTGGCGCAGAAAAATGTGTGTAAAAAGGAAAGCCCAAACTAGCCAACATCCTCTCCAGCAACTCAGACGGTCCGCCTTCTCCATCTCCGACAGCTTGAATGTTCTTAAAAGGAGTGTTTTAAGAGCCATGTACTTGCCGCCCCATCGCCCAGGCCGTTGCGGCACGGCATCCAACACCACTACCACATGGTAGTGCTTGGCAATTTCCTGGGTTATTCCTCTCAGTTGGAACTGGGCTTCATTGGAACCATGGCCGGGGCCTGTGCTGCCACAACTCGGGCAACTTAATCACTGCGGCGTAGACGTTAGCCGGAACTCCTGCCGGCGCTGCATTACTGTTTGCTTCGAGCATGATTTCTATCAGCGTTCGGGGTCACCAATGTGGGAGTGAGTAGAAACGAGGAGACGGAGACAGGTTGTCGAGTCGAAAAGTTTACTCCCCAAAATGAACAGTAATAACAGCGGCAGTAGTCAGACATGTTAACGTATCAGAACCGGTACATTCAAATCTCCCGCTCTAAACATTACCCAGAAAGCTTCTGGGTTGAATTGTCTTAAAGGAGCCGTAAATCCATCTCACAGTGTCCAGTGAATGTCTGTGTCCCAAATGGGTCACCACAATATATAAATGATTTCGATGTATATGTTGTTTATATGTTGTATGTTGCTTTTTGCCTTTCTTGATTGTATCTTCTCCGGCGATGTTGATTCATGTTGTGGAGCAGCAAAAAGTTAAGAAAAACCTAAACAAGAATCACATGAAATGTCTTAATCATAGTTTAATACACCTTCAGCCAGTGATTAAAGTTAACGACACCCTAAACACCCTTTGAACAACCCAATTAACCATGCGTTTAAAAGTTAAACACTGATTAGCTGATTTAACGACACGTTAAGAGTTAAACACCCTTTGAACAACCGGCCCCTGTTATGTTGTTAAGTGTTAGTCATGGAATTTAAAGATCGATCAATTCAGTTGAAGGAAAGTATCACCATAATGTGTTTTAAATGTTGCCGTTGCAGTGTACCTTTTTATTTATATATGAACTGCATATTGGAGCATTAATGAATATCTTGATGTATGTTACCGGGTTAGGTGCTGGGAATGTGGAGTTGTAAGGGGTGCAAAAAAAACGGTCTCAAGTAGGTCTAAGCTATTTAATCACTACAAGTTTAGCATCCACATTTTGGACTAAGTTCTCCTTTACCATGTACATACCTGCACTGTCCATGCACATTTAAAATG
>CM051007.1:22944156-22969281 GCA_027704905.1 Muraenolepis orangiensis
AGACAATGGAAATTATTGTTTGCGGGTTAGATGGTGGAGAAGCTTTTTCTGACCGCATTACTTTACGCATTATTTTTCGCATTAATATAGGAATTACTTTACTCATCACTTGGAGCAGTGTGGCGATTAGTTTGTTTTATTTCTTGAAAGTCAACCGGAGTTTCTGGTTTATTAAACACCTTTTAGTTAAACTCTCTCCGTGCGTGCTTTCTGGAAATGTGTGTCGGACCTCCTCACCTAACCTCAAGTGGCTTGAGAATGAAAACCCAGGATAAGCCGTTACAATTCAGAAAACTACGCAAGTCTGAGAAATGAAAGACGGACGCCGGCTGCTCGTTTGGAGACGGGAGATGCAGAGCAGAGCGCGTGGAACTCGTGAGTAGAGCCAGGACTTATTGAATGGACGTGCTTGTGATATAGTGGACAAATAACCTTTGTTGATTCAAGCAACATTCAATGTAACAAATGTTAAAATGTTATGGATGTTTTTTGGATGTTGTGCATGTTATGCACAAGGACGTCTGTGAAGGAAATAAAACGCACACTGCAGAGCGCCGAGGGAAGTGTTATAGAGTGAAAACAGATAAATCAATAACGGAAATCAATAAAGATAAAGGCAACTAATCAGTGGAAAAGTCTGAACCTAAAACTGCCAAAGAGGCAGAGGATCTGTTGAGATCTCTCATTGCAACACGCAGAGGGAAACTTGGAGTGTAGGAAACTCAACGAAATTAAGGCTTTGCTTATTGAAGGTGGAAATATTGAGGATGTTGATAAATGGATGGATATTTTTAAACAAGCAGTGAATGAATTTAGTAGGGTGCATAATTCTGTTCAAGAACTGCTCTCACAAGAGGAAATGAAAATGACTATGTGGACTGGTATGAGCCCAGAATGACTAACCTCAACTACTAGAATCGGACCACTGGACAGTATTTATAATGTGTCAAGGAGGACAACTGCTTCGAGGGCTTCTTCTGCTGCTCAGTTAGCCAGAGCTGAGAAATCAGCTCTGGAGACCAATTATGCTGCTTTAAAGGACATGCATGCACTGCAGTTGGAGGAAACAATGGAAAAAGTGGAACTGGATGCACAGATTGCGGCAGCAGACGCCAAAATCAAAGTACTTCTAAATACAAATGAGGTGGACACATATGGAGATGCTCTGAATGCCCATTTTGATGAAGAAAGTCAACTGGGAAATGTGGACCAAACAAACATACAACTTCAACTTTGGAATTTGCAGAAGTGGCCGCTGTACCTAAAACTCCACTACAGAGAGCAGTTGGGAACATCCATAATATCAGGAAGGCAAGCATGCAGTAGTGGACTGTTTAAAACTCAAGTCAGAGCCGCTTGACAAAAATATTCAATATCTGAAAATAAATGGTTACTGTTTTGGTTGCCTAAAGAAGGGGCACATGAGCAAAGACTGCAACGCAAAAATGTATCTGTCAAACATCCAACACTGCTACATGTGGAGGTTCTGAACTCAAAGCAAGAAACCCTGCAAAAATGGAGTCGAACAGAACCGAAGCAAACTTCAATCAACAGTGCACAAGTATCAGCTGATCATGTAACAGGGGCCGGTAAAGAATGTGCCCTTGCTATTGTTCCGGTTCAAGTGAAAGCAGCAAGAGGAAGCAAATGCTATGCTATGGACAAATCAGAAAAAAAATGGTAGCAACAGTCAATAGAATTTCAATGGAAAATGACTTGAACATTTTATAAAAATAAAAAAGATTTAATGCGTGTATCAGTTCTACTTTTTATAGTATTGTGTTTTAGAAATTCATACTGCAGGAGGGAATGGAGAGTAAGCATTCCATTGCACTTGGACAAATATAAATCTTGAATCTTGTGTCTTCAATCTGATATGATTGTGACACATGTCCATCATGAATCACTCACTTCACTCACAACAAACCTTTCTGCTGCTGCTTAGCTCAGCTTATTAGCCATCCCCCTAGCTGTACCATTTCTTTGTCAGTGTTCCCCTCCCATTGTCTGCAGCCAGACCATTTTCTCTTGAATGTCCTTGAGTTAACATTTGTTGTGGTTGTTCCATTCCCAACGACTGAATCTCCGCAATTGCCATGGTTTTGCCTAGAAAGAGGAACTCAGTCAACGTCATCTCTGGTTTCTGTAGTGCTTGACGCCGCAGTTTATTTGCATGTTTGAATTTCATGGTTTTTATCTCTCTTTCGACGTCAGGAAAGTCACAGGTTGCTGCTAGCTGCCGCAGCCTTGTGTGATACGAGTCAATCGTTTCCCCTGCTAAATGTCGAGTTGTCTGAATGTGTAGGTCTCGTAGACTATGTTGATTTTGGGGGAAAGTACTCACTCACTCACTTGTTTTTTGCAAGTTTGTAGTCTTTTGCCTCTCCAGTGTCTGTGAGTGTGTCAAATATGTCCTGCCCTGCATAATGTAGAAGCATTGCACACTTTCTTTTATCATCCTTGATGTTTAGCGTAGTGAGGACATTTTCGAAATGCTGTATCCACTTTTTCCATTGGGTAGCTGAATTGTAATCCTCATTTATGTCAAAAGCAGGGAACGGTGGTAATGCAGCGGCCATGGTTGGGGGAAGAAAATGTATTCTCATTGCCAGTGTAAAGCCAGTCAGATACCAAGTATTATGGAATTTTCTTGGAGGATTTATTAGGATTGAAATATCCCAAAGCATGTCACATTAACATAGCTCTCTTGACTATCGTTTAGCGTAGCGTTGTCTTGTTTCTTATTCTAAGCTTATTTATTTTGCAACATCAACAAATTAACCACCAAGAACACCCCTCCTGGACAGAACAGAAAGACAACCAAACATAAACCACAAACATTACAGTAAGCATGTGTTTAATCTTTGTTACAATTTTGAAAGGACCTTGGAAAATAGATTTTCCTGTAAGTGGTCCCTGGCCCCAACAAGTTGGAGAACCCCTGGCTTTTATGACCTGTTTTGTTTTGTTTACTGATGTGATACTTCTTGCCTATCATTATCAGAGGGAAGGGGTGAAGAGTTGTAGGGTGAATTGTAAGCACGGTAGTCCTTTAGCCAAGGGAGGTGTTGGGGAGAAAGAGGAAGTGTGCCATATTGAAAAGCCATGTAATGTTCATTGTGCTGAGGACAAAGAGCTAACTAAAAGGTCAATCATTTACCGGACTGTATCTCATTCTTTCCCACCTGATATACCACAGAGGTGGATGTTGCAGACAGTGTTCTTCTCATACAATGCATATAAAGCAGTACGAAGTAGCAGTACGAAGTAGCAGTAGTAAGTTACATACCGCAATTTTTTCACAACAGGCATATTTAGCAGTACCAGTGAAACTTTCCCCTTTAGGGTTATTTTATTAAGTTTAGTCCTACAGTGATTACGTTTTCAACAGCCACCCAGGAAATGAGTTTGACCTAATTCTGACTTTATTTTGTAAATGTGCTGATTTCAGTTTATAAACTCTTCAATAGATTTATATTGAAGGAAAATTGAAACAACTGATATAATTACATAGGAATATAAAATAACTGAATCCCTTTTAATACCTGACGTATGCAAGGTCTAGAATTGTTTAATGTTTGGACCATTACAGCATTGTCCGGCCACTCCTATGTATGCTTCTGACCATTGTTAATCAAATCTTCCCCAATCCCGGGTGAACTTGACACTAGTTTGTGAAGGCACCAGGGTTAAGTATGTATTGATGGGGGCAAGACACACCAATATTTCTGATGAAATAATAATGTGCGTAAATAACTGTAGAAGCGTTTAGGAAGCTACCAATGACAAAAGTCTGGTTCATTCAACTTACCTAATGAAATAAGTGTTGCTGGTATCCAGATAAGGTCAGCCATGAGGGATAATATTGTGAGGAGGCATGCTACTCCCTTTCCATACTTGATGTAGAAGGGATCTAGCATGGTCACAAATCTCCTGTCCCTCATGGGCTTGGTGAACACTAAGCCACCTGGAGAAGAAAAAAAAGACAAGGTCAAATATTTGTGGAGGCTAATAATAACTGAATATAGAGGAAACTTTTAAAGCTTTTAAACAATTTGAGCGGTACATTTGTATTGAGATTTACCTTCAAATGGAATGGTGTTTAGTCTAAAAAAACATTACTTACATGATAAGGCTCTACACATGAAATAAGACTCTTACACATCATGAAATAAGGCTGTTACACATCATGAATTAGGCTTTTACAGATCATGCATAAAGGCTTTTACAGATCATGCATGAAGTCTCTTACAGTTCATGAATTGAGGCTCTTACAGATAACGACTTAAGGATTTTACAGATTACAAATTATTGCTCATATAGTTCATGAATTAAGGTTCTTGCAGATAATGATTTGAGGCTCTTACAGATTGCAAACTAAGGTTCTTGTATATAATAAATTAAGGTTCTTACAGCTTTTATGCATGATGAATTAAGGCTCTTACAGATAATGTTTTAAGGCTCTTATAGATAAAACATTTTAAGGCTCTTATCTATCATTAATTAAGGCTCTTACACGTAATGAAGGCAGTGGCGTATGCGGTCATGAGCATGATCACCTCCTGGAGCCCGTTCATGGGGGTGTAGGCTGCCTCAGCCAACATAATGAAGAATCCGCCACCAATCCACGTGGCTACAGGATAAATGCACATATAAGCACACAAAAATAACTCACACACACGCACACACATACACACAACATATTTACCACACAAGACAGGACAGGACACACACACAGGTTTGCGTCTAAGGGGCTCACGCCAGTAATTGTTGAGTGTCTCGGGTCCTCGAACAATTACAAAATTTAATATTGAGTATATATCTTGTACGACAACTCTATTGTGGAATGCTCTTTGGCCAGAAAATGTTAATGTTCAGACAACAATTACAGAATAACCAGTAGTATAACTGGTAGTTTGGCCCTTTTGGCAATTGGAATTTAATTGATTAATAATTGAACTGATATAAAACAAACTAGTACCAGACTGACTCCCTTATAGGGCCGTTTCTAGATGCAGTCTGTCCCTGCATTCTGCTCTGAAACTCTCGAAACAACATCCCAGCAAGGATAAGCAAGAAGAACCAACCAGTCATGGTGAACATGCCCACCACCAGGCTGATCTGTCGGTTGCCCAGCAAGATCATCTCTATCGGGTCCGCTGAACTCTTTTTGGTCTCTCTCTTGGATTTGAAGGAAGCCCAGATTCCAGTTCCGAGGACCACCAGGTAGTAAAAGGCCATAACCAACACTCCTGGTACATTGACAGCCATGGTTCACCTGCTGCTGCACTGAAAAAAATGGAATTGGTTTGTTTTCAGTTGATTATGGAGAATGTTGAATGTTCTCTCTCTCGAGTGGGGGAGGTTAAGTGGTCAGTGGCCAATATAGAGATGGACCTTTGAAACAGTCAATTAATTATTAATTATTTTATGTTGGAATGTTCGTAAGGGGCTTCCATCACAAGATATATGTCACATAAGACACAAGGCTTTGTCAACAATATGAATAAATATATTTATATATTTATATTTATATGCATTATCTGGTTTTAGATAGATTAGCCACCTGCTCGACCGCGGCATTTGTTTGAACCAAATGATCAACTAAACCCCTGAATCGGACCGAGTCTACAGTACAGTAGCTGGGGTTTGGCTTTATTTATCATGCTGCACAGTACAAGTGTCCAGGTAGCAATGAAATGCTTAGGATTTGTGCAAACTACAAAAATGCTCATTGAAGATACAAGATGTTTTTAATTGCCAAATACAATGGAATGCTTACTCCCCATTCCCTCCCGCAGAATGAATTTCAACAACAACACTATACTTTATGCAATACTGTAGAGAATTTACATGTACGTTGTACCATTTACGTCCATACCTACTGCTTATACTGTGTATACTACGGTTACCTTCTTCTACCGTGCTTACGGTAATATGTTAATATGAGAAGGTGACGTCACTACGCAGACCACGTACTCTGCGTCTCCTGTTTTTCACCAAGAGTGTGTGAGGCTTGCGCGCCTCAGTCTCTGTGTGTGTCTGTTCATGAGCAAGTTCATGTGAGTCACATGAACTTGCCCATGAACAGACACACACACAGACTGAGGATAAATCCGCCGGACGGCTAAAAAAGTATTACGCGTCTTTTTGTGTCTAACGTAAGAAACCGCTGAGTTAAAGACTCATCAGGTTATGGGCCCAGACAAGAATACGAAGAAGAAGTTCACGAGACAAGAAGAAGAAGTTTGCGCGAGGCAAAAGCACGCCAAAACTAAAAGGCTAACTTGACTTGCTAGGTTAGCAAGTCAAGTTTAGCTAGCAGCCACGATATTGCGTTAGCAACATGGCAAACCGAGTGACGAGCGGTATGTGGTCTCAGCTTGTATTCGACGGAGATGAAAGGAAGTATGGACTCTGGGAGACAAGGTTTCTGGGGCACCTACACACCTTAAATCTGAAAGAGACAAGCCACGGTCATCTTCAGGAAAGGAGAGAGTGTCATGACAAGCAGCGACGGTACAATGTTTGACATCCATGAGTATGGCAAATTGTACTACCTTCATACAGTTGATAAAAATGTGAATAAATGTAATGGTTGCCATGACATGCAAACCAATGAAATTTCAAAAAAATGAAATGTTGGGTAATTGCAATTATGAAGATGTGCAAAATTTACAAGAAGTAGTAGAAGGCATGGAAATAAAAGGCAGGGCCACCAGACCAGTCCAATTATGTGAAACATGTTGTTACAACCCGCGATGTCCAAGGGTGTTCGACAAACGGGTAAAGGGGGATCCCGTGTGTGCCGGAGCAAGAACGGCGTCAACACAGGGGTCAAAGTGCAATAACAGTGTGTATTTGTGGAAAACAAAGGATACAGACACAGGATAAACTCAAATACAAAATACCAGGATCCAGGCCTAGGGACCTGGTGGAAGTATGCCAAATCAAAAGGAGCTACACAAAGCTACGCAAAAAGGAAAACTAAATTGCCCCCTGGCAACTATCAAATAGCAGCGGTGGCAACAAGCGAAGAGCAAAGAGCAAACATGTCGGGCACGTTTGTTTGAGTCAAACAAAACATTCAACCAACATACTTGAGCTTCCTGGGAAAGTAAAATTTACAAACCATTACAGCTCATTAAATCAAAGGGCACGAGACAATGTGTCTGCTCTGGTCCTCTCTGGACCTCTCTGGTTCTCTCTGGACCTCTCTGGACCTCTCTGGACCTCTCTGGTCCTCTCTGGTCGTCTCTGGACCTCTCTGGACCTCTCTGGTTCCCTCTGGTCCTCTCTGGACCATCTGTAGGCGGCCAAACGCAGCCTTAGCCTGGCCACGGACAACGACCCAGAAGGGCATCGTACAGGGGCCGCATGAGGTGAGCCGCTGTTATAAAAGTTCACCATAACCAGGAACTCCTGCAGGGACTTAACGGTGTGGGGGCGCGGGAAACTGGCCACGGCATCCACCCTGGCGGGGAGTGGAATGGCTCCCTCTGGCGAGACACGGTGTCCGAGGAAGTCGATGGACAGTACACCAAACTGGCACTCTGCTGGGTTTACGATTAGCCCATGTGTGCTGAGCCGCTCAAACAGCTGCCGGAGGTGTGTCAGGTGCTCCTCCGCAAAGTCTCTGGCTACGAGAATGTCGTCTAAATAATCTAACAAAAACGGCATTTCTCGCAGCACAGAGTCCAAAAGTCGCTGGAACGTTTGTACCGCCCCCTTGAGTCTGAACGGCGTGATGACTGCTGTCTTTGGCAAGTCCCTTGGGTGGACCAGTACCTGGTGGTAGCCACGCACCAAGTTCACCTTGGAGACGATGGTGGTTCCCGCCAGGTGGGCTGAAAAATCTTGGATGTGTGGTACGGGGTACCGGTCGAGGGTCGTGATGTTGTTCAGTTGAAAGAAATCTCTGCAGGGGTGCCAACTGCCATCAGCCTTCGTCACCATGTGCAAGGGGGAGGCCCACGGGCTGTCAAAGCGGTGCACAATGCCAAGACACTCCATGGCAGTGAACTCCCCCTTAGCGATGGTGAGCTTAGTCCTGTATTCCGTGGCACCGTCCGTGACGATATGGTGCTCTACTCCGTGCTTGGCCGCCACTGATTAAAAGGTAAGCGTGGTGAGTTCCGGAAACTCTGAGAGGAGGCGTTGATACGAGTCTCCGGCGGCGAGCATGTTGGACAGGCCGCGCGTCCCCGCACCTCCTGGCATGCACGAGTACATAGAGAACGAAACAGCGTCGATGAGTAGGTTAAACACAAACAAAAAATCTGCGCCAAGGCGGGAAACCGACACCGCGGTCATGATGAAGTCCTAGCCAAATGCCGCTCACCAAAACACACCTCCACATACCTGGTAGCGTAGGTGTGTATGGGTGTGCCATTAGCGGCGTCCATCGGGGGCCCGTATCCACCAGCTATGGTGTCAGCAGCCGATGCAGGGAGGATGCTGCGCTGGGCACCTGAGTCGACCAGCAGCCACTGGCCTGACAATTCGTCCGTTATGAACAACAGCCTGCTGTCTCCGCCAGCGCTCTTGGCCGTTAACGAGTGCCTGCCCTGGAGTTTCCCTGGTTGATAAAAGTGCATGGCGGGCGACACTGTTTGGCCATGGCTCCAAATCTGTTGTGGAAGTACATAGTCCATTGTCACATTGGCGATGGGCAGCGGTGGCGCCCGCTGTGTCCTCCAGCGACGGGTCCGACGTCCGGGCAGGGAGCAGCGCGTGCGCAAAATGCTGCCGGCCGGCGAGAAAAATCCTGTCGGCCTCAGCAGCCAGCACGCGGTAGTCCTTGGTGGAGGAGAGTGGGGAGCCGGCTAGCGCGTGCGCATGGGCGTCGGGAGCTGGCGCAGAAAAATGTGTGTAAAAAGGAAAGCCCAAACTAGCCAACATCCTCTCCAGCAACTCAGACGGTCCGCCTTCTCCATCTCCGACAGCTTGAATGTTCTTAAAAGGAGTGTTTTAAGAGCCATGTACTTGCCGCCCCATCGCCCAGGCCGTTGCGGCACGGCATCCAACACCACTACCACATGGTAGTGCTTGGCAATTTCCTGGGTTATTCCTCTCAGTTGGAACTGGGCTTCATTGGAACCATGGCCGGGGCCTGTGCTGCCACAACTCGGGCAACTTAATCACTGCGGCGTAGACGTTAGCCGGAACTCCTGCCGGCGCTGCATTACTGTTTGCTTCGAGCATGATTTCTATCAGCGTTCGGGGTCACCAATGTGGGAGTGAGTAGAAACGAGGAGACGGAGACAGGTTGTCGAGTCGAAAAGTTTACTCCCCAAAATGAACAGTAATAACAGCGGCAGTAGTCAGACATGTTAACGTATCAGAACCGGTACATTCAAATCTCCCGCTCTAAACATTACCCAGAAAGCTTCTGGGTTGAATTGTCTTAAAGGAGCCGTAACTCCATCTCACAGTGTCCAGTGAATGTCTGTGTCCCAAATGGGTCACCACAATATATAAATGATTTCGATGTATATGTTGTTTATATGTTGTATGTTGCTTTTTGCCTTTCTTGATTGTATCTTCTCCGGCGATGTTGATTCATGTTGTGGAGCAGCAAAAAGTTAAGAAAAACCTAAACAAGAATCACATGAAATGTCTTAATCATAGTTTAATACACCTTCAGCCAGTGATTAAAGTTAACGACACCCTAAACACCCTTTGAACAACCCAATTAACCATGCGTTAAAAGTTAAACACTGATTAGCTGATTTAACGACACGTTAAGAGTTAAACACCCTTTGAACAACCGGCCCCTGTTATGTTGTTAAGTGTTAGTCATGGAATTTAAAGATCGATCAATTCAGTTGGAAGGAAAAGTATCACCATAATGTGTTTTAAATGTTGCCGTTGCAGTGTACCTTTTTATTTATATATGAACTGCATATTGGAGCATTAATGAATATCTTGATGTATGTTACCGGGTTAGGTGCTGGGAATGTGGAGTTGTAAGGGGTGCAAAAAAAACGGTCTCAAGTAGGTCTAAGCTATTTAATCACTACAAGTTTAGCATCCACATTTTGGACTAAGTTCTCCTTTACCATGTACATACCTGCACTGTCCATGCACATTTAAAATGCACTCACATACATTTTACTCACATAAATGCAAATGTGTCCCAGACAGAGTTCCATCCCCTGTCTTCAAGACTTGCACTGACTAGCTGGCTCCTGAGTTCACGGACATCTACAATGCAACAGAGATGTACAGAGATGTACAGAGATTATGTACAGAGACAACAGCCTCGCACTGAATGTCAGCAAGACTAAGGAGCTCATCGTGGACTTCAGGAGCCACCGGGGCACCCACTCCAGCATCAGCCTGGCCGGGACAATGGTGGAAGTCGTCAGCTGCTTCTGTTTCCTTGGGCTACAGATTTCCAATGACCTGGCGTGGACCCGCAACACGGAGGCCATGCTGAAGAAGGCACACCAGCGCCTCTATGCTCTGCGGTGCCTCAGAAAAAGGAATAGGCCAGAGGTGGCTAGTGAACTTCTACCGTGGCACCGTAGAGAGTCCTGACAAGTGGCGTTACTGTGTGGTACGGAAACACCACTGAACGGGACAAGAAAGCCATCCAGAGGGTCATGAGGACGACAGCGAAGATCATCGGGTGTGCACTTCCATGCATTGAGGAGATCTGTAGGACCAGATGTCAGAAGAAGGCCATGTCCATCATAAAGGACTGTAACCACCCTGGGCACCATCTCTTCTTCCCCCTACCGTCTGGTCGCCGGTTGCACAGCATCCGTACAAGTACTACAAGGTTTAAGGATAGTTTTTATCCACAGGCAGTGTGCCCACTGAACTGCTAGGAGTGCTGCCACTTTCACTAACATTAGCATTAACATTACAGTTACATATTTTGCTGGACTTTCTGGACTCATTACAGCTACTGCACTGTGCTGCACTGTATGATTCATGATTCTGCTGCACTACTGGCACTTTAAATGCTTTAAAATCTTTTTGCACATTCAACAGATGTTCATACCATCTTTCAATCACTTTGCTTTCCTTTTTTTGTTCATTTTTATTGTATATATTATTTTTATGGTATTGTTTTTGGAGATGTATACTGCGGGAGGGAAAAGGGAGTAAGCGTTCCAATTGACTTGTTACAAATGGCAAATAAATATCTTGTATCAACACTTCAACAGTCTGTCGTCCCTGTGTGCTTCAAAGAGCCTCAATGATTATGGTCCAATGGCTTTAACACCCATATCCATGAACTGCCTGGAGAAACTGGTCATGTCACACATAAACATTACCATCCCGACTCCCTGGACCAACTCGTTTGCATTCAGACCAATCGGGTCAGTAGAAAATGCCATCTACCTGGCACTACACACAGCCCTACATAGGGACACCTACGTCAGACTGTTGTTCATTGACTCATTGACTTAGTTCCCGCCAAGCTGGTCCTGATCTGAGGGACTTAGGGCTGGGTGCCCCCATCTGTACCTGGATTATGGACTTCATGACGGGCAGGCCTTACGTGGTAAAGATTGAAATATATATATATATCTCATCCACTCTGGTCCTCAACACCAGAGCACCCCAAGGCTGCCTCAAACTCTGGCTTTACTCTCTTTACACACATGACTGTACTGCCACACACAGCAACAATCGGATTATCAAGTTTGCTGACGACACCATAGTCATCGGCCTGATAAGCGACAACGACAAAACAGAGTACAGAGATGAGGTAGTCCTGCTGACATGATGGTGCAAGTACAACAGCCTTGCACTGAATGTCAGAAAGACTAAGGAGCTCATTATGGACTTCAGGAGCCAGAGAGGCACCCACTCTACCATCAGCCTGGATGGGACACCGGTGGAAATAATCAGTTGCCTCCGTTTCCTGGGACAACAGATCTCCGACAAGCTGGCATGGACCCACAACCTGGAGGACATGCTGAAGAAGGCACACTAGCGTCTTTACACCCTGTAGCCTCAAGAAAAGCGACATAGGCAAACAGTGGCTGGTAAACTTCTCTCGTGGCACTGTAGAGAGCGTCCTGACAAGTGGCATCACTCTGTGGTATGGCAACACTTGCACAGGACAGGAAAGTGTTCCAGAGGGTCGTGAGGACAGCAAAAAATCATCAAAAGATCAAAGTGAAAATCATCTGGTGAGCACTTCCATGCATTGAGGAGATCTTTAGGATCAGTTGTTGGAATAAGGCCATCTCCATCACAATTATTCACCCATATTACATTACACTATCCTGCACTGTAGTCATGATGCTGCTGCACTACTGGCACTTTAAAATGTTTTTTGCACAATTCATCAGTCACTTTATTGTTCTTTTTTTAATCTATTGTATTGTTATATTATTGTGTTGTATAGTATAAAGTATAGTACATTGTTGAGCATATCGTTGAGCAGCAGGTATAGTATAGTATAGTATTGTTTTGTATAGTATAGTATTGTTTTGTTTAGTACAGTACCTACAATGTTGTAGGAAATTCATACTGCGGGAGAGAATGGGGAGTAAGCATTTCATTGTACATTCAAGATTGAAGATGCTATGCAATGTTAATTGCCATTTGCAGCAAAATATTGAATCTTTGAATCTCTAAATCACACAAAAACTGAAAACACTGCCATCACATATTGATTGATTTTAAACCAGGAGTATTTATAACTGGGATATCCTCTGTAAATAAATTAGAGGCAAAGTGTCTGGAGGAGTGTTTAGAGCAGTCAGATACTTCCATTCCTTCAAATAGTACTTTTATAACCAATATGTTCAGCTGCTTTACTGGGGAAATGGTGACAGGAATGCGGGACGTGATAAGGGGGGGCAGTCTGCAAATCCTGACAATTTTTTTCCTTGCTGGAGAAAAGCCAAGGACATTCCTATGTAGATGTAGATTTGAAACCTGTAACGCACTTGGTACTTCCTGAAAGACACACAAGATTTGTGCTGTTTTTTGGATATTGGTGAACTCAATGCTATCATCTATTTAATTGTATGTTTTGTGAAAAACCGTAACAGTACCCGACAACTTGACTAAAGAGTCAAATCATCTGGGGATAGTACTCCAAATAATGTTGGTTGCAGGTTGATGTCGGGAAAAACTACTTGTATCTCTGCCTGTGCATTATTATCTTACTTTCTAAAAGTAATACAAGGTTACCACTTTAATGTATTGTGAATCCATTGTACTTCAAGCATCAAACTATTTTAAACAATCTAATGTGAATGAAATTATTTGATTTGACAAGCAATAGTGAATCAAGAAAACATGGAAAATTAGGCCAGGGGGCCACATTCTGATAATGTGGGACCGATGCACACGTTGAAATCAAGTTAAAAAAAATTCAGTGACTTACCTTCTCCAGATCTCTGCCACATTCAAACTCTGTCTGCCGCTTCTTCATGCTGCCTCATGACTGAAGAATATCTGTTCTCTAGAGGTGGGGCTTAAGCCAGCATTCCTCCAAGGTCATTCAAATGTTGTATTTTACTGAAGTTGTGTGCATTGAACAAGAAACATTATGATGTTTGACTCTTAAAAGAAACATACACCATTGTCCCCTAACATTAGTGAAAAAGTGTTTTTGTTTAACAAAATAAACCAGATGTGGAGTGTGTGTGGTTGGGGGATCAAGGCCCACAGGGTACAACAGCCACCACCACACACACTCGAGGAAGAGAGCTCTAGCATGTACCATCTGCTATGTTCACAATGATTCAAACTCTAACAATAAACCGGACAGTCAAGTCAAGTCAAGTTTATTGTCACTTCACAGTTTACACATAGTATAAAAGTATATAAAGTATAAAGCAGTGAGTGAAAATATTATGTGCAATACCCGACGACAGACAGCAGTTATAAAAATAAGATAAAAATAAATTAAAATAGAATAAAACAGAATAGAGTAAAAGTAAAAAAATATGTATGTATAAATCAATGTAATAAAATATACATTGTTATATGCTATACACCCTTGTTCAGCAGCCTGATGGCCTGACTGTGGAAGCTATCTCTGAGTCTAGTTGTACGGCACTTGATACTGCGGTATCGCCTGCCTGACGGTTACATCATCACCCTGTTTCCTTGTCTTCAGGAGGAGCCCGCAAGCAGCCATGTTACTGGCTAGTGGCATCCCTTGCCTGCTTATTTCTTACAAATAATCGAACAAATTAATAATCTTATTAAAAAAAAAGTGTGTTACAGTAGGTACAAACACAATTTTAAAATAATGCAATCAGTTCCATTTCGTAATCACCCTCTCAATGTCTCATAGTATCAATGAAATACTGCACACTGCATGTTCTCAATATGAAATATTCCACATCCATATGTAGCAGTCAACGCTGTTTCAAGATTTCTCTTTCAAGATTCAAGATTTCAACATTTTTATTTGTCACATAGACATACAGGATATGCAGTGAAATGAAAGTGGCAGTGTCATGCGGAAATTGTGCAAATACAATCTGCAAACTGCAATAAACTATGTATGTACAAATGTATACAATGTATAAAGGTCAATTCAACAGTATTTACAACTAGTTGGGATAAATATGAGTATATAAGTGGGAGTACATTTGAAGTATACGGTCCAGAAACTAGAAACAAATATTTGGTATTTGTATAAATATGTGTGTATGCTATATAGTATATAGCACATATATAGTATGTAGCAAAGGGAAGATCTGTATTGACAGTCTTGAAAAAACTTAGTCTCTACCTGCCTCTATATGTGGATGGTAGAACCGGTTTATTTTGACAGTTAAATAATGATCCATATGTAGCCCCTCTCCTGCTGGAGGGGACAGGTGCAGAGAGACTTGGGCCTGGGTGAGAGGGGTCGAGAAAAAACAGAACAAGACAAGAATAATACAAGGCAAAACAATATGTACAAAAATATTCAGTGAGCGGACTAAGTCCAGTGTAAATTTAGCATTTTAATCTAAATCTAAATATAAGTATAAATAAATATTTCTGTATGAATATATGTGTGGGTGTATGAGGGATGGGTCCAGCGGGGGGGGAGGGTAGAGACGGGGGGGGGGGGGGGGGGGAGGAGGGGGGGTCTTCAGAGGGGAAGGCGGGCCTCATTGACGAGACTGGAGGCCGTGGGGAAGACGCTCTGTTCCATAATCTTTCTGGCCCGCTTCAGGGCCCTGGAGTCATGTAGGGTCTGGAGGGAAGGCAGGTTGCAGCCGATCACTCTCTCCGCAGAGCGTATGACACGCTGCGGGTTGGACTTGAGCCAAGTGCGTAAGTCTCCTCCTGCCGGTACATAGCCTCTCTTCCGCCAAGACTCCTACAGTGCCTCCCCGCGGCCACACACGGATACTGGGCACCTCGCGGTCCCAGGCTAAACTGTAGGGGATCTCGGAGCAGCAGTGGGCCCCAGAGGCGAGGCACGCAGGCCCACCGTCGTGTGGACACGCCCTGTCGTCCGCCAACCACTGCCCCAGCTATGGGCAAATAGTATGGACAGATGGGGCTCATATAAGCCATGGTAGGCAACCCATCTAGGAGATGGACACTCCGCTTGCGCCTGGCTCCGCACCGTACACCATCTGGAGGTGGGGAGCAAGGGCGGAAGGCTTAGGCCCGGAACGGCCAAAGTAGTGCTGTGAGGAGTTGTGCCCCACAGTTCTTTACCCTGCACATTGTAAAGCTTGCCAATGGAGCTTAACATCCAAAGAAATGATGAGTACAATCAATAGTAATCCTATACTTCCAGCGGCGGGAGTACGCAGGAGCCTGACAGCGGACGGTGGTGCTGGTCCTCCCTCGGGAGGACACCATGACGACTGGACCCCAAACCCCCTCCACCCCAGGAGAGGAAGGGTTCAGCCAGATCCCAGCCCACTGTCCAATGCACTCTTGCGTTGTAGGAGGCCATTTATTATGGCAACCTACAATGCAAACACAGTCAGGGAGGAGGCACGGCTGGAGGAGCTAGCAAAGTGTGTTGAGGAGAGGGGAGTGGAGATCCTGGGGGTGCAGGAGCACAGGAGGGTGCACACCGACCAGCCAATCCTATACCACAAAGTCGGGGGATGCTCGTTCATCACCTCGTCTGCGTGGAGGAACGACGCCCAGGCAGCCACCGGTGGGCCCTCGAGCGCGAAGAGCTCTCCGGAGGGTGCAGCAACACACCGACAGGATTCTCGTCGCTGACTTCGAGGGGAACCCGGTAACAACGGTCATGAGTGTGTACTCTCCCACCAACGCAGCACCAGTAGAGGATGTGGAGAAGTTCTACAACGAACTAAGAACCGCCATCCACCATGTCCCAGCCCACAACTTCCTGGTAATCCTGGGGAACTTCAATGCAAGACTCGGACCAGAGGACGCACCCTTCACATACCACAACAACACCAACCGCAACAGAGAATATCTATCCGCCCTGCTTACGGAACACGAGCTCCTGGCCGCCAACACCTTGTTCCGTAAGCGGATGGGCAAGAGATGGACGTTCCAGGACCGAGCTTCTGGTATGCTGCGTCAGTTGGATTACATACTGGTAAGGAGGAAATGGAAATCGTCTGTCCTTAATGCAGAGTCGTACAGTACGTTCCCTAAGAACTCCCTGAGGCCCCGGCCCGACTGGGAGGCCTTTGCAGGAAGCCCCGACCTCCAAGCCAGCTACACAGCGTAAGTGAGAGGCCGCTTGCTACAGCTGGCTGAGGAGCCTCGGCAGTACGGGCAGTTTCTAGCTGCTAACGAGGAAGCTACCAGGAGATGGGTGCCAACAAAGGGGAGACTCAAAGCCTCCCCTACATCCAGGCACCCTGAGGTTGTGAGGGTGCGGGCACGGATGGTGGAAGCGCGTAGAAGCTTTGAGAGGGAGAGGACCGAGGAGAATCGGGAGGTGTTGAACGAGGCCAAGCAACTACTCGGGGGAGGAGCTGATGGAGAAGGTGAGGAAGGTGGAGGCAGTGCATGGCGAACGGCAGTATAAGGAGTCATGGAGGGTCATAAATGAGATGAGTGGGCGTAAGAGGCCAAGGGAGGGACAGCTGGCAGGCTGCAGCCCAGGGGAGAGAGTGACCTCCTGGCTCACCCACTTCCGGGACCTCCTAGGCACACATGTGGAGGGAGCTGAAGAGGAGATACCTGCAGTCCTCAAGAATCTCAACATTGACGATGGCCCCTTTACAGCTGCGGAGTTCGCCGCAGTGAAGTCCACCCTGAAGCAGGGGAAAAGTGCTGGGCCAGACGGCATCCCCCCAGAGGTCCTGAAGAACTGCGATCTTGATACGATCATATTGGAGATCTGCAACCAGGCCCTGATAGAAAACATCAAGCCATCAAATATGGTCCCTCTCCAACATCATCCCGGTGCCGAAATCAGGAGATCTGTCCAACCTCACGGCCCTCCTGTGCTTTATAGATTTCAAAAAGGTGTTTGACACAATACACAGAGGCGTGATGATAAAAATCCTTAAAGCTTATGGAGTTCCCCCTAACCTGCTCCGGGCCATAGATGCCATGTACAGGGACACAAGAGCCAAGGTGGTAACCCCAGATGGCGACAGTGAGAAGTTCGACATCCAAGCAGGGGTGTTGCAGGGGGACACTCTTGCCCCCTTTCTCTTCATTGTAGCCCTTGACTACGCACTTAGGAAAGCCATTGCTGGGCGGGAGCAGGAGCTTGGCTTCACAATCACTCCACGGAAGTCCAGAAGAAACCCCGCTGTAGTCCTAGCAGACCTGGACTATGCAGATGACATCTGCCTGTTGTCTGATTGTGTGGAGAAGGCACAGGAGCTCTTGGCCAGAGTGGAGGAGGAATGTTCCAGGGTTGGCCTCAGACTGAACACAAAGAAGACTGAGGTCATCACCTACATCACCCCCCTGGACCACACATCTCTCAAGACAGCAGGAGGCAATGTGCTGGCAGAGGTCAGCGACTTTAAGTACCTGGGTTCCTGGGTCAACTCAACGGAACAGGACCTCAGGGTAAGGAAAGCGCTGGCATGGAGGGCCCTAAATGGAATGACAAGTGTGTGGAAATCCAACCTCCCTCGACATATCAGGCTGAGCTTCTTCCAGGCAACCGTGGAGTCTATTCTCCTGTATGGCTGTGAATCCTGGACCCTGAAGCCCACTCTACAGAAGTCTCTGGATGGGTGCTACACAAGAATGCTGCATGTTGTACTGAGCATTAACCAGAACGAGCATGTTACCAACAAGCATCTGTACGGGGGGCTACCAAGGCTAAGTGATAAAGTAGCATCGAGAAGGATGAAGCTTGCAGGTCACTGCCACAGACACCAAGAACTCCCAGCTAGCAAACTAGTACTCTGGGAGCCAACACACGGGCACCGACTTAGAGGACGTCCCACTCGGACGTATGTGGACATACTGAGGAAGGATGCGGGTGTGGAGAGCTCCGGGGAGCTAGCCGGATGTATGGAGGACCGAAAAGATTGGAGGCTCCGGCAGCAGGCTCGTCTGAGGACGACCTAGATGATGTTAGCGCCGCACCAGGTCAGCAGTCTGTCGATCTCCCTCCTATAGGCAGACTCGTCACCCCCAGAGATGAGTCCGATGAGGGTGGTGTCGTCCGTGAAATTCAGGAGCTTGACAGACTCGTGGTTGGAGGTGCAGCTGTTTGTGTACAGGGAGAAGAGTAGGGGAGAAAGAACGCAGCCTTGTGGGGAGCCTGTGCTGGTGGACCTGGAGACAGAGATGTTTCCTGTTCGTAAGGAAGTCAGTGATCCACCTGCAGGTAGAGTCAGGCACTTCGAGCTGGGAGAGCATTACAGAGGTCAGTGTGACAGGCCGGTAGTCGTTGAGTCCGGTGATCTTCGTTTTCTTTTGGACAGAAATGATGGTGGAGGTCTTGAAGCAGGCTGGAACATGGCATGTCTCTAGTGAGCCGTCCCCCTCCCCCACCTTGGGCAGAGTGATCATGTCTCTTTGTTCATGCTGCCTAAGTACACACCACTCATCAAGCGTGTGAAGCCCACCGTTAGGACAGTTAAAGTGTGGACTGAGGGAGCAGACTCTAAGTTGCAGATCTGATTTCTGCACACGGATTCGAGCCTCTTTTGCCTCTCATTCTACCCTAGACTCCCACACCAACATCGACTCCTACGCCTCCTCTGTTTTGGATTACATCAACTCCAGCATTGACACTCACACCACCCTCAAACAGATCACAACATTCCAACAACTCCCCCCCAACCACTGACTTATCCCTATCTGACAAACTCAATCATTTTTTTGCTCGCTATGACCGGAACAACCCCCGAACTGCCCACCAGGGCTACTCTCCCCGTTGACCACCAACCCCTCACCCTATCCCCCACAGACGTGCGTGCGGCACTGAGCAGAACAAATGCGCATAAGGCAGCTGGTCCTGATGGCATCCCCGGTAGCGTGCTCAGGAACTGCACTGAGCAGCTGACCGAGGTCCTTACTGACATTTTCAACTTCACTAGCTCAGGCAGTTGTCCCCGTGTGCTTTAAAACCACCTCCATTGTGCCAGTGCCAAAACACTCCTCTGCAGCGAGCCTCAACAACATCCGCCCTGTTGCACTCACCCCCATCCTCATGAAGTGCTTCGAGAGGCTGGTCCTAGCTCACCTCAAATCTGGCCTGTCACCCTCACTGGATAAATACCAATTTGCCTACTGTGAGAACTGGAGCACGGAGGACGCCATTTCCTCAACTCTTCACTCCGCTCTCTCCCACCTGGATGAGAGCAACACCATGAGAATGCTGTTCATAGACTTCAGCTCAGCATTTAACACCATCAGCCCCTCCAAACTCATCTTCAAACTTGGTGACCTCATGGAAACCAAGAACCTTGAGGATCAACCCCTCAGTTTATAACTGGTTACTAGACTTCCTATCCAACAGACCCCAGTCAGTCAGGTTAGACCATCTCACCTCCTCCACCCTAAACACCGGCGTTCCGCAAGGCTGTGTGCTGAGCCCTCTCCTCTACTCCCTCTTCACCCACGACTGCACTCCTGTACATGGTACAAACACCATCATCAAGTTTGCTGACGACACAACGGTGCTGGGCCTCATCAAAAATAATGATGAGGCAGCCTACAAGGAAAAGGTCCAGCACCTTGTGGCGTGGTGTGCTGACAACAACCTGGCCCTCAACACCAAGAAGACCAAGGAGCTCATCGTCCACTTCAGGAAGACCAGAGCTGGTGCACACGCCCCCATCATCATCAACGGAGCGGAGGTCAAGCGTGTCTCCAGCTTCAAATTCTTGGGGGTCCACATCTCTGAGGACCTCTCCTGGTCCCTCAATACTGCCTCACTGGTAAAGGAGGCTCACCAGCGTCTCTTCTTCTTGAGGAGACTGAGGTCTCATAGTCAGATTCTGGTGAACTTTTACCGGTGTGCTATTGAAAGCATCCTCAACAACTGCATCACAGTGTTGTATGGAAACTTTCCAAACGGAAAGCGATGCAGAGTGTGGTGAAAACCACCCAACGCATCGTTGGACTACCCCTCCCTGCAATAAACACTACCCACCACAAACGGTGTCACAAACAATTGTAGATGACCCCTCTCACCCCAACCATGGACTGTTTGCCCTCCTCCCCTCCGGGATGCCCTATATGTTCCAAGTCAAGCAGGCTTAGGAACAGCTTCTTCCCCTCAGCTGTCATCTCCATGAACTCTGCACCACGAACACAGCCCCCACACATTACATTACATTACATTACAGTCATTTAGCAGACACTTTTATCCAAAGCGACTTACAGTAGTGTGTTTCAACAAAGGAAGGTAAGAGAACAACTCGTCACCAGAAGTCAAAAGTGCATTTCATTTCTAAAAAGTCTCCAATAACTGAACCAGTGCTCAGGTAGAAGTACAATAATTCAGACAAAAGTGTAAGGGAAAAAGTACAATACGTTTGCAAACAATATGCAACAACATCTAGAACAATATATACCTTTCTATAATATGTAATCTACTTTTGACTGACTTAATTGACGCTACGAGGAAGGATCCGGGAAGTGTGTCCTGAAGAGATGGGTTTTCAGCCTGCGGCAGAAGATGGGAAGTGACTCTGCAGTCGTGACCTCCGTGGGGAGTTTGTTCCACCAAATTGGGGCCAGGACGGAGAAGAGCCGTGACCGCGTACATCGGCCACACGGGCCCTTAAGTGAGGGGGCAAGCAGACGGCCCGAAGAAGCCCAGCGAAGTTGACGGGTTGGGATGTAGGCCTTGACCATTGCCTGGAGGTAGGATGGAGCAGTATCGTTTACTGCCTTGTAGGCTAGCACCAAGGTCTTGAAATGGAAGCGAGCAGCTACAGGTAGCCAGTGTAGAGTCCGAAGGAGGGTAGATGTGTGGGAGTACTTGGGCCACCTGGTAGGAGCAACCCATCAGATAGGATGCAAACAAGGCGAGAGCAGAGCCCAAAACACCCATCCCCTCAAGGGTGGAGAGGAGAATCTGGTGGTTCACAGTGTCGAATGTCTGCAGCATTCGACACTGTGAACCACCAGATTCTCCTCTCCACCCTCACCACACACCCCCCCCCCCCACATCCCATTTATACCTAGACTGTCTTTTACCTGTAAATTTAAACTGTAAATAATATTATATTACCATGCACTTTACTGCAACATTTGCACTCTGGTTTGATGTTAAATTATTTTCGCTGTACTGTACTTGTGCTGTACAATGGCAATACATTTTTATCTAATCTAATCTAATCTAATGTATAGTAAATAATTGTATAGCATAGTATTGCCTAATATAGTGTTGTAGAATTTCAAATGGGGAGTGATTGGGGAGTAAGCATTATATTATTCTTGTTCCATCCATCCATCCATCCATCCATAATCTACCGCTTATCCTGAGATTGGGTCGCAGAGGTCGCAGCTCCAGCAGGGGACCCCAAACTTCCCACTCCCTGGCCACATCAAGCAGCTCTGACAGGGGAACCTAAGGCGTTTCCAGACCAGCATGGAGATGTAGTCACCCTACTTGTACCTTGGTCTGCCCAGTGGTCTCCATCCAGCTGGACGTGCCTGGAAAACCTCCCTAGGATGAGGAAGCATCCTTACTAGATGCCTGAACCACCTCAACTGGCTCTTTTCCACGCAAAGGAGCAGGGGTTCTGAGTTTCAGATTCAGATTCAGATTCAGATTACTTTATTAATCCCGAGGGAAATTAAGGTGCAACAGTTGACACAGGGGGAATAAATGCACACACAAAAATACTAATACCTAAGCTAAAAAACAAAACAACAACTAACTAAATAAAACTATTATAAACAAAAATATAGTTAAAATAATTCTAAATGAAATCTAAATGTATTGATAAATGAAGATAAATTTACAGTATTATTACAGTAATACGTAGGTATATACAATACACAACAATACGTATAGTGCAAATTGGCAGTAATAATATATTAATAAATAACTCAACTGAAAAGTGACATGTGAAAAGTGAAAAGTGAATTAGGATTTGAATAGAATTTACAGTGCAAAGTTACAATGAGATGATTTACAGTGCGTTGACCAAAATAATAGTAATAAGTACGTTGGCCTCAGGTCATTGAGTCTCCACTGTCCCTCTCACGACCCGAGGTAGATGAGTTAAAGAGTCTAATGGCCACAGGAAGAAAGGACTTCCTATGGCGTTCTGTGGTGCACCTGGGTGGAATGAGTCTGTTGCTAAAGGTGCTTCTATATGAGGTCAGCACCTGATGGAGAGGGTGAGAGTTGTTGTCAAGAATACTACGCAGCTTGCGCAGCATCCTTCTCTCAGACACCACCAACAAGGAGTCCAGCTGGACCCCCAGGACAGCGCCAGCCTTCCTGACAATCCTGCTGATCTTGTTGGCGTCTGCTGATCTCAACCTGCTTCCCCAGCACACGACACCGGAGAAGATGACAGGTGACCAAGTTTCTATCAACCAAGCTTGTCCCTAAGGGAGATGCCAGCAACTATCCTGAGGAAACCCATTTTGACCGCTTGTATCTTGAATCGTTTTGGTCATGACCCATAGTACAAAGACTGACCGGTAGATCAATAGTTTCGCCCTCTGGCTCAGCTCTCTTTTATTCACAGAGGTGTGGTTAAGGGCACACAATACCGCTCCCGCTACACATATTCTCCGGTCAATCTCACGCTCCATTATCCTCTCACCTGAGAACAAAACCCAGAGATACTTGAACTCCTTCACTTGGGGTAAGGACTCCCTCCTTACTTGGAGTAGGCAATTCACCGGTTTCCTGCTGAGAACCATGGCCTCAGATTTAAGGGGTACTGATACTCATCCCAGCCTCTTCACACTCTGCTGCAAACCAATCCAGTGAGTGCTGAAGGTCACATATTGATGACGCTTACAGTACCACATCATCCTGCATTATCCAACTCTTCAAAGCACATATCGTCTTCATGTGCTTTGAGGGCTTACTCGGATGGGCATACTCCCAGGCCCCCTCCATGATCCTTGCGAGAGGTAAAAGCTGGTCCGTTGTTTCACGACCAGGACAGAAACCACATTGTTCCTCTACAATCTGAAGTTCGACTCTCAGTCAGACCCTCCTTTCCAGCACCTTGGAGTAGACTTTCCCAGGTTGGAGTATTTTGATACCCTTGTAATTGGCACACATCCTCTGGTCCCCCTAGGCACTGTCCCAGACCTCCACACAATGTTGAAAATACGTTTTATCCATGACAGCCCCTCGAAACCCAAAGCCTTCAGCATTTCTCGATGGATCTCATCAATCCCTGAGGCCATTCCATTGTGTAGTTGTTTGACCTCACTGACTTCCTCCAGGGAGCTTGATGTTTGTCGCCCATCATCCTCCAGCAGTGCCTCTACCATAGAGGGTGGGTAAGGAGTTCCTCAAAGTTCTCCTACTACCGCCCGATAACCTTCTCAGGTCAGCATTGTCATGTCAACAGTGGATCCCTGCATACCCCTCCTGAGGCACCAGACTTTGGTGCTGACTCAAAGTCCTTCTCTATGGGTTCTCCGCACTCTCACACCTGCTGCTTTGCTTTTGCTACAGCTGAGGCTGCTGTCTTCTTGGTCTGTTGATGCCTTGCAACCGCGTCCGGAGTCACCCGGGATAACATAGATCGAAAGGCCCAGCTTCAGTAGTCAGGCGGCTTCTCTGACATGTCCACCAGGAAGTCAGAGAGTTGCTGCCCCTGCATCAATGACCTTGAGGCCACAGCTTTCAACTGCAGCTCCAGCAATAAAGGCTTTGAACACTGACCACTCTAGTTCAATGTCCCCATTCTCCACAGAGATAACAGAGAAATTCCACCAGACGTGGGAGTTGAACGTGTTGTGATTCCAGCATTACACCACTCTCCTCTCCAGCCACGCTCCTCTGCCTCCCCCTCTCTGCCAGCTGGGGTTACTACACCCATAACTCTCCCTCCCAGAAGACTGTAGTCACGTCAACACACGTTACATCAACGCACCCAATCAGGCTCCCATTTTAGACTCCCCTCCCCTGTCACTCATTGCCAGAACATTGCCGTTGTTCAACCATAGACTCTCTTGCAATACTCCTCTGTGTTCCCCCGTGAATACTCTGTTGCTATACTTCTCCATGTTTCCCCCGTGAAGACCCTGTCGCAATCTCCCTTTGGATTCCTGGTATTTCTTTGATAGACTATTTTCTTGTTTGTTCCTTTGTTGGATTTTTCTACTTTGACTTTTACCCCTGGATGTTTTTGTGTTCGTTTTTGGACTTCAGCCCTTCTCCCCGCAGCACATTACAACACACCCTGTTTGGATTTCCATTTTGCACTCGCGTAAGTCGCATTACACTATGTATTATTACTTCAGTAATTTACGCACACATAGTTGATTGTTCACACTTCATAGCATTATTTTCATTGGAGCAATAAACCATTGTATATTGGCTGTATAAAATAGGTTTCTAAGAAAAACAAAAATGTATTGTACCGCTGATAAGGGAACTGGTCGCAGATCAAAAGGAAGCCAGGGCAGCAGAAAAGGAATTGGTGAAACATAACCTCTTTATCCCTTAACCCTAAGGCCGTGTAGCACCAGCTGCACTAGGTGCTAACAAGTCGATCAGAATACACATGGGGAATGCATTTCAATCAATAATTACACATAACATTACATTCTCGTTCTATTTGGGTG
>CM051007.1:22970281-23022213 GCA_027704905.1 Muraenolepis orangiensis
TATGCAAAAATGTGGTACAGCAAACTTGATAATCCGATTGTTGCTGTGTGTGGCAGTACAGTCATGTGTGTACAGAGAGTACAGCCAGAGACTGAGGCATCAGCCTTGGGGTGCTCTGGTGTTGAGGACCAGAGTGGATGAGAAATATATATATATATATATTTAAATCTTTACCACGTAAGGCCTGCCATGTCATGAAGTCCATAAACCTTGTCTTCCTGAGTCCATACTTCCTTTCATCTCCGTCGAATACAAGCTGAGACCACATACTGCTCGTCACTCGGTTTGCCATGTTGCTAACGCAATATCGTGGCTGCTAGCTATCTTGCGTAATATACGAAAAGACGCGTAATACTTTTTTAGCCGTCCGGCGGATTTATCCTCAGTCTGTGTGTGTGTCTTACGCAAGTTCATGTGACTCACATGAACTTGC
This sequence comes from Muraenolepis orangiensis, assembly GCA_027704905.1. NCBI lineage: Eukaryota > Metazoa > Chordata > Actinopteri > Gadiformes > Muraenolepididae > Muraenolepis > Muraenolepis orangiensis. The sequence goes on from CM051007.1 coordinate 22,970,715, forward strand.
CCATGAACAGACACACACAGACTGAGGCGTGCAAGCCTCACACACTCTTGGTGAAAAACAGGAGACGCAGAGTACGTGCTCTGCGTAGTGACGTCACCTTCTCATATTAACATATTACCGTAAGCACGGTAGAAGAAGGTAACCGTAGTATACACATTATAAGCAGTAGCTAAGGACGTAAATGGTACAATGTACATGTAAATTCTCTACAGTATTGCATTAAGTATAGTTTTGTTTTGTTGTTGAAATTCATTCTGCGGGAGGGAATGGGGAGTAAGCATTCCATTGTACTTGGCAAATAAAAACATCTTGTATCTTGAATGAGCATTTTTGTAGTTTGCACAAATCCTAAGCATTTCATTGCTACCTGGACACTTGTACTGTGCAGCATGATAAATAAAGCCAAACCCCAGCTACAGTACAGTCTAATCTATCTAAAACCAGAGCTAAACTCAACAAAAGGCTTCCTGGTTTTCAGATAATGCATATAAATATAAATATATAAATATATTCATATTGTTGACAAAGCCTTATGTCTTATGTGACATATATCTTGTGATGGAAGCCCCTTACAAACATTCCAACACAAAATAATTAATAATTAATTGACTGTTTCAAAGGTCCATCTCTAAATTGGCCACTGACCACTCAACCTCCCCCACTCGAGAGAGAGAACATTCAACATTCTCCATAATCAACTGAAAACAAACCAATTCCTTTTTTTTCAGTGCAGCAGCAGGTGAACCATGGCTGTCAATGTACCAGGAGTGTTGGTTATGGCCTTTTACTACCTGGTGGTCCTCGGAACTGGAATCTGGGCTTCCTTCAAATCCAAGAGAGAGACCAAAAAGAGTTCAGCGGACCCGATAGAGATGATCTTGCTGGGCAACCGACAGATCAGCCTGGTGGTGGGCATGTTCACCACGACTGGTTGGTTCACAATCTTCTTGCTTATCCTTGCTGGGATGTTGTTTTGAGAGTTTCAGAGCAGAATGCAGGGACAGACTGCATCTAGAAATGGCCCTATAAGGGAGTCAGTCTGGCACTAGTTTGTTTTATATCAATTAAATTATTAATCAATTAAATTCCAATTGCCAAAAGGGCCAAACTACCAGTTATACTACTGGTTATTCTGTAATTATTGTCTGAACATGAACATTTTCTGGCCAAAGAGCATTCTACAATAGAGTTGTCGTACAAGATATATACTCAATATTAGATTTTGTAATTGTTCGAGGACCCGAGACACTCAACAATTACTGGCGTGAGCCGCTTAGACGCAAACCAGTGTGCGTGTCCTGTCCTGTCCTGTGTGGTAAATATACTGTGTGTATGTGTGTGCGTGTGTGTGTTATTTTTGTGTGCTTTAATGTGCATTTATCCTGTAGCCACGTGGATTGGTGGCGGATTCTTCATTATGTTGGCTGAGGCAGCCTACACCCCCATGAACGGGCTCCAGGAGGTGATCATGCTCATGACCGCATACGCCACTGCCTTCATTACGTGTAAGAGCCTTAATTCATGATAGATAAGAGCCTTACATTTTAATCTATAAGAGTCTTAATTTGTAATCTATAAGAGCCTTCAATCATTATCTGAAATAACCTTAATTGATTATATACAAGAACCTTAGTTTGCAATCTGTAAGAGCCTCAAATCATTATCTGCAAGAACCTTAATTCATGAACTATATGAGCAATAATTTGTAATCTGTAAAATCCTTAAATCGTTATCTGTAAGAGCCTCAATTCATGAACTGTAATAGACTTTATGCATGATATGTGTAAAACCCTTTATGCATGATCTGTAAAAGCCTAATTCATGATGTTTAACAGCCTTATTTCATGATGTGTAAGAGTCTTATTTCATGATATGTGAGAGCCTTAATCATGATGTGTAAGAGCCTTAATTCATAATGCGTAAGTAATGTTTTTTTACACTAAACACCATTCCATTCGTAGGTAAATCTCAATACAAATGTACCGCTCAAATTGTTTAACACCTTTAAAAGTTTACTCTATATTCAGTTATTATTAGCCTCCACAAATATTTGACCTTGTCCTTTTTTTCTTCTCCAGGTGGCTTAGTGTTCACCAAGCCCATGAGGGACAGGAGATTTGTGACCATGCTAGATCCCTTCTACATCAAGTATGGAAAGGGAGTAGCATGCCTCCTCACAATAATATCCCTCATGGCTGACCTTATCTGGATTCCAACAACACTTCTTTCATTAGGTAAGTTGAATGAACCAGACTTTTGTCATTGGTAGCTTCCTAAATGCTTCTAGAGTTATTTACGCACATTATTATTCCATCATAAATATTGGGGTGTCTTGCCCCCATCAATACATACTTAACCCTGGTGCCTTCACAAACTAGTGTCAAGTTCACCTGGGATTGGGGAAGATTTGATTAACAATGGTTAGAAGCATACATAGGAGTGGCCGGACAATGCTGTAATGGTCCAAACATTAAACATTTCTAGACCTTGCATACGTCAGGTATTAAAAGGGATTCAGTTATTTTATATTCCTATGTAATTATATCAGTTGTTTCAATTTTCCTTCAATATAAATAAAAAAAAGAATAAACTGAAATCAGCACATTTACTAAATAAAGTCAGAATTAGGTCTAACTAATTTCCTGGGTGGCTGTTGAACACGTAATCACTGTAGGACAGCCTGTCATGTTGACGGGGCGTACACCTAACTGTTTCCATGTGTTGAAATGTTACACAAGGAATCCATCTCGTCTTCAAGTTAGCCAAGTTACAATACATTACTTCTCGTTGAGACTAACGTTGTTTTGTACATTGTCCCTGACAAATAAATTAAAACATATAACTAAACTTAATAAAATAACCCTAAAGGGGAAAGTTTCACTGGTACTGCTAAATTTGCCTGTTGTGAAAAAATTGTGGTATGTAACTTACTTCGTACTGCTACTTCGTACTGCTTTATATGCATTGTATGAGAAGAACACTGTCTGCAACATCCACCTCTGTGGTATATCAGGTGGGAAAGAATGAGATACAGTCCGGTAAATGATTGACCTTTTATGGCACACTTCCTCTTTCTCCCCAACACCTCCCTCGGCTACAGGACTACCGTGCTTACAATTCACCCTATAACTCTTCACCCCTCCCCTCTGATAATGATAGGCAAGAAGTATCACATCAGTAAACAAAACAAAACATAAGGTCATAAAAGCCAGGGGTTCTCCAACTTGTTGGGGCCAGGGACCACTTACAGGAACATCTATTTTCCAAGGTCCTTTCAAAATTGTAACAAAGATTAAACACATGCTTACTGTAATGTTTGTGGTTCATGTTTGATGGTGTTTCTGTTATGTCAAGGAGGGGGTTCTCTTTGTGGTTGATTTGGTGATGTTGCAAAATAAATAAGGTTAGAATAAGAAACAAGAAAACGCTAGTTAAGAGAGCTATGTTAATGTGACTTTGGGATATTTCAATCCTAATAAATCCTAAAAGGAAATTCCATAATACTTGGTGTCTGACTGGATTTTAAGACATTTACACTGGCGATGAGGATATATTTTTTCCCCAAAACCATGGCCGCTGCATTACCACCGTTCCCTGATTTTGTCATAGATGACGATTACAATTAGCTACCCAATGGAAAAAGTGAATACAGCATTTTGAAAACTTTAATTTTTTTTCTTTTATTTCTTTTATTTTTTTTGGCATTTGTTCGTACGGGTGGTTTTTTGAAAATGCAGTTTCCTCTCAACATGTGCATGCTTTCTCTCCGTGTGAAAAATCCCTGAATATTATGAGGTAATTGTTGATTTGCGGCTTTGAACATAATTTTAATAGTTTTATAGTCAACCAGGTCTTGTAGTTTTAGTGTTTTTAGTAATTTATTTGTTGGTTCTCTGTACGTCGTTTTATGTATAACTCGTATGGCTCTTTTTTGCAGGATGAAGATAGGATGTGTATTTGTTTTATGTGTTCCCCCAAACTTCCACACAATACATAATGTATGGAAGTATGAAGGAGCAGTACAGCATAAACAAGGAAGCTTGATTAATAAGGTATTTGGCTTAATTCAGAATTGCTATTGATTTGGATATTTTGGCTCTGATATAGCTTATATGTGGTTTCCAACTTAATTTATTGTCTATGATTACTCCAAGGAATTTGATTTCCGATACTCTTTCTAATTGGTGAGTTTCTTCTCTGTATTGGTCGATCGATTCCCAAATATTATGAGTTTGGTTTTGCTTCAATGTTCATTTATTTTGGTCAAACCAGATCTTCATCCTGCTCAGTTCCTTTTCCATTGTGACCAATAGCTGTTCTAAATTTTCCCCACAGCAGAGTACACTTGTGTCGTCTGCAAAAAGAATGGTTTTAATAGTTTTTGATACTTCACATATATTGTTAATATACAGAATAAATAGTAATGGCCCCAAGACAGAGCCCTGAGGCACCCCACATGTAACCTGCAGTAGTTGTGATTTATGGCTTTGTAGTTCAACATACTGTTCCCTGTTATGTAGGTAGCTGGATAGCCATGATAGTGGAACACCTCTAATGCCATATCTCTGTCGTTTTTTCATTAATAATTCATGGTCAACCGTGTCAAATGCTTTTTTAAGGTCCAGAAATATCCCTATTGCATATTCTTTCTTTTCTATTGCCTTAGTAATGTGTTCCATAAATTCTATAACTGCAAATGATGTGGTTCTGTTTGCTCTGAAACCATATTGTTGTTCATAGAGTATGTTATGTTTGGTGATGAAGTCATTTAGTCTTGTATAGTAGATTTTTTCCAGTATTTTAGAAAACTGTGAGAGCAATGAAATCGGTCTATAGTTTGACAGTACATGTTTATCTCCAGATTTGTGTATTGGTATGACTTTAGCAGTTTTCATTTTATTTGGAAATTCACCGGTTTGTATTGACTGATTACAGATGTGAGTTAGTGGTTTGGCTATACATTCAATAATGTTTTTAACTGTATACATGTCAATATCATGACAGTCTGTAGACCTTTTACTCTTAAGTTTCTTAACAGTGTCAATAATTTCATTTTCATCAGTCCCTCTTAAGAATATAGTTTCCTTCACATATATATCTTTACTTTCTACACCTTCACTACTACCAGTATTTGGAATTTCCCCAGCTAGACAAGGACCAACATTGACAAAGTACTTATTGAAATCTTCAGCAACTGAGGTCATGTCGTAAATTACTGTATCGTTTTTTGACAGAAAACTATCAGCCCTGATAGAATATGTAGAAATGATTCATAGGCTTCATTTACATCTGGTACATACACTTTGTTCCAGTCTTGTTTAGATAATTCTTCTTTAAGAGAATTAACAGACTCTGGTGTTTTGTGTCTCGTAATTGTGACTGTTCTGGTGTCTTTTTTGATCCTAGTACAGTTCTGTATCGTTGCAAAGACTGGCAGGTGATCACTTGTGTCATTTATTAATATTCCACTTATTACTTTCCTATCCATAACATTTGTGAATATGTTGTCAATGAGTGTAGCACTGTGTGATGTTATTCTGGTTGGTCGTGTGATTGTAGGATATAAACTGTTGCTATACATAGAATTAATAAATTCTGTAGTTGCATTGTGTTCTTGTGGGTTCAGCAAATCAATGTTAAAATCTCCACATACAAAGAGCATTTTCTTGCTGCTTGTGTAGTTATAAAGTTCAGCTAGCTTTTTCTCAAATGTGTCAATACATGATCCTGGTTTTCTATACACGCAGCTAATCAGAAGGTTTTTAGATTTTTTCATTTCAATTTCTACTGTAATGCATTCCATAATGTTGTCTATAGCAAAATACATATTACTGACAGATCTACTTTTGTGACTTTTGTTAATATAAAGTGCAGTCCCCCCACCTTTAGAACATTTTGTATCCCTCGATTTCAACCATGTCAGCTTGCTCCTCACTAAGCCAGGTCTCTGATATTGCTAGGGCTGTAACTTGTTTCTCCAGTCGCCTTAAACAGTGTTTGATCTTTGATACATTTGAAATGAGGCTTCTGCTATTAAAATGTAATATTGATATTGATCCATCCATTATTCCATTTCTTTTGAGTTGATCTTCTGTGTAGTATTCACATTGGTTATGGATGTTATTGTAGAAATTATTTTCAGGGTCAATATCCTTTTCAATGTCTTGTGATTTATGTTCCGTGTATTGGAAACATTTCAAGTCCAGTTTTTCATATTCAGCAGGTGAGTGGTTTTTGTCCAAGCTTATCATGGGTGTTCTTAGTGTGTTCATTTCAGTGTGTAGCTATTCAGTTACCTTATGTTGATTTTGATGTTTCACTCCTCAAACTGATCCAGCTCGGTGATGTCCCAGATAATGAGCACTTTCGCCATATCTGCTGTTGATCCATTTAGTTTAATAAATATTTTACAATTTGTCGACCATGTTGCTTGAATCTTGTTTTGTTTCTTTAGTACACGTGCTCTCCTTGCGATGTCCGCGTTCTTCTTCGTAAGGTGTTCGTTAATGTAGACATTGGTCCCTTTTAGTTTCCTTCCTTGTCTGATGAGTGCATATTTCTTTTTCCTGTTGATGAACCGGATTATTATTGCTGGTGTGGCTGTTGTGTTCTTGCTCCGCAGGGCATGACAGGCCTCAATATCTCCGCTGTCAACAGATATGCCCTTGCTCTCCAAAAAGCAAAGCACCTGTTGCTCCAGCGACTCACGGTCCACCTCCGGAGCGTCGGCTCCCCCTCTCCCGGCGGCGGTGTCCTCTGAGGCCGCTGCCGCCCTGGCATAGCTCCGGTGTCTGTTCTTCAGACCAGCTGATAATCAGATCGTTCATCCTGGTGTATTGTTCGAGGTCGGCCACTCGATTCTCCAGAAAAGTGATCTTTTTGTCCTTTTCAATGTTTTGCATTTTCAGAGATTGTATTTCTCCCATCAGCTCCATGATTTTATTTTGCTGGGCTGCGACTTTTTTGATTTCGGCTGACAAGAAGTCGAGAGATTTCTTAATCTCCTCCACATCGTCAGGGAGGTTTGCACTTTTCTTGGGTGCCATTTTTAAAGCCCCTTTTCAGTTTTGCTCTTTTGTTATGTTTATTTTCGATATATGTCACTTTCTCATCGCACTAAACATCAAGGATGATCAAATATAGTGTGCAATGCTTCTACATTATGCAGGGGAAGCTGTGCAGGACGTATTTGTCACACTCACAGACACTGGGGAGGCAAAAGACTTCAAACTCACAAAAAACAAGTGAGTGAGTGAGTACTTTCCCCCAAAATCAACATAGTCTACGAGACCTACACATTCAGACAACTCGACATTTAGCAGGGGAAACGATTGACTCGGATCACACAAGGCTGCGGCAGCTAGCAGCAACCTGTGACTTTCCTGACGTCGAAAGAGAGATAAAAACCATGAAATTCAAACATACACATCAAATAAACTGCGGCGTCAAGCACTACAGAAACCAGAGATGACGTTGACTGAGTTCCTCTTTCAAGGCAAAACCATGGCAATTGTGGAGATTCAGTCGTTGGGAATGGAACAACCACAACAAATGTTAACTCAAGGACATTCAAGAGAAAATGGTCTGGCTGTAGACAATGGGAGGGGAACACTGACAAAGAAATGGTACGGATAGAACAGTCCCTTTAAAGACATAAATAAATCTGGAGGATTAGTCCTCCTTCTCGGTGGTACAGGTGGCATGTCCCCAGGAACATACTGTTCTCATACTGTGGAGAACTGGACACTGAAGCCTTAGATGGAATTGACAGGAGTCTCTGGCTGCTCAGGTGTTACTCTGGGCACCTCTAAGGGAGGTTTCACAAGCGGGCCAGGGACTGAGGAACTTCCATTCAGATCCAGGGACACAGGAACAGACTCTTTCAGGGGGCTTGGACTTTATGTGATCGATGTGACGTCTCACCCTTTGACCACTCAAGATTCAAGATTTGTATTTGCCATATGCAACAAAGTACAATGGAATGCTTACTCCTCATTACCTCAAGCAGGGGGCAGCGCGGCGTCCTCACACCGGGGCAGCGTGACGTCCTCACCGGGGCAGCGGTCTTAGCTCCCTCAGAGGGAAAGGTGCAAGGCTGGGGCTCCGGTACGAATCCCAGTAGTGCAGGAAAAACAAGAGGGGATGCTGGAATTCGCGGAGCGGCTCCCAGCGCCACGCAACTAGCCAAGACAGACTTAAGCAGGGTGATCCGCATTGCCCTATCCCCTGGGATTCTCTCAACCCTGTTAAAACTTCAGTTCAACACAAAAATCACTTGAAGATGAAAACGCTTAAAGCTCAAAAGCAAAAGACCTAATCACAAAAACCTGACGGTGGCATGATGTGGAAACATGATGCTTGTTCATAAACAGGAAACAAGTAAGAACAAACAAGTCTCAAATGTGAAACAAGTACGCTGGCCAGTAAGAAGTACGAACATGCCCCGAACAAAGGAAGACGCAGCCTATTTAAACACAAGGTGAGAACCGGTGGAAACAATCAGGTGCGGGGCAGTCAATCACACAGGCAGGAAAACATGAGGGGGAAGATCCTTTCTGAGTTTACTTGAATGCTTGCTTGAATCATAGAAGCCACATACTTGAGACAATCATCCACATAAATGCTGTGTTTCATTGTTTTCACTACATTCATACTGTATTTGCTTGAATGGTCTCTTCCGGTTTGCTGCAAGGCAAAGTTGGCAATACTTGCTGATGATACAGCACCAAAGAGATGAACATTCATCCAAAACACTTCTGGTGGTCTACTGATGTCGCCTTGAGGCCACCACAAGAACCTGAGGAAGTCCCGGTGGTCTTCCTGTACATGTACTTGGTAGTACATTGAATGTCATTCAATGTCAGCCATTATTGCAATATGTTCCTGTTGGAACTGAAGCAGGACGCCTATAAGTGGGTTGGTCAGATCTGGACCTTGGAGTAATTCTTTGATAAGAGATGTTCCCTTGTAGGATGATGAACAGTCAAATACCACTCTGAGCTTTTTATTTCTCTTATTGTAGACACCATGATGTGGAATGTACCATACTTGGCCGTCGATTCTGTCAAGCTCCTCTTGTGGCACCTGTTCTGCATATGGTCCATTACCATGACTGTTTATCATGTCCCAGGGTTCTAAAGGCATGAGTTTGAAGGAACTTGCTTCCTCTTGCTGCTTTCACTTGAACCGGAACAATAGCAAGGGCACATGTCACGGTTACGGTGGTTGACAGGGGGCGTGGCCAAGCCACGTGTGCTGAAAGCGCACACACACGCCTGTCAACAATTGTCACGATTACGGTGGTTGACAGGGGGCATGGCCAAGCCACGTGCGCTGGCGGCACACACACACATCTGTCAACTATTGCCGTGGCTGATTACTAATAACCTCACCTGGGGCTACATATACCGCCGCGTCACTATGGCACGTTGCTCGTTCGTACTTCTTGTATTCTCGGATGTATGTTACAAGTTCTCCGGTAACCCATTTACCTGTTTTTTGTCTACTACCTGTTGGTACTACGCACCTCGACCTCCTGGTATCCAGACTCCTTGCCTGTCCCTAACCATCCGCCTGTCTACTACCTGTCGGTACTACGCACCTCGACCTCCTGGTATCCAGACTCCTCGCCTGTCCCTAACCATCCGCCTGTCTACTACCTGTCGGTACTACGCACCTCGACCTCCCGGTATCCAGACCTCTTGCCTGTCCATGACCATTCCATGTGCGTTTTTGCAAATAAACCACCTGTTCTCCCCTCTCTGTCTGCGTTCGGGGTCCAACCCACACACTGCACTTGTGACAGCACAATCTTTACCGGCCCCTGTTACATGATCAGCTGTTGATTGAAGTTTGCTTCGGTTCTGTTCGACTCCATTTTTGCAGGGTTTCTTGCTTTGAGTTCAGAACCTCCACATGCAGCAGTGTTGGATGTTTCCTTTGACATGTCTGACAGATTATGTTTGCGTTGCAGTCTTTGCAAAAACAGTAACCATTTATTTTCAGATATTAAATATTTTTGTCAAGCGGCTCTGACTTGAGTTTTAAACAGTCCACTACTGCATGCTTGCCTTCCTGATATTATGGATGTTCCCAACTGCTCTCTGTAGTGAAGTTTTAGGTACAGCGGCCACTTCTGCAAATTCCAAAGCTGAAGCTGTATGTTTGTTTGGTCCACATTTCTCAGTTGACTTTCTTCCTCAAAATAGGCATTCAGAGCATCTCCATATGTGTCCACCTCATTTGTATTTAGAAGTACTGTGATTTTGGCATATCTTTTAAAGCAGCACATTTGGTCTCCAGAGCTGATTTCTCAGCTGTGGCTAACTGAGCAGCAGAAGAAGCCCTTGAAGCAGTGGTCCTCCTTGACACATTAGAAATACTGTCCAGTGGTCCGATTCTAGTAGTTGAGGTTAGTCATCCTGGGCTCATACCAGTCCACATAGTCATTTTCATTTTCCTCTTGTGAGAGCAGTTCTTGATCAGAAGTATGCAGCCTATTTAATTCATTCACTGCTTGTTTAAAAATATCCATCCATTTATCAACATCCTCAATATTTCCACCTTCAATAAGCAAAGCCTTCATTTAATTTAGTTTCCTTGTGCACACTCCAAGTTTCCCTCTGCGTGTTCCAATGAGAGATCTCAACAGATCCTCTGCGGCGGTTTTAGGTTCAGACATTTCCACTGATTAGTTGCCTTTATCTTTATTGATTTCCGTTATTGATTTATCTGTTTTCACTCGATAACACTTCCCTCTGCGCTCTGCAGTGTGCGTTATATTTCCTTCACAGACGTCCTTGTGCATAACATGCACAACATCCATATGTACAAAACATCCATAACATTTTAACATTTGTTACGTTGAATGTTGCTTGAATCAACAAAGTTTATTTGTCCAAAAATCACAAGCACGTCCATTCAATAATTCCTGGCTCTTCTCACGAGTTCCACACGCTCTGCTCTGCATCTCCTGTCTCCAAACGAGCAGCCGGCGTCTGTCTTTCATTTCTCAGACTCACGTAGTTTTCTGACTTGTAACGGCTTATCCTGGGTTTTCATTCTCAAGCCACTTGAGGTTAGTTGAGGAGGTCCGACACACATTTCCAGAAAGCACGCACGGAGAGAGTTTAACTAAAAGGTGTTTATTAAACCAGAAACTCCGGATGACTTTCAAGAAATGAAACAAACAAATCGCCACACTGTGTTTTGCGTCGCCAACTATGCTGAAATGTTGCAAAGTTTCTGTTTTATTCATGTATTATGTTTAGTTTAGTTCCAGAATTTTATTTCGATATTCTTCCTCCCACCCCCTGTTATTGGTCATGTCATTATTGATTGCACCTGGTGATGTCTCCTGGCATAAATAGGTCCAGGCATTCACTGTCTCGTTGCCAGATTGTCTCATTGTGTTATGCCGAGTTCTCCAGCGTTCAGGTTCCACGTCATGCCACGCCACAGTCAGGTCTTTGGTGATTAGTTATTTTGCCTTTGATCATCGAGTGACCTTTTGTGTTGGACCTTGCTTTTTCAGTAAAGACTCTTTAACTTCATCACTGTGTCTGCATTCGTGCTTTAGGGTCCACACCGTGTACGTTCATGACAGAGTTTTCCAGACTGGGGGGAAGACAGACGAGCTCCTACCGGCACCTCCGGATGGAACTGCAACCTGTTTTCTCTCGCTCTCCCTGTCTATCATTCGCAGGTCTATTTTGATAGCTAATGCTATCATTGACTCTAGGTCTGTGGGAAGGTCTAGAGGCATCAGCTGGTCTTTGATGGCTTCTGACAATCCGTTCCTGAAAGTGTCCCGAAGAGAAGCGTCATTCCAGTCACAGTCTATTGCCATCGTGTGGAATTCTATTGCATAATCTGCTACCCTACGCTGACGTTGTTTGATTCTCCCTAGTGTCTGAGCTGCTTCCCTAGCTGGCGTGACCTGATCAAAAACTCTCTTAAAAGCTTGAATAAACAATAAAGTAGATTGGCATGTTAAAGAGTATCTTTCCCATTCAGCAGTAGCCCATGCGGCCGCTCGGCCAGACAGGTGGGAGATAATAAATGCTATCCTGGCATAGTCTGTGCTATAAACATAAGGCATCAATTTGAAATGTAAATCACACTGGATGAGAAACGGTCTACAGTCACCAGAGTCTCCAGAAAACTTCTCTGTAGAGGCCAGACGTAACATGATTTCCCTGAGCTGGGTCCGCTGGTGGCGGTGAAGCTGCAGGCGGTCTGTGTCCAGCCTCCATATCGGCGAACATACGTTGATATGACTCTGCCATGGGTCTGATGTGGGTATCGAGTGTAGCCTGGAGAGCCTGATGTTGGTCCGTGAGTCCTCTCAAGGCCTGCAGCACGACTGCAAACTGCTCCTTGTGATGGTGCAGGCGCGCACCCTGTGTGCGTAAGGCTGCTGTTACTGCGTCTGGATCGGCTGGGTCCATGTTTTGGCCAGATTGTTCTGTCATGAACGTACACGGTGTGGACCCAATAGCATGAATGCAGACACAGTGATGAAGTAAAAGAGTCTTTACTGAAAAAGCAAGGTCCAACACAAAAAGTCACTCGATGATTGAAAAGCTCAAAGGCAAAATAACTAATCACCAAAAACCTGACTGTTGTGTGGCATGACGTGGAACCTGCATGCTGGAGAACTCGGCATAACACAACGAGACAATCTGGCAACGAGACAGTGATTGCCTGGACCTATTTATGCCAGGAGACATCACCAGGTGCAAACAATAATGACATGACCAATAACAGGGGGTGGGAGGAAGACAATCGAAATAAAACCCTGGAACTAAACATAATACATGAATAAAACAGAAACTTTGCAACCATTCAGCATAGTTGGCGACGCACAACACTGCGCCAAGTGATGAGTAAAGTAATTCCTATATTAATGCGAAAAATAATGCGTAAAGTAATGCGGTCGGAAAAAGATGCTTTCCACCATCTAACCCGCAAACAATAATTTCCATTGTCTCTTTAAAACTCCTACGCCTTACCCACAACAGGTGGAGCATGACGTCACCCACATTCAGTATGAGATTTGAATTTGTTATTGTGGCTGTTGTGTCCATGCTACAACCCTGCTTATATGTATTCTCTTGTGTATTCCCAGGCGCTGTCATGAGTGTGATTCTGGATGTATCCTACACTGTGAGCATCTGGATCTCCGCTGCCATAGCCATCATCTACACCCTGATGGGAGGTCTTTACTCTGTGGCCTACACCGACGTCATTCAGCTCATCCTCATGTTCTTCAGTGCAGTAGGTCATAATGAGCCAACACTCTTTACCACTGCCCTCTATTTGCTGCTTGTGGGACTTTCCTATGTTGCCACAATTCGGCAGAATGGCAGACTTTTGCTGGCTCAAAACCCAGGAAGTGAAATTAAACGTGAATTAAAATGATCACTGGAGGCTACTTTGTGTGTTATATTATGTGTCTCTACAGTGAGTGTGTGGTATATTGTGTATCTCCACAGTGGCTGTGTGTTCCCTTTGTGTTGATGAGCCCTGCAGTGTCTGGCGTGTCCAACACAACACTCCACCTAAACACCACCGGCTACCCCCCCTGGCTCGCTCCCTGGGACACACAGTCCATTCTGATCAAGGTCGACTCTTTTCTAATTGTGGTAAGCTGCAGGAACATGCTCCTCCCACTACAAGCGTCAGTATTGATTACATATTACAAAAGTCAGACATGATTTTAGTGTAATTTAATTCCAATTTCATTAAGAGTTTGTGTGGATTTTAAAACAGATATCAGATTACAATTTAATTGGTTTCTTAAACAATTACAAATAATATTTCTACAGTTAATATTTAAGCAATTGGTTTGCTTAAACGGTGTGCCCCAATCACGCATTTGGTAGAAATTGTATTTGTATGACCAAATGCCAAGATCTCTTAATAGTTTGCAATTTAATGGGGTCATTTGATCTGGTTCACTTTAGTTTAGATTGTGATGTCAATGACTTTAGGAAAAACTCCCAGCCCAATGGAAATCATATCTCATGCGGTACTAATTACAATTATGATAAATGGACTCAAAGTCGAGTGTAGGCAGTAGAAGAATAGAGGGGTCTTGAGGCAGGAATGGAAAATTAGCAAGGGACTATAAGTCTCTGATGTATTGAGAGAGAAAGTTCCAGAGTCTGGGAGCTGCCCTAGAGAATGCTGTGCCCCCAGCACTGGGACTTTGGGCTGAAGAGAAGGCCAGCTGAGGTGGATTTGAGGGCCTGAGAATTGGTATGGGGAGAGGAGGTTGGAGATATGGAAGAGCCAGATGGTGAAGGGCTTTCTAGGTGAGGACCAGGATCTTAGTAATTGATCCAGTGGGAAGCAGGAAGCCAATGGAGGTCTTTTAGGACTTGGCTGATTTGGTGCATGTATTTGGTGTGAGTTAGGAGTCAGACAGATGCGTTCTGAACCAGAACGCCTAAAGTCTATTCATTAAGCTGGCACTGATGCCGCGGAGAAGAGAGTTGCATCAGCCAAGACCGGAGGAGAGGAAGCAATGGATCAGCAGCAGGGTGTGTGAGAGAGAGCATGTTTTTTGCAATATTGCAAAGTGGCAGAATGAGGATTTGACAACTTGGCGGATATGAGGCTTAAGGGTGAAGGAGTTCAAGTGCCATCAATGGTGAGTGTGGTGTTGTTGATTCTGCTGTGGGAGTACGGGTGTGTTTGGGGCAGCGATGGAGATAACAGCAACGACGGAGGATGCCAACGGACCTAGCTGAGATAATAGCATATGGGATAACTGGTCATTTTTATTGAGACGATGAAGACAAAAGCAAGTGACAGCAACATGTAGCATGCGTAGATACTTTTCAGAGAAACAAACGTAACAACAGCATTGAGCCGTTGTGGAGGCAAAACTCAGCCCCAGTGTTACTTCTTTACTTCTGAAAAGCCACTCCCAGTAAAAATAATAAAGCTTGTGTAGTAACCTAGAAATCAATGCATTTGCTAAGCTGGACATCTATGTATTTTTAACACCACAGCCAAAGCACAAAGTGATGTATTTTGTATGAAGCGTATTACAGCACTTAACCACCCACAAAATGACATACACATAACAATAGCAACCCATCACTTATTATTATCCTATTGTGATTGTGATCTGCATATCCTATATGTCTTAAGCCTCAAGGTTTTCTTTTTTATGTTTTCCAGGCTTTCGGGAGTATAGCCTATCAACCTGTTCATCAGAGAATCTTGTCTGCAACTTCCTCCACCATGGCTAAAATTAGCTGTTTTGCCGCTGCTGTAGCTTTCTTCATCTTTGCTATTCCACCTGCTTTAATTGGAGGAGTTGCTATCACTGCAGGTAACTGCTTGTTTTACACATGTTTGGAACCTACATGCACATGTCATTTCAAACTATCAGAACTTGTTTAGGGGGGTCGGAACCCCCACACAATTTCCAACTACAGGAACCGCCCCTGTTTGACCTCTTTCAGAAACCTTTACGGGACCGAAATAAGTCCTACTCCGTGTTATGTACTTTTGACCGGCCCTGAAGAACAGCTGGGCGGAGCTCGACACTGATTGGTGTAATTCAAGCAGGCCGAAAAAAATAAGCAACATTTTGTTAAGCATTACATTAAATATGCAAATGAATGTATGGCACCATTCTGGTAGTTCCTACACTGCAAAACAAAGCCTGAGGCTGTTAAGGGGGACATTCCTGTGAAAGTTTGTGTCACGTTGGAAATGGCCCGAGTTCCGCGCCTGTAGACAATAAGACGAGATGTGCATGCATGTTTCTCCATAACAAAAGTGTGTCCAAATGTGCATCTGGATCAATATATATGGGGCAGGATAGTGTAGCGACTATGAGGGCGTTTGACTCCCAACTGAGAGATACTGGGTTTCATCCCTAATATCTGTTGTCTACCTGCAGGCATCCATGAGCATGAAGCCTGACCCCCCCCCCCCCCCCCCTTAAAAATCCTGAATGACATGTCTTCTACTTGTAACTGTACTTTAGATACAAGCATCAAGTAGATATAAATGCAATTGTTTAACTGGCCCAGTGGATCACCCATACCTTGGAGTGTCAATGGTCTTCCAATTGGGAGCACTGCAGGCTGACTGTCTGTATGTTTTCCGCAGACTGGAACAAGACGTCCTATGGGTTTCCTTCTCCATTGGAGCGTGGTGATGAAACAATTATCTTTCCCATCGCCCTGAATTACCTCACGCCACCCTACATCGCCATCATTGGCATTGGCGCTGTTGCGGCCGCTGTGATGTCATCAACTGACTCTGCCTTGCTGTCTGCTGCAACCACCTTCTCCACCAACATTTACAAGAACATCCTGAGGCCCCAGGTAAGGCCCACTTCACTTCTCTTTGCACACTTTTTAGGTAAGGGTTTTGTGTGGTTAAGATCAGGGATGTCAGCTGTGTCCAATGTCCAACAGAAAAAAATTAGAAAAGATATCCAGAAACGACAAAGGTAAAGAGTTAGACATTAGCGTGGTAGACATTTTTTATTTTGTAATTCTTTCAGCCGTATAAGCCATCTGATATCTTTACAAAAACATATATGGCATATGTAAAGGTTATGTTGGAGAGGAGTCATTGCAAACAGATATTTACAGTACAATAATATTTTTTTACTGTGGAGATTCATATCATAAGGGAAAAGGGGAGCATATTCCAGCATTTAATCTTTAATTGATCTTCCAATTGTTTTAATAAGGGGTGAAATTGAGATAAAACACCTGTTACAGCTTTGGTTGTTAATGGCAAAGTATCTGATGTTGCCAGGGGCAAGGGGTAGTGAGATTTGGTTCTGGATTGCATCATATCGCTTCATCACTACAGCTTTGTGGACGGGTATATATGTTTATTTTGTCCAGTGATGTTGTTGGAGTAGTCTGATATTTCTAAAAATCCATTGAGGATTTTCAGTGATATAAATGTGTTTTGTGCACATAAAAATATGTAAAATGCGTAAAGACTTTTTGTGGTGTGAGTTCAGGGTTGAGATTCCAGTTGAATATACTTCCACATCCAATTTAGTTGGAATTGAATATATCTAGTAGTTGAATTTCAACGGAGAAGATCATAATTTGTTGGCAACTCAACAGAATCTTTGAGATAATAGTGACTAATGTTCCCTCTCCTTCTAGGCGTCCCAGAGAGAGCTGAAGTGGGTGATCTGGGCTGTTGTGGTATTGTTTGGCATCATGGGAACTTCACTCACCACCTTTAAAACGGGGACTTTGGCATTGTTGTACATAGGAGTAGCGTTGACCTACATCTTCATGCTCCCTCAACTGGTCTGTGTGCTTTTCTTCGACGTGGCAAATGGTTACGGATCTATTATGGGCTTTTTGGTGAGTTTGGTGTTGAGATTTCTGTGTGGATGGCCCACCTTGGGGATTCCAACGGTTCTCCATCTACCAGGAGGCTCCTACGAGGATGGGGTTTTCATCCAGCACTTCCCGGTCAATACTCTGTGCATGCTGTGCTCCATTGCCTGCATACTGCCGTTCTCTTTTCTGACTGCTCTACTTTTCGACAAAGGCATAATCCCTGAGGCCTGGGACCTGCTCAATTTCCTGAAGTTGCCCAGAAAACTACCACCTATGGTGGCTTCCAAAGAAGACAACAACCAGAGGCTGAAGGAAGAAGACCCCTCAGAGCCGATGATGAACACCTCATGTTAATAGGAACTATTGCCTGCATGTTGGGACACCAGTTTTGTGTGGTTTTGTTTCTCTACTTATATATGTCTATAGATATTACATGCATTCATCTAATAAATCCTATCAATCATCATTATCTGCATATAACATCCTTCTTCACATATTCTGAAGTTTACATTTGGATAAACTTGTGTTCCACAAGGATGTTACCGTCCCATATTGTTCCATTGCCTCGTGTTCACCCAAATAGAACGAGAATGTAATGTTATGTGTAATTATTGATTGAAATGCATTCCCCATGTGTATTCTGATCGACTTGTTAGCCCCTAGTGCAGCTGGTGCTACACGGCCTTAGGGTTAAGGGATGAAGAGGTTATGTTACACCACTTCCTTTTCTGCTGCCCTGGCTTCCTTTTGATCTGCGGCCAGTGCCGTTATCAGCAGTACAATACATTTTTGTTTTTCTTAGAAACCTATTTTATTCAGCCAATATACAATGGTTTACATGAATTGACTGTCTCATCAAGTGGATATTTTCAGGCTATTATTAAAACAACGTTACAGACATTTCACTTCAGCTAAGCCAAAAGGGGGATTTGCAGTGGGATCATATATCTTGGCATCAGGGCTAGCACCAAAGTAAGACGCATCAGGATGAACAACAAATCTAGACGGAAAGACATTGACAATGCACATGTCACTATACTGCTGTAAAACCTCTGGCTCAAGGTCAATCCCCCTTTTCATGGCAGGGGTTTGCCGTACCCCCTTCATGATTCTCACTGCGAGAGCCTGAGCAGAGGACTCCCCTCTAAGACTAAACACTTCACCAAATCTACTGGCAGTTAAACGGGGCTCTCGGACATCCTTCCTCATAGAATTCTCTGACTGCCCCCTTGTTTCCTCTTCAATTTTATTTGCAAATTCACGGGTGACCTCTAAACTCTGCATGTGATAAAACTGATGATAATTGGGAACAAACTGTAGGTAGCGTTCTAATGTATAGCCAATTAAAGGAATTTGTGGGAATGAAGCTTCTGGATGATTAATGATTTCTCGGGATACTACTGTGTCACAGGCGTACAAGGTGTGGACCCAAAAGCATGAATGCAGACACAGTGATGAAGTAAAAAGAGTCTTTACTGAAAAAAGCAAGGTCCAACACAAAAGTCACTCGATGATTGAAAAGCTCAAAAGCAAAATAACTACTCACAAAAAACCTGATGGTGGCGTGGTATGATGTGGAAACAAAATGCTAGAGAACTTGGCATAACACAACGAGACAATCTGGCAACGAGACAGTGATTGCCTGGACCTATTTATGCCAGGAGACATCAACAGGTGCTAACAATAATGACATAACCAATCACAGGGGGCAGGAGGAAGACAGACTATCAAAATAAAACCCTGGAACTAAACTCAATATAATGCATGAATAAAACAGAAACTTGACAAACATTCAGCATAGTAGCTGATTACTAATCACCCCACCTGGGGCTACATATAACACGGAGTCACTAGGGCATGTTGCTCATTCGAACTCTTTTGCGGGTATTTGCGGGTGTATGTTACAAGTTCTCCGGTAACCCACTTACCTGTTTTCTGCCTATTCGCTACTTCGACCCTCCGGTATCCAGACGCCTCGCCTGTCCCTGACCATCCGCCTGTCTGCTGCCTGTCGGTACTACGCACCTCGACCTCCCGCTATCCAGACTCCTCACCTGTCCCTGACCATCCGCCTGTCTGCTGCCTGTCGGTACTACGCACCTCGACCTCCCGCTATCCAGACTCCTCACCTGTTCCTGACCATCCGCCTGTCTGCTACCTGTCGGTACTACGCACCTCGACCTCTCGGTATCCAGACCTCTTGCCTGTCCATGATCATTCCATGTATGTTTCGCAAATAAACTACCTGTTCTCCCCTCTCTGGTCTGTTGTCTGCGATCGGGGTCCAACCCACACACTGCATTGTGACAGAACGAACAAGCCATGATGGACCTCGGTGACGCAGACCAGATGAGACACGCAATCGTGAACTTACGAGCTCGCATGGCACAGCTGAAGCAAGAGCGGTCGGAACGAGAGGAGGAACACAAACGGACGTTAGCAACCTTGGCGTTCCTGAACGACCATCTTTCCAACCTCGAGGCGGACACTTCATCACCAGCTTCGGTTCCCCGTCTCTCGGAGCCCCATATTCCAGCTCCCAAAAAGTACTCCGGGGATCCTGACAATTGTCGGGAGTTCCTGGTACAGTGCCATCTTGTGTTTCAGGCACAACCAACCCGCTATGAACGAGAGGCAGCGAAGGTTGCGTACGTGGTGAACCTGCTCGAGGGAGGTCCCCTCGCAATGTTCAACGCGCTCTATGAGCAGGGCTCTCCCGTCACCCAAACCTTCACGGATCTCGCTGGCGAGCTGAAGCGGGTGTTCGACCACCCCATACGTACAAAAAATGAGAACAAAACATTTGAGAGAATCTGCAACAGCAGACATGGAACAAAAAAAGAGAAACAGCAACAGCAGTTATGGAGCAAGAAAGAGCATTTGCAACAGCAACTAGAAACAAAATACTGAACATGCACCTGAACATGTGCAGGTCTGAAACCATGCTCTACACTACACACGTTTAAGGTGTTGTTTGGGTCCTAAATGTAAATCTGATGTGTAAATCCAAAAGTGACCAGAGAGATTGATGTATACATGATGTCCTATTGATACACAAAAGACTACGGAAAGCCAGTTAAGCATGTTGATGTGTAGGGGCTAGAGCATGATTTCAGACTCATTCTTAACATTGTAACCTGTAGGGTGTGAGGCTCTTCATTTTTCCGCATAGAACGGTAGCAGCTCGCCTGCACTACCACTTCCTCACTCACTAAATCTGACACTGCAGTAAGGGGAGGGGGGGTTGTAAAGATTATCACATCATACAGCAAAATGTCTGAGACTTTTTGGTTTAACCACATATAACTTAACCTTAGCCTGTGGTTCTTAAATTGCCGCAACGGCATTTTAGAACACTAGCTAGTTAGTAAGGTCACTTTCAGAAACGATTTTCAACATTGCAAACATTTTCCACCGAAAAGTTTTCATGGCCCTAGCGATAACCGACTCATCATTGCTAGCTATCTAGAGAGCCAAGAGCATCGCCATAGCTCTTGGGTTGCCAGGTAAAGGTTTATGAAGCACTTATACACCATATTGAAAAATTTAATTGAATTCATAGCCTTAATAGTCAGTCACAGATTTCGAATAATGGATTCCGTTCTCTGTCTGTAGTTGAACTTATCTGACACACTGGTCATTTTCATTGAACCTTACAAGCTTGCAAGCTAGCGGTGACACAATTGAATCTAAGCACTTACCTCTATAATTGATAATGAACTTCTCGTAAAATAACTTGTATCCTTTTCCAGTTTAGACTTCTTCACTGTAGAGTGTTCATTCACTAGATTAACCACATCATCTTGATCGACTTTTGGAAGGTTATGCAGTGATGCTGTCCAGCGATAACTGTCCGCCATGGTGAATGCCAAGGTGAATGCATTAACCGGAAATTGGGACACGCTCAGTGGCGGCGGTGACACCGAAGTAGAGGGCGCAGGGGGGGGGGAAATTCGCAATTTTTTTATCATATCTGCTGTGCAATAGCGCATTTTCCCAGACGGTGGCGCCATTTCTCCATGTAAACGTGTCCACGATAAACTTACAAAACCCGAATCCACACCGTTTACATACAAATGACACAAGCTGCATGTTTATACAGCAAGACCAACATTTCTTATCCCCTTTACTTTACGTTTACATCGTCCACAATAAAAATAAATGTAAAACTATAACCGGGACAACAAAAACGTACCTCTCCTCAGACAGCAAGACGCGAACTGAGAGCAGAGCAGTACAGGCTTTACAAATAAGGTTCAACTAGGCTACAATTGAGTGGCGCATGCGTGACTGGTTTCTTTGTTCGGGCGCAAGAATATGCGCCCCCACAGATCGTATTTAGGACCCTTGATAGGCTACATTTATTTGCTTGATCCATTTTCATTGGCCGCTTGCGCGCAGTGACGCGGAGTTCCTGGGCGCACCGGTCTTGCGCCCAGGTTTGGAGGTAGGTACTAGATTTCTATGAGAGTGACGTCAATGACAAACGAGGGGGGAGAATAGCACGCACAAAACAATGATTTATATTTGCTATATTAACGTTATTGTGCATTATAAACACAAACATACTTAAAATGAGTAATTATTATTCTTTTTAAACATGTTTAGTTATTTTAGGGTCAAAAATCTAAAATCCAAAAACACAATTTTTTTTTTTTTTTTTTCCTCTCTCAACCAGGTGGGGCGGCGCCCGAGCGCCCCTATGGACGAGCCGCCACTGGACACGCTGCTTCCACGATTTTTAACGCGTAATTCCGGCTTTCAACTGTGACGTGATATAGGCCTATTAAAGATGCATAGATCATCGTTAATGCATTAATAAATAAAACTGCCTCTTACATTATAAAACATGCATTCAAAAATGCATAATTTTTGACCTTTTGTACATGGACTTGGAAATTGGAAATTAATTAGCCTGGCAGCTTTTCTGTGCCCTCCCTTTCCCATGCTGAACTGCAAATGAAACACAATGCTTACAAAAACAGTCGTCAGAGCTTGTTATCCATCCAGCCATTAATCTTGTTGTTAATTGGTCAATCCAAAGACGTTGGAAATTTTGTTTACCTCCTAGTTTTGTAGTTGTTTTTTTTGTCTGATCTTGGCCGTCCAGTCCAGTGAGTATATTTCTCTTCTCTGTTCATCTGATATTGTCCTGCCAATATAATCCACGGCAATATCGGGAATTCACTGCTCACTCTACCCTCATTTAACCATCGACGTTACACCCCCTTGACACCACAATGCATCTTTCTTTTTAAATTTGTAAGTAATTAGTGTCATAATTAAATCGAAATTGGCTGATGGACGACTGGTAGACGCCTCTGTCTGGGAGACGTTCTGTTATGCCACACACGGATTGTTGCTGCGGAACCCCGGGATAGTACAGACAGAGTCGGGGGCAAAATGAACCCGTAGGCGTCTTTATTGGGATATTGCTCCAATGAAAATAATGCTATGAAGTGTGAACAATCAACTATGTGTGCGTAAATTACGGAAGTAATAATACAAAGTGTAATGCGACTTACGTGAGTGCAAAATGGAAATCCAAACAGGGTGTGTTGTAATGTGCTGCGGGGAGAAGGCTGAAGTCCAAAAACGAACACAACATGGAGAAGTATAGCAACAGAGTATTCACGGGGGGATCACAGAGGAGAGTCTATGGTTGAACAACGGGAAAGTTCTGGCAACGAGTGACAGGGGAGGGGAGTCTAATGGGAGCCTGATTGGGTGCGTTGATGTAACGTGCCTTGACGTGACTACAGTCTTCTGGGAGGGAGTGTTCTGGGTGTAGTAACCCCAGGTGGCAGAGAGGGGGAGGCAGAGGAGCGTGGCTGGAGAGGAGAGTGGTGTAATGCTGGAATCACAACACGTTCAACTCCCACCTCTGGTGGAATTTCTCTGTTATCTCTGTGGAGAATGGGGACATTGAACCAGAGTGGTCAGTGTTAAAAGCCTTTATTGCTGGAGCTGCAGTTGAAAGCTGTGGCCTCAAGGTCATTGATGCAGGGGCAGCAACTCTCAGACTTCCTGGTGGATATGTCAGGGAAGCCGCCTGACTACTGAAGGAGGCCTTTCAACCTATGTTATCCCGGGTGACTCCGGACGCGGTTGCAAGGCATCAACAGACCAAGAGGACAGCAGCCTCAGCTTTAGCGAAAGCAAAGTAGCGGGTGTGAGAGTGCAGAGAACCCATAGAGAATGACTTTGAGTCAGCACCAAAGTGTTTCTGGCAAACTGTCCGGTGCCTCAGGAGGGGTATGCAGGGATCCACTGTTGACATGACAATGCTGACCTGAGAAGGTTAGAGAAGGTTTGGGCGGCTGGGATGAGGATCAGTACCCCTTAAATCTGATGCCATGGTTCTCAGCAGGAAACCGGTGAATTGCCTACTCCAAGTAGGGAGGGAGTCCTTACCCCAAGTGTAGGACTTCAAGTATCTCTGGGTTTTGTTCTCAGGTGAGAGGATAATGGAGCGTGAGATTGACCGGAGAATATGTGTAGCGGGAGCGGTATTGTGTGCCCTTAACCACACCACTGTGAATAAAAGAGAGCTGAGCCAGAGGGCGAAACTATTGATCTACCGGTCAGTCATTGTACTATGGGTCATGACCAAAAGGATACAAGATACAAGCGGTCAAAATGGGTTTCCTCAGGATAGTTGCTGGCATTTCCTTAGGGACAAGCTTGGTTGATAGAAACTTGGTCACCTGTGAGAGACTCAGAGCCCCTGCTCCTTCGCGTAGAAAAGAGCCAGTTGAGGTGGTTCAGGCATCTAGTAAGGATGCTTCCTGGTCCTCATCCTAGGGAGGTTTTCCAGGCACGTCCAGCTAGATGGAGACCTCTGGGCAGACCAAGGTACAAGTAGGTTGACTACATCTCCATGCTGGTCTGGAAACGCCTTAGGTTCCCCTGTCAGAGCTGGTTGATGTGGCCAGGGAGTGGGAAGTTTGGGTCCCCCTGCTGGAGCTGGGACTTCTGCGACCCAATCTCAGGATAAGCGGTAGATGATGGATGGATGGATGGATGGAACAAGAATAATATAATGCTTACTCCCCAATCACTCTACATTTGAAATTATACTATACTATACAATTATATACTATAAATTAGTTTAGATTCACATTTATTGTCATTGTACAGCAAGTACAGTACAGCGAAAATCATTTTGCATCTTACCAGAGTGCAAATGTTGCAGTAAAGTGCATGGTAATATAATATAATTTGTCTGCAGCATTCGACACTGTGAACCACCAGATACTCCTCTCCACCCTTGAGGGGATGGGTGTCTTGGGCTCTGCTCTCGCCTTGTTTGCATCCTACCTGATGGGTCGCTCCTACCAGGTGGCACTGGGAGGGTCTGTGTCGGAACCACGCCGACTGACTTCCACAAGGATCGGTCCTGGGTCCTCTTCTCTTCTCCCTCTACACAACGTCCCTTGGTGCTATTACTTGGTGTTATCCACTCCCATGATTTATCCTACCACTGCTATGCTGACGACACCCAACTGGTCTTGTCGTTTCCTCCCTCGGACACGCAAGTGGAAACACTTTTTGCCGCATGCATAGCAGACATTTCAAATTGGATGTCGATGCACCACCTAAAGCTCAACCTGGACAAGACTGAGCTAGTGTTTTTCCCGACAAAGGGCTGTCCGCACCGAGACCTGGCTGTCACTATTGATGATGCTGTGGTGACACCTACTCGGACCGCAAGGAATCTGGGTGTGACCCTGGACGACCAACTGTCGTTCTCGGAAAACATTGCATCAGTGACAGGCTCCTGCAGATTCAGGAGGATAGATCAGGAGGATTTGGCCTTTTCTCACTGAAAAGACTGCGCAGGTGCTCATCCAGGCTCTTGTCATCTCCCGGCTGGACTACTGCAACTCCCTCCTTGCTGGCACCCCGGCATTTTCCATCAGGCCCCTGGAGCTCATTCAGAAAGCTGCAGCTCGCCTGGTGTTCAACCGCCTCAAGTACTCACACACATCTACCCTCCTTCGGACTCTACACTGGCTACCTGTAGCTGCCCGCATCCAGTCCAAGACCTTGGTGCTAGCCTACAAGGCAGTAAAAGGTACTGCTCCATCCTACCTCCAGACAATGGTCAAGGCCTACATCCCAACCCGTCCACTTCGCTGGGCTTCTTCGGGCCGTCTGCTTGCCCCCTCACTTAAGGGCCCGTGTGGCCGATCTACGCGGTCACGGTTCTTCTCCGTCCTGGCCCCAATTTGGTGGAACAAACTCACGGAGGTCACGACTGCAGAGTCACTCCCCTTCTTCTGCCGCAGGCTGAAAACCCATCTCTTCAGGACACACTTCCCGGATCCTTCCTCGTAGCGTCAATTAAATCAGTCAAAAGTAGATTACATATTATAGAAAGGTAGTTCTAGATGTTGTTGCATATTGTTTGCCAACTTATTGTACTTTTTCCCTTACACTTTTGCCTGAATTATTGTACTTCTACCTGAGCACTGGTTTAGTTATTGGAGACTTAGGGTTACAAATGAAATGCACTTTTGACTTCTGGTGACGAGTTGTTCTCTTACCTTCCTATGTTGAAACACACTACTGTATGTTGCTTTGGATAAAAGCGTCTGCTAAATGACTGTAATGTAATGTAATGTGTGGGGGCTGTGTTTGTGGTGCAGAGTTCAGGGAGATGACAGCTGAGGGGAAGAAGCTGTTCCTAAGCCTGCTTGACTTGGAACAGAGGTTTCTATTGCGCCTCCTGGAGGGGAGGAGGGCAAACAGTCCATGGTTGGGGTGAGAGGGGTAATCTACAATTTTTTGTGCCTTCCTCAGACACCGTTTGTGGTGGGTAGTGTTTATTGCAGGGAGGGGTAGTCCAACGATGCGTTGGGCTGTTTTCACCACCCTCTGCAGCACTTTCCGGTCGGAAAACAGCAGTTTCCGTACCACACTGTCATGCGGTTGGTGAGGATGCTTTCAATAGCACACCGGTAAAAGTTCACCAGAATCTGAGGTGACAGGTGGTCTTTCCTCAGTCTCCTCGGGAAGAAGAGACACTGGTGAGCCTTCTTTACCAGTGAGGCAGTATTGAGGGACCAGGAGAGGTCCTCGGAGATGTGGACTCCCAGGAATTTGAAGCTGGAGACACACTCGACCTCGGCTCCGTTGATGAGGATGGGGGCGTGTGCGCCAGCTTTGTTCTTCGACGATGAGCTCCTTGGTCTTCTTGGTGTTGAGGGCCAGGTTGTTGTCAGCGCACCACGCCAGCAGGTGCTGGACCTCCTGCTTGCCTCATCGTTGTTTTTGATGAGGCCCAGCACCGTTGTGTTGTCAGCTAACTTGATGATGGTGTTTGTACCATGTACAGGAGTGCAGTCGTGGGTGAAGAGGGAGTAGAGGAGAGGGCTCAGCACAGCCTTTTGGAACGCTGGTGTTTAGGGTGAGGGTGGAGGAGGTGAGATGGTCTAACCTGACTGACTGGGGTCTGTTGGTTAGGAAGTCTAGTAACCAGTTACAAACTGAGGGGTTGATATCAAGGTTCTTGGTTTCCATGAGGTCACCACGTTTGAAGATGAGTTTGGAAGGGATGATGGTGTTAAATGCTGAGCTGAAGTCTATGAACAGCATTCTCACGGTGTTGCTCTCTTCCAGGTGGGAGAGAGCGGAGTGGAGAGCTGAGGAAATGGCGTAATCCGTGCTCCTGTTCTCACGGTAGGCGTGAGATTGGTATTTTTCCAGTGAGGGTGACAGGCCAGATTTGAGGTGAGCCAGGACCAGCCTCTCGAAGCACTTCATGATGATGGGGGTGAGTGCAACAGGGCGGAAGTCGTTGAGGCTCGCTGCAGAGGAGTGTTTTGGCACTGGCACAATGGAGCTGGTTTTAAAGCTCACAGGGACAACTGCCTGAGCTAGTGACAAGTTAAAAATGTCAGTAAGGACCTCGGTCAGATGCTCAGCGCAGTTCCTGAGCACGCGACCACGGATGCCATCAGGACCAGCTGCCTTATGCACATTTGTTCTGCTCAGTGCCGCACGCACGTCTGTGGGGTGAGGGGTTGGTGGTCAACGAGGAGAGTAGCCCCAGCGAGCAAAAAAATTACTGAGTTTGTCATATAGGGATAAGTCAGTGGTTGGGGGGGAGTTGTTGGAGGGTTTATAATCCGTGATGGCCTGGATGCCCTGCCACATGCGTCGGGGATTGGAATTGTTGAAGTGGTCGTCAACCCTTTGCTTGTGTTTGAGCTTGTCCAACTTGATGCCCTTTTTCAGATTTGCCCTGGCTAAACAGTAGGCCAGTGCATCGCCCGACCTAAAAGCAGCGTCACGTGCCTTTAGGAGTAGGCGGACCTCTCTGTTCATCCACGGCTTCTGGTTGGGGAATGTTTTGATCTGTTTGAGGGTGGTGACAGTGTCAATGCTGGAGTTTCTGTAATCCAAAACAACAAAAGCGTAGTAGTCGATGTCGGTGAGGAAGTCTAGGGTAGACTGGGATGCAAACCGGCTCCAATCCGTGTGCAGAAATCGGTTCTGCAATTTAGAGTCTGCTCCCTCAGGCCACACTTTCCTACTGTCCTAACGGTGGGCTTCACACGCTTGATGAGTGGTGTGTACTTAGGCAGCATGAACAAAGAGACATTATCACTCTGCCCAAGGTGGGGGAGGGGGACGGCTTTGTAAGCATCAGACTTGTTGGTGTAAACATGGTCTAATGTTCTGTCTCCTCTTGTAAAGCAGGAGACATGCTGGTAAAATTTGGGGAGCACAGTCTCTAAGTTGGCATGATTGAAATCGCCTGCAATAATAAAGGCTGCCACTGGGTGGGAGTTCTGTTGCTTGTTAATAGCAGAGTACAGTTCCTTCATAGCTAGTTTAGCGTCAGCATCTGGAGGTATGTAAGCCGCAGTTATGATGGTGGCTGTAATTTCCCTGGGTTGGTAAAAGGGTCTACATTTAACCAGGTATTCTATGTTAGCATATATACGTTATTCTAAATGACAATAAATACTATACTCCAGTGGTTCTCAACCTTTTTACACCAATTATCAGCTGAGAAGTATGCTGTGCACAGTTCACGCAGGAGGCAAATTTATTCCTAATAACAGTCATAATGTACAAAGATGTAGAACTAGCTAACTCTTCCACACAATTCTCATACAATGCAAGGGGCATTGAGAACATAAAAACGATAATTCTCAAACAGCAAGTGAGAAAATTAAGATGAACAACTGTATTTCAACTGCACTTCACACACTCACACACAAAAACTCTCTCTCATACATACACACACAATTATCATACAATGCAAGGGGCAGCACCTCAGTAAGTGAGCATTTTTACAAATCAAGTGAGAAAATTAAGAACTGAACTGAACTGAACTGTCCAAGGTACTCGAGCAGGAGGGAGCCATATGGTTCACAGTGAACTCGCCCCCGACGTCGGTCTTCGGCAGATGGTTCCCAACGGTCTCGCTCTGACGTCGGTCTTCGTCAGGATGGTTCTCGGTAAGGTGTGCAATGGTCTAGCACCGACGTGGGTCTTCAACAGCCTTAAGTAGGGAAGATCCCAGGTGTTCATTGGAATCAGCCGGCCTGATTATGATAGGAAAAACCTGGGATCAATTAGAGCACGGGGGCACAACATGAATTTCATGAAATACTTCATTCAAACACACACTCTCTCTCACACACACACACACACACACACACACACACACACACACACACACACACACACACACACACACACACACACACACACACACACACACACACACACACACACACACACACACACACACTGTTACGACCCCATACCAGATCTAGGGGATATAACAATATAAAAACCGGGGGGGGACAAGAACCAGAGGAGATGGGAGAATACAAAAATAAACAAGGTTTATTGTGAAAGGGTAACAAAACAGGTTTCCGAGAAACACATGAAATGAAAACTACTAACCCTACACTAACTGATCAAAATACAAATAACGCTAAATAGCAACAACCTAAACTTCCACAGACAACCTACAAAACTAAGATATCTAATACTGCCGTTGTCTCAAACAGAACCCACAAGAACAACTCGGGAGTTGTCGTCTGGCCCACTGGCCCCATGGAAGTGTCTCTCCCAGCCTTTTATCCTCTTATCCTGATTGAGCACACCTGTGCTCAATCAAGCCGTTACCTAGGAGAAACGATAAGAAAACACAAACACTACGGCTACACACACAGCCATAACACACACACACACAAACACACACACACACACACACACACACACACACACACACACACACACACACACACACACACACACACACACACACACACACACACACACAGCAAGCAATTGTACTTCATTCAAACCCACATCTTTTGTCATCTCTTTGGCTAATGGTAGACACAGTTGTTCGCTAATTGTGTGTGGCTTACCGGCTTTCGCTATGCGGAGGCTGGCTTCCTGTGCCTTGGGCTGTGGGTGTACAACAGGATTGAATCGTGGACTTGCGCTTATTCAGTGCATCACGTCACTGCAGCTAAATCCAAATAAAATATAACTGGATTGTATTTGCGTACTGTCTGCCGTTTGTTTGTGGATTCCCCACTTGCACTGCTGAAGGAGCCACTAGCAGCACATGTGGCGATATTTTCTGTGCTGCCAGCACTGGAAGGCATTGTGGCTGTGCATACTGCTCTTATGCTGCTTGCAGATCCTGCGCTTGTGCTCGGTTCACTCCTCCTCATTCACTTGTTGAACTTCATTGCTGCTGAAAATATTCTCCTTCACACTTCTCTTTTGAATACCTCCTGTTTTTTAGGTCCAGTTGTGATAGACACTGTTTGCCACTGCTCTATACTATAAACAACACTATACTATAACAATACTGTGGAATGTGTGGTTGGTGGCAGCCTCACCTAGCCTGATTAGACTGATAACTCTATGGCTCGTGATCAAGTTAATCATGGCCCACAGGTTGAATCAGCCACCACCACACATACTCGAGGGAGAGTGTGTGTGCACATGTACCATCTGCTTTGTTCACAACAATTCAAACAATCAACATTGCAATCAACCAGATCCCTCATCAACATTCCCGCCATCAATTCTAAGATGCCGCTGCCGACGACCGCCGTGGTGTTCCACTGCACACAGTACCCTGCACACCCTTTACCCAGAATATTCCTGGCAAATGTGCAGTCCCTATGCAACAAAATGGATGAACTAAGACTTTCGGTGAAAGTGACTTTTCTTCATCCTCGGTTCTTTCGTTCACGGCTCGAAGGGTTTGAACTTTTTCAAGAGGACCGTGTTGCTTCACTGAGCGGATAAAGCAGGGGTGGAGGGGTCTGCTTCTTCGTGAATGAATCTTGGTGTAAGGACGTGACAGTGATTTATCAGCATTGCTGCCCGCCGCTTGAAACCCTGTTCATAAACTGCCAAACCTTCAATTCTCCCCGTGAGTTCAGTTAATTCATTCTGGTGTGTGTTTATGTTCCTCCCATCACACTTGCCGCGGAGGCTCAGAGAATGCTGGCTGACCAAATAATGACTGTGGAACGTAAACATCCGGATTAATTTGTTGTCGTCCTTGGCGACATCAACAGAGCAAACCTCTGCCGCGATCTCCCGAAATATCAGCAGCAGATTAAATGCGCAACCAGAGGGGAATGCACTTTAGACCACTGCTACACGACCCTCAGCAATGCCTACCACGCCAACTCCCGAGCTGCGCTAGTTCAGACCATGACATCGTCCACTTGATACCGAAATACAGGAAGAAACTCTATAAGCCTGTGGTCAGGTCATTCAAGTTGTGGACTAGCGAGGCCCAGCAGAAAAGTAGCGCCGTGCTGGATAATGCTGGCTGCGGCGCAGAGGGTTTTCAAAGAGGCTGCAGGTGGTGATCTAGATGTGTACGCAGACATGGTGACGTCATTCATTAGCCACTGTGAGAATGTTTGTGTACCTTCTCGCTCCAGAGTTAATTACAATAATGAAAAACCCTGGATCTCAGTGAAACTCAGGAAGATATGGCTGTTGAAGGAAGAAGCACGGAAGAGTGAGGACAAGGACCAGTTTAATGAGGCCAAGTACACATACTGCAAGGCTATCAAGGAGGCCAGACGACGCTACTCTGAAAAACTCCAACATCAGTTCTCAGATGGCCAATCATTCTCTGTCTGGAAAGGTCTCTGACAGATCACAACTACAAACCGAAGTCCCCCCATTCATCTGATGATTCATGCCTTGCCAACGACCTGAACGAGTTCTACTGCAGATTCGAAACACAACAGACTCCCCCTCCCCCCCACACCCATCAACCCCTTCCACCCAACCTCCACCCAACCTCCACCGTCGATGGAGATAGGGCTGTGCTCTCCCCTCTGCTTCCTGAAGTCCACGATCAGCTCCTTGGTCTTCTTGACGTTGAGGGCGAGGCTGTTCTCCTGGCACCACTGCTCCAGCGATCCGACCTCCTCCCTGTAGGCTGTCTCGTCATCGCCGGCGATCAGGCCCATCACTGTCGTGTTGTCAGCAAGCTTGATGATGACATGGAGCTGTGCATAGCCATGCAGTCGTGGGTGTAGAGGGAGGAGAGGGCTCAGCACGGATCCCTGGGGGGCTCCCGTGTTGAGGGTCAGTGGCTCTGAGGTGGTGCTGCCCATCCTCACCACCTGGCGGCGGTCCGACAGGAGGTCCAGTATCCAGCTGCACGTGGATGGGGGCCTAGACCTCTAAGCTTGGTGTCGAGCTTGGCAGGAACTATCGTGTCGAACCCTGAGCTGTAGTCCACAAACAGCATTCAACAGTTCTTTCTCTCCAAGTGGGAAAGGGCAGTGTGGAGGGCCATGGCAATTGCGTCGTCCGTGGATCTGTTTTGACGATATGCAAATTGCCATGGGTCCTGCGTGGCAGGTAACACAGAGCAAATAATGTCCTTGACCAACCTCTCGAAACATTTGCTGACAATCGAGGTGAGGGCTACAGGTCTATAGTCATTCAGGCATGTTACCTTGGGCTGTTTAGGGACAGGCACGATGGTGGCACCATTTTCGGAAAACGGACCGGTGTGGGAGTGAGAGGGGATATTGGATACTGGTATTCGGGTCTCCCAAAGGACATGTCCTCAAAGTGCTCCTTGAGGAGGGGCTGGGCCCCTGCCATTCATCCAGCACATTATATCCTGCTTCCTCCAACATGCTCCTGGCTATTGGTCTTGTTTTGGACCTTGCCCCTTCACCCCAGTGACAATCTCTTTCCAGGTCGTCTGGTTCATCTTCACTTGCTCCTTCCTTGCAGCTTGCTTCACCTTCTTCTCTACTGTGCATTTGCTCGCATGCCTCCCTGTCATCTTCCACTAGTCTCAGTCGGTCCCTGGGCCGTTGGTGTGGGGTGTGGCTACAGTCTATCGTTACTTTCCTTTAGCGGCGCGGTTGTGGCCGTCAATCCACTCTGTGCTCCGTTGCTGTTGATACTGAGCCCGCAGTGTGTTTCGGTCGTACTGTCGCTTCATTTCCTCAATCTTCTCATTGTCTTCACTGTCAGGTGTCGTCTTCGTGCTTCACCTTCCTCTTTTCTTGTGGCATTTTTCCCATCCTCCCTTCTCGCAGGCTCATTTGCATTCCTCCTTTGGGGCCCTGGCTGCGGCTGGTTCTCCATGGCCGCGGGCCTTGGTCCTCTCCTTTTCTCATAGTCCCAGACAGCTTCCTTCTTGTTTTGGGAAACTGCCACCTCTTCTCCATCTGAGTTTGATTCGACTTCCATAAAGGGTCCTTCCTCCCTTCTCCACCTTAAGCAGGGGTGCCATGATGTTGATGTGTACTGGCGGGGCGTGAGGGCACCCATGTGGGCGGTTTGGCAGTGGGTCAGGGCGCTGTGGCGCCCCCTTAGGTGTCATATCCTGGCAGGAGGCATACGGCGGGGGAAAAACGGCTGGGCCCTCTCCCCCTGCTGCCGTGCCGAGCTCAGTTAGTACTTCTGGGGGGAGCTGTGGGTGATGATGTAGGGTTGTATTCTGTGGTGCCACCAGGGGGAGCTGTGGGTGATGGTTTAGGGTTGTACTCTGTGGTACTACTAGGGGGAGCTGTGGGAGATGCTGTAAAGTTGTACCCGGTAGCACCACCAGGGGGCCCTGTGGGCCCTGTGGGTGATGCGGTATACCCAGTAGCACCACCAGGGGGCTCTGTGGACCCACGAGGCCTTCCTCTATTGGCCCTCCCAGGCTGGCCTCCAAGTAGTCGGCTAATGCCTGGGCGTAGAGGTTCCGCTTCCTGTATTGGTCTGCTCCTTTTCTGGCAGCTCCCAGACTTTGGCGGCCTCTCGCGTCAGGTTCCTTGCCAGCACTCTAATCGCTCTTAACTGTTCTCTGGTGGGTGGGTGTTGTCTGGAGACTATTCCCTGATCCTGCCATAGCTTGTAGTACTTGGCCATCCTCTTTTTCATAACAACCTTGTCCTCCTGCTGGGTACGCTGTAGCATGACTACCTCTGCTCTCTCATATGCCTCCTTTAAGGCCTCGGGGTCCCATGTGGACGTCATAGTCCTCCCTAATGCACTACCTAAGGTTGTGTGCTTTTATCGTTTGTGGATGGACAATTACACACCCTCACCCTCTTAGCAGTGTTTTCCCACCTTTCCTATACTTTCACTTTTCACCAGGTCAGCCCTCCACCTTCGCCAAGGTCTCGGAGTCTGATCGCTGTTGAAAATATTATATTATATACATTTTTCCCTTTTTCTTCGTACTACTCCTTTAAGTATCCCACCCCCACCAAGTGAATTCGGATCCCAAGCAAACGCTAATTAACCATAGGATGCAAATAGTACTGGTCAATCTTCTACCAATCCGTAGCACGTGGGTGGCGGACCGGATCTATTCACATCTACGGGTTCTCTACCTTTTGCTTCTGTTAGATTCCTCCCCAACTTATTACAAGAGTGTGTATATCCCTCCCAGCACCTACACGTTATACTTCACACTGTAAACCTATACACATGCACAGGCATCCAAACACACAGACGCACACTCGCATGCAGATGCACACACACCCAATCACACAGACATACACAGGCATGCACGCACACGTTCACACACACTCACGCTCAGGCGCTCGCGCTCACACGCACACACGCACACACCACACACGCACACACGCTCACCCTACGTACGCACACGCTCACTCACACGTCAGTTTTTTGGGGTAGAAAGAGTGAGGTAGATTTAGAAGAGGAAGTAGATTTTAGAAGAGAAGAAAAGAGTGAGGGGACAACACCAGTACCGCAGCGTCTTGGGGTAGAACTCCCACAGAACACAGCAATAAAAACATACATACGCAGACAACAGTTTTTAAGGGCAAACTTTGCACAAGATACAGCAATACAACCTTGCACATGCACGGAGCAATTTTAGGGCAAAATTCAACACTCAGCACTAAAAACACACACATACACATAACAATATGAACTTCACACAAAACCACACATTAAACACATCCACATGCCGGCATCAAATAAAACCACTCTACACTAACTGTTGGCCTCCCTGCCCTGGACTTATTCTCTACGCGATTTCTGCGACTCACTCACACTGCCCCGTACCAGGCCTCACACCTCTCAACACGTTTCTCAAACGGCAGATGCAGCTTGCCTGGCCACCTCTCAACGCGAATTTAGATACCTCAGAATCGGTATTACAGGTAGATGGGTCAACTCATCCCATTGATATTGGTTTTTAAATGCATGATATGTGATTTAATATGTTTTTGATTAACTAAGATTTTCTTTTTCAATATGTTTATGATATTGTGACGCTTTAGCGGTGGTAGCCAGCTTGATACAGAAGACTGAGACAATGTTCTTATTTGATAGCCAAACTGGCCCAGATGTATTCCCTGCCGCAGCTCACAACTAACCCGGGGGTTGAAATGTCCACTCTTAAAAACAATAAACCAGGGTGGCAAGCCCAAAACCATATTCCTCCAACGCAAATAGTCTGTGTCTCTTTTTCCCCACCTACTCCACGCCGTCTCACCACACCCCCCTTTCCTCTCTTCCCACTCCCGTTCCCGCTCCCGTTCCCGTTCCCGTTCCAACTCTCGCGTGACTCTCTCACTCCCGTTCCCACGCAACCTGTTCCCCCTAGCGCTCGCAGCCAATGACCCTCTATAGTGGACACTTAGAGGTAGTACAACACCCAATGAACTCCAAAACCCCCTTTGTCCTGGAGGGAGACCCATGGTCGGCCAGGCCACAGCGTTACAATATGATGACATTATACAAGTGTGGGTTTAATGGTTATGAAGCCTATTCCTATCTGATTATCAGTTTTTGTGTTTGTTTTGATTGTGTTAAATGTGCTTAATTCCCCCCAGGGAATGGTAATTCGTTAATGAAGATCTTAAGGATTCATTGATGATTTATGATTTATTGTATTTCATGTGTGTGTTTCACAGTTCTCACGGTCTGGATTTGAATAAATCCTACCAGTATCATAAAGAACGCATAGCTGTCATCATTGCATGAGAGGGAGTTACATTAGATATCTAAGAAGATCTTAGATAAGAAAACATGGACATTTTTTTTTAAATTATTGCTGATTATCTCAGTTTTTAGTCTGTGCTCCATATATACACATTTACCAGAGAGTATATTTACTGAGATACCAGAGAGTAATAATACCACATCATGCAATATTCACAGAAAGGGGTTTAATCAGAGTTG
This sequence comes from Muraenolepis orangiensis, assembly GCA_027704905.1. NCBI lineage: Eukaryota > Metazoa > Chordata > Actinopteri > Gadiformes > Muraenolepididae > Muraenolepis > Muraenolepis orangiensis. The sequence continues at coordinate 23,006,750 of CM051007.1, forward strand.
CAATGCTTGAACCAACGCATGCATGAACCTTGTGAACAATTCATTTTACAGGAAGTCCTGAAGGAGAACAGTGACTGTTGGTGCAGTCACTGTATGCAGCACAATCGCATATGGTTTTTCGAATTGTCAGTTGACTTGTATTATGACTCTTTATGCGAACATGAACCATGCACTGTTAATTGTGAAATAGAATGATGATGCAATTGAAGGTATATAATGGTTTTTAAATTTGTGTAAACATTTTTGTATTGGGACATCTTTATAGAGTCCCAAAGGGGGGATATGTAGTGTGTTGTTATACCCTAAGTATAAAACTAAAACACTGCCTGTGATACTGTATGCATTGAAAGAGCCATGTGAGTGTGTTGAAGCGGTCAACAGGCACTGCTAGGAATGCGACCCCCTGGAGTTTGTGCTTGTAAACTCGTGGCGTGACAACAGAGGCACCGAGTGATCAACCGGAGTTGCGGATGCTGGTTGTACCTTGAGACTGATAGGAGTAGTAGATTCTTGTGATACTACTTCCTATATAATGTTTGGTAAAGGAGCACGTCGCCAGTCTGTGAATTGGCAAGCCAGGCTCCATCTTGCTGCAGTAGATGAATTTGATGCTTTGTTCAATAAAGACATTGGACTTAGTATCCAGACCTCTGAGAAAGAGTCTTATTCCACCCGAGTAGAAATGATACTATACTCCATCTCACTGTGTCCAGTGAATGTCTGTGTCCCAATATATTAATTATTTCGATTTATATGTTGTTTATATGTTGTATGTTAATTTTTGCCTTTGTGTCTTCTCTGGTGATGTTGATTCATGTTGTGGAGCAGCAAAAAGTTAAGAAAAAGCTAAACAAGAATCACATGAAATGTCTTAATCATAGTTTAATACACCTTCAGCCAGTTATTAAAGTTAACAACACCCTAAATGTCCATTAAGTGTTGTTGAGTTATGTTGTTAAGTGTTAGTCATGATATTTAAAGACCGATCAATTCAGTTGGAAGGAAAAGTATCACCATAATGTGTTTTAAATGTTGCAGTGTACCTTTTTATTTATATATGAACTGCATATTGGAGCATTAATGAATATCTTGAGGTATGTTACCGGGTTAGGTGCTGGGAATGTGGAGTTGTAAGGGGTGCAAAAAAAACTAAGCTATTTAATCACTACAAGTTTAGTATCCACATTTTGGACTTAGTTCTCCTTTACCATGTACATACCTGAACTGTCCATGCACATTTAAAACGCACCAGAGACTCACAGACATTTTACTAACATAAATGCAAATGTCTCAATGAGTTCCAACCCGTGTCACCCTCGGGGGACATTTGACTTATTTGCATTAAAACTGTTTTACTAATTTGCATTCAAACCTGTATTAACAGCAGTTGATTCCAACAAATTAATATTAATGCAAACAACACAACTGTTTTCCCAGTGGATGCAACTAAACTAATCAAATAATCCAAATGATGCTTGAAGTACAATAGATTCACAATACATTAACGTGGTAACCTTGTATTACTTTTAGAAAGCAAGATAATAACGCACAGGCAGAGATACAAATCGTTTTTCCCCGACATCAACCTGCAACCAAAACAACATTATTTGGAGCACTATCCCCAGATGATTTGACTCTTTAGTCACTTCATGGATAGCCACCCCCTTCACTCCAATCCTGCCGTGTTCCCAGCTCGTCCAGGTAGCCAGCGCCACCAGTCCTTCGCAGTTCATGTGACCTGGCACAGTACCGACGCTGGGAGCTGGCATATAAAATGTGCGTAAAATGGAAAGAGGGATCCGCCGAGCCCAAAATAGCCAACATCCTCTCCAGCAACTCGGACGGTTTGCTCTCGCCATGTCCGGTGAGCGACAACAGACGGTCCGCCTTCTCCATCTCCGACAGCTCGAATGTTCACTGTGTACATACATCTACTGATGCCTAGTCTGGACACATCTTCAGTGATGTTCCTGGAATCATAGGACGTTTCGGGTCTCGCAACATCATACGCCCTCCTCCAGGTGACCCAGCCGGGGCTGATCAGACCCCAGCTTGTGTCCAGATGGCTAGCTAGCTACCATGACTCCATGGCTCCCCTCTTTTGAGCCACAACCATCTTGAGGCCCTCTCTGCCGCATCGGTGGTACTGCGGATGGCTCTCCTCTTTCTCACTCCCTCGATGCCTAAACTGCTGAAGGCTCTGACCAAGGAACGGGCTGCGAATCCTCTGCATCCAACTTCCACCGGGAAACACCTTGCTCTCCAACCAGCCTGCTGACAGTCGCTGACCAGTCCTGCGTACTTGGAGAGCTTCCTTTCAAAGGCTTCTTCCAAGCGATCTTCCCACGGGACTGTCAGCTCCAGTAGCACAGCTTGCTTGGTGGACTCAGACACAAGAACAATGTCTGGTCGCAGGGTGTTGACTGCAATATGGCTGGGGAACTTCAGCTGATGTTCAAGGTCCACCAACAACTGCCAGTCTCTTGCAGATGTCAGGATGCCTGCAGATGTTTTTCTAGCAGAAGTTGGCTTGTCCCCAGCTCTGACAAAGGCGATGGTGTCCTTGGAGTGTCGGAACTGCTTTGACCACGCCAGTCCTGCGATGATGGCTTCAGCAATGGTCTTCAGGACTTGGTCATGCCTCCACCTGTACCGTCCATCTCCAAGTGCCTTTGTACAGCAACTGAGGATGTGTTCCAGGGTTCCCAGGGTTTCATAAAAGGAGCGCTTTAAGAGCCATGTACTTGCCATCCGTCGGCGGTGCCTCTAACAGCCCCATCGCCCGGCCCATTGTCACGGCATCCAACGCCGCTACCACATGGTAGTACCTGGTAACGTCCTGGGTTATTCCTCTCAGTTGGAACTGGGCTTCGATGTGTTAGAACCATGGCCGGGGCTGTGCTGCCACAACTCGAGCAACTTAATCGCTGTGGTGTAGACGTTAGCCGGAGCTCCTGCCGGCGCTGCATTACTGTTTGCTTCGAGCATGATTTCTATCAGCGTTCGGGGTCACCAATGTGGGAGTGAGTAGAAACGAGGAGATGGAGACAGGTTGTCGAGTCGAAATGTTTACTCCCCAACATGAACAGTAATAACAGCGGCAGTAGTCAGGCTTGCAACAGCAATGACATGTTAACGTATCAGAACCGGTACATTCAAATATCCCGCTCTAAACATTACCCAGAAAGCTTCTGGATTGAATTGTCTTAAAATAGCCGTAACTCCATCTAACAGTGTCCAGTGAATGTCTGTGTCCCAAGTGGGTCACCACAATATATTAATTATTTCGATGTTGTTTATATGTTGTATGTTCATTTTTGCCTTTCTTGATTTTATCTTCTCTGGCGATGTTGATTCATGTTGTGGAGCAGCAAAAAGTTAAGAAAAATCAAGAATCACATGAAATGTCTTAATCATAGTTTAATACACCTTCAGCCAGTGATTAAAGTTATCGACTCCCTAAACACCCTTTGTACAACCCAATTTAACCATGCGTTAAAAGTTAACCACTGATTAGCTGATTTAACGACACGTTAAGAGTTTAACACCCTTTGAACAACCGGCCCCTGTTATGTTGTTAGTCATGATATTTAAAGACCGATCAATTCAGTTGGAAGGAAAGTATCACCATAATGTGTTTTAAATGTTGCCGTTGCAGTGTACCTTTTTATTTATATATGAACTGCATATTGGAGCATTAATGAATATCTTGATGTATGTTACCGGGTTAGGTGCTGGGAATGTGGAGTTGTAAGGGGTGCAAAAAAAACTGTCTCAAGTAGGTCTAAGCTATTTAATCACTACAAGTTTAGTATCCACATTTTGGACTTAGTTCTCCTTTACCATGTACATACCTGCACTGTCCATGCACATTTAAAACGCACCAGAGACTCACAGACATTTTACTAACATAAATGCAAATGTCTCCCAGACAGAGTTCCAACCCGTGTCACCCTGGGGGACATTTGATTTATTTGCATTAAAACTGTTTTACTAATTTGCATTCAAACCTGTATTAACAGCAGTTGATTCCAACAAATTAATATTAATGCAAACAACACAACTGTTTTCCCAGTGGATGCAACTAAACTAATCAAATAATCCAAATGATGCTTGAAGTACAATAGATTCACAATACATTAACGTGGTAACCTTGTATTACTTTTAGAAAGCAAGATAATAACGCACAGGCAGAGATACAAATCGTTTTTCCCCGACATCAACCTGCAACCAAAACAACATTATTTAGAGCACTATCCCCAGATGATTTGACTCTTTAGTCAAGTTCTCGGAATAGCCACGCCCCCTTTTCACGTTCCGCATTCCTGTCACCGTTTCCCCAGCCCTCGTCCAGGTAGCCACGCCCCCTATCACGTCCCGCATTCATGTCACCTTGGTTTCCACAGTACTCGCCCGGATAGCCACGCCCTGGAACTTCCCTGGTTGTTAAAAGTGCATGGCGGGCAACACTATTTGGCCTTGGCTCCAAATCTGTTGTGGAAGTAACATAGTCCATTGTCATGTTGGCGATGGGCAGCGACCGCAGTGGCGGCTCCCGCTGTGTCCTCCAGCGATCGGTCCGAGGTCCAGGCGAGGAGCAGCGCGTGCGCAAAATCCTGTCGGCCTCAGCAGCCAGCGTGCGGTAGTCCTTGGTGGAGGAGAGCGGGGAGCTGGCTAGCGCGGTAACGGGCGCTGGGAGGTGGCATAGAAAATGTGCGTAAAATGGAAAGAGGGATCCGCCGAGCCCAAAATAGCCAACATCCTCTCCAGCAACTCGGACGGTTTGCTCTCGCCATGTCCGGTGAGCGACAACTGACGGTCCGCCTTCTCCATCTCCGACAGCTCGAATGTTCATAAAAGGAGCGCTTTAAGAGCCATGTACTTGCCATCCGTCGGCGGTGCCTCTAACAGCCCCATCGCCCGGCCCATTGTCACGGCATCCAACGCCGCTACCACATGGTAGTACCTGGTAACGTCCTGGGTTATTCCTCTCAGTTGGAACTGGGCTTCGATGTGTTAGAACCATGGCCGGGGGCTGTGCTGCCACAACTCGAGCAACTTAATCGCTGTGGTGTAGACGTTAGCCGGAGCTCCTGCCGGCGCTGCATTACTGTTTGCTTCGAGCATGATTTCTATCAGCGTTCGGGGTCACCAATGTGAGCGGCAGTAGTCAGGCTTGCAACAGCAATGACATGTTAACGTATCAGAACCGGTACATTCAAATCTCCCGCTCTAAACATTACCCAGAAAGCTTCTGGATTGAATTGTCTTAAAATAGCCGTAACTCCATCTAACAGTGTCCAGTGAATGTCTGTGTCCCAAGTGGGTCACCACAATATATTAATTATTTCGATGATGTTTATATGTTGTATGTTCATTTTTGCCTTTCTTGATTTGATCTTCTCTGGCGATGTTGATTCATGTTGTGGAGCAGCAAAAAGTTAAGAAAAATCAAGAATCACATGAAATGTCTTAATCATAGTTGAATACACCTTCAGCCAGTGATTAAAGTTATCGACTCCCTAAACACCCTTTGTACAACCCAATTTAACCATGCGTTAAAAGTTAACCACTGATTAGCTGATTTAACGACACGTTAAGAGTTAAACACCCTTTGAACAACCGGCCCCTGTTATGTTGTTAAGTGTTAGTCATGGAATTTAAAGATCGATCAATTCAGTTGGAAGGAAAACTATCACCATAATGTGTTTTAAATGTTGCCGTTTCAGTGTACCTTTTTATTTATATATGAACTGCATATTGGAGCATTAATGAATATCTTGATGTATGTTACCGGGTTAGGTGCTGGGAATGTGGAGTTGTATGGGGTGCAAAAAAAATGTTAGAAGGCTAGAACAGCCGGTTCGCAGTTGGTTCAATTAGCGAGCCGTCTAAGAACCGGTTTGCGTTTCCACTGACTTTTTCGCCGAGAGCCGCGTCATGACGTCACTGTTTACGTCTCTGCTTTCCCAGCAGCTCGCGCCAACTTCCACAACAGTGGATTACATGATGGATGTTAAAGTGTTGCTCCTGGCTTTGAGGCTACAAACAGCTGCTCGTCTTTAGTGCTATGGACGCGATTACGTTGAAGCCCCTAACTGTGATAAAGGACTATACTAATAAAATGGACTTGACGTTAGAGCTGCATTAAACAGAAGGGACCATTTGCCTCTTCTTCTTCAAAACTGTTATCTTGTATTATGTTTCTCGGTTGATAAAGCATAATGAAGCAGACATTGTATGAAAAATATAAATGTTTTATTAAAAAAAATAATAATAATAATTAAATACACAATATACAGTAATCACAAAATGTAAAAGTGTAGAGTGCAGTGTAATAAGTCCATGTTAATAAAGCTCCGAGGGGCTGAGGGGCTCCTGTGAGCTGCAGCCCAGTGGGGCGGTAGCTCCGCATCGCATCGTCCAGGGAAGACGACTCCATAAACAACTAAAACAAGAGAAAAGTGCATTAAAACATGACTCCATTACACTTTACTGTTTATAGAAAGTATCACGTTATCAAGGTTAATATCGGCTAACAGAAGCCTAGCAATCATAGCTCCTCATTTGTGATGATAGGAACATAACATTGATGTGATAATGAGTAGCTCACTAAACAGATTATAAATACAAAGCTGGTTGGCAACACGGGAAAGATTTATAAAGTAAAACTTACCAGGACCAGAGTGACAGCAGCGGATCATCAGTTTGTTATCGATTAGCTCCTCGTATCGTCCAGTTTGTTATCGATTAGCCCCTCGTATCGTCCAGGGGTGCGTTTCCCGAAGCCTTCTTAACGCTACGTCATTCGTAAGTTCCACCTTAAGTTCCACCTTAACTTCTCGCCGTGTTTCCCGAAACGTTCTTAGCTAAGTATACCTTCCGTAAGTAACACTTTCGTAGGGCAGGTCTGGAGCTCTCTTAACTCCACCTTAGCGATGTTGTCAGCTCTCTCCGCTAGTGGCCACCACTGTTCCGACCCGCAAGCCTCTGAAATCAGCTGTTGGCCTAGTTTTATTTCAATCTGTGAATCAATATGTAGTTCATAACGGTAATAATATACAACAAAAATACCACATTAATGGGAATGTTTTCATGCCGAAATTGTACATTACGGTGGATACATTTTGCACTTTATTGAACATGAAATCGCCTCTTAAACTCCTAAAACTCGAAAACAGTGCTCGAAAACAGTCTTCACGATTCAGCGCCACCTCATCCAGCATGACCTCCATCTCCACATTGGTGACGCTGGCGGACCGCTTTTTGCGATGTTTTTGCCCTGACATCAGTGGCGTAGCGGAGGCCCCCGCAGACCCCGCGGTGCGGGGGAGCCCCCCCCTACCTGTTAAGTTGCTAGGCACCACGGTTTGACTGGCCATCTGGCATACCTGCCGGCCCGGACCACCACCCTACCGTCGGACTTCACGATCGCGACCCCCCCCCCCCCGTTGGACTTCATGACCTGCGGGGGAGCACCGAAATATTGCGCAACACCACTGCCTGACATATCTAATGTTACATATCTAATGTTCATTTCTTGTTGGTGCGCTTTTATTGAAATTGTCAGCCAATCAGAGAGAATTGTGAACTACACCAGTTATGTGATGGGGCTGCTGGTTAATCAACCCTAATTGCAAAGTTATTTAAGGCACCATGACAATGATATAAAAAATATTTAAATCAACCTTTTCTTGCCAAATAAGGTGTACTGGTAGGTGGCGTAATTTGCTGAGGTGGTGTAGCGGGAACAGGCTTGATATCACAATCTGAGGTGGCGGGCTCGTGCCACCTGTAGGCAATCATTCGATTTACGGTTTGATAATTGAGTTTGTAAGTTTTAAATTCTATGAATATGTTCTCAGTCATGATAAATGCAATGTTCTTTAGTATTCCTGCAGTGTTTTATTGATAAAACTCTCATAACGCGGTGAAACAGTCGCTACCTGGAGTGAAAAGTCGATTCTCGAGTCATCGATTTCAGCGCAACGTCGGACGTAAGAAGGTATACCTTAAGCAGCCGCCTGAGGGATAGTTCGTGGAACACACGTAGAACAGTAAACAACTTTAGTAAGGTATACCTTTCAAGTCTTCGTAACACGCTAAGAGACAACGTTATCGGGAAACCCACCCCAGTTTATTATCGATTAGCTCCTCGGTCCTGTCCCCTGCTGAAGACATCTCACGCTGTAGTTTTTCTAATAGCAGTTTGTTCTAGAAGCTCCTCTAGTTTATTGTGACCTTCTGCCGAGGACAACAACGCAAACAAACGCAGTTTGTCTCGTCCACGGACCACTGTCACCTTCACGTCCACGGAGAATTTTACTGATTTTAAAGATGGCGGAAAAAAACATTGAGTTTGTTTTGAGTTTGTCCGATAAGCCCCGCCCCCAGCCCGATAAGCCCCGCCCCCAGCCCCTGACGTAGTGGAGCCTGCTGGCTAGCCCAGCTTCGAAGTGGAGCCGCAAACGAACCACTTAACGGAGCCAGAAAGTGGCTCCATTGCGGTGGAAACCCAAAGAACTGGTTCGAGATGACGCGCAAGCTCCGAACCAGCTCTCAAAACAGCTTGGTGGAAACGAGGCATAAGGGATGTTTCACAAGCGGGCCAGGGACTGAGGAACTTACATTCAGATCCAGGGACACAGGAACAGACTCTTTCAGGGGGCTTGGACTTTATGTGATTGATGTGACGTCTCACCCTTTGACCACTCAAGATTCAAGATTTGTATTTGCCATATGCAACAAAGTACAATGGAATGCTTACTCCTTATTACCTAAAGCAGGGGGCAGCGCGGTGTCCTCACACCGGGGCAGCGTGACGTCCTCACACCGGGGCAGCGGTCTTAGCTCCCTCAGAGGGAAAGGTGCAAGGCTGGGGCTCCGGTGCGAATCCTAATAGTGCAGGAAAAACGAGAGGGGATGCTGGAATTCGCGGAGCGGCTCCCAGCACCTCGCAACTAGCCAAGACAGACTTAAGCAGGGTGATCCGCATTGCCCTATCCCCTGGGATTCTCTCAACCCAGTTAAAACGGTCAGTGGCTGAACTTCGGACGCAAACCCAAATGCATGACTCGATGACACACGTATCAAAGTAAAGAGTCTTTACTGATAAATGCAGTTCAACACAAAAATCACTTGAAGATGAAAATGCTTAAAGCTCAAAAGCAAAAGACCTAATCACAAAAACCTGACGGTGGCATGATGTGGAAACATGATGCTTGTTATAAACATGAAACAAGTACGAACTCTAACATGAAAGTAAGTAACAAGTCTCAAACGTGAAACAAGTACGCTGGCCAGTAACAAGTACGAACATGCCCCGAACAAAGGAAGACGCAGCCTATTTAAACACAAGGTGAGAACCGGTGGAAACAATCAGGTGCGGGGCAGTCAATCACACAGGCAGGAAAACATGAGGGGGAAGATCCTTTCTGAGTTTACTTGCTTGAATCGTAGAAGCCACAGACTTGAGACAGTCATCCACATAAAAGCTGTGTTTCATTGTTTCCACAACATCCATACTGTATTTGCTTGAATGGTTTCTTCCGGTTTGCTGCGAGGCAAAGTTGGCAATACTTGGTGATGATACAGCACCAAGAAGATGAACATTCATCCAAAACACTTCTGGTGGTCTACTGATGTCGCATTGAGGCCACCACAAGAACCTGAGGAAGTCCTGGTGGTCTTCCTGTACATGTACTTGGTAGTACATTGCTTCAATGTCAGCCATTATTGCAATTTGTTCATGACGGAACCGAAGCAGGACGCCTATAAGTGGGTTGGTCAGATCTGGACCTTGGAGTAATTCTTTGATAAGAGATGTTCCCTTGTAGGATGATGAACAGTCGAATACCACTCTGAGCTTTTTATTTCTCTTATGTAGACAACATGATGTGGAATGTACCATACTTGGCCATCACTTCTGTCAAGCTCCTCTTGTGGCACCTGTTCTGCATAGCCCTTCTCCAGTACGTCCATGAAAGTAATATATTCTTCAGCATAAGATGAATCCCTGTTAAATTTCCCAGCTAGGTTTAATGTACATTGTAGTGCCATGTTGTAGTTGTTGGGCAGAATTACATCCTTGTCATGAAGGGGCAAAGGAAAATGGTAATGTCCATTTTTGTCCTCATATTCCTTTTCAGGGAAGTCCTGGCTGTACTGTGTGATGAGAAGGTCTTTCAGATTTTCCATTGAAATTCTATTGACTGGAGGGGCCGGGAGGGACAATAGGGAACAATAAGGTCCTTCAGGTATGAGGGTGATAATCCGTGTAGGATTTTATAAGTAAGTAGTAGCACCTTGAAATCTGACCTCATATTAACTGGAAGCCAGTGGAGCGAGGACAGAATTGGAGTAATGTGGTTAAACTGTTCAGTAACCCAGAAAACAGTGAATTACAGTAATCTAGACGATATAAACGCGTGGATGAGTGTCTCCGCATCTGCGGCAGACAGCATTGGTCATATTCTAATGTTTCTAAGATGGAAAAATGCAGTTGTGATTGTACATTTTACATGTTGATTGAAAGATAGCATCGGGTCGAACAGGACACAAGAGCTTTGGGCCACAGTAGAGCCCTCAAACAACAGTTTGACATCTTAAAATAGTGGTCGTTGTTCGGACCGATGATTATCATCTCTGTTTTTCCTGTGTTAAGCTGTAGGTAGTTGTGGGACGTCCATCTTTTAATTGCAGTGAGGCAGGATTCAACTTTCTGGATCTGGGAGGAGTCATTACATACATACATTTCGGTGTCGTCAGCATAACAGTGAAAACCTATTCCATAACTGCGAATAATATCACCAACAGGACCAAGGACCGTCCCTTGGGGAATACCAAAGCTTTGGTTACAGTGATTTGATTGTGAATCATCACAAAGAACAAATTGCTTTCGATTTTTGAGGTAAGATCTAAACAAGAGAAGAGCCAAACCTTTAATGCCAACATAGTGTTCGAGACGATCAGGGGGGATGCTCGATTGTGTCGAAGGCGGCACTAAAGTCGAGCAGCACCAGCAAGGAGCTTGCATTGCTGTCCATTGTAAGGAGAAGATCATTAACTACTCTAGTCACAGCAGTTTCAGTAGAGTAGAAGGTTCTAAACCCAGACTGGAAGGGTTCAAATCAATCGTTCACCATCAGATAGTTGATGGTTTGGTCAGCTACAATTGTTTCCAGTACCTTCGAAAGGAAAGGAAGGTTAGAGATGGGCCTTGCTAAGTACTTCTGGGTCTAGGCCGGGCTTCTTCAGTAGAGGTTTTATCACAGCAGTCTTGAAGGTAGATGTAACTGTTCCAGTAGACAGGGATAGGTTCATGATGTTGAGCATAGTAGGCCCAACGACCAGGACAAGTTATTTAAGAACCTTGGTGGGGAGAGGGTCCAGCATACAGGTAGTGGGTTTAGAGGCCTGTGTTAGCAAGTTCATCTCAGGAGATTGTGCTGAACTGCAGGAGGAGTGCTTCAGGAGGTACACATAGGGCCCCTTTTACATGATGTTCAGGATGATGGGTGGGGAAGGCATCAATGTTACAAGCATTTCTTCTGATTTGTCCATAGCAGACTGAGATTTGAGAGGCCCATTGACCACCCATCCTAAAATTGTCTTTACAGCATATTGTCCAATACCATGACTGTTTATCATGTCCCAGGGTTCTAAAGCTTTTGGAACATTCATTCCTATCAACATCTGAATGTTAGCATCAATCTCCTTGATTTGGATTCTACTGAGGTGAGGCCATTTTTCCAGATCAGATTGTGTGAGTGTGGTAATCTAGGAATCTTGGCTTGTTTGTACACTTCTGGTAGGTCAATAAATCCTCCTCCATCCAGATTGCCTATTTCCTGTCCTGTTAGCTCATTGACATTTATTTTCTGCCCCATTGTGCGCAGTAGAATTTCTGTTCTTCTTCTTTAACTTTCAGCTGGTTCATCAAGTTTTCAGTGCAAAATGGGTCCGAGCTCCCTGGATCAAGTAAGGCATAAGTTTGAATGAACTTGCTTCCTCTTGCTGCTTTCACTTGAACCGGAACAATAGCAAGGGCACATTCTTTACCGGCCCCTGTTACATGATCAGCTGTTGATTGAAGTTTGCTTCGGTTCTGTTCGACTCAATTTTTGCAGGGTTTCTTGCTTTGAGTTCAGAACCTCCACATGTAGCAGTGTTGGATGTTTATTTTGACATGTCTGACAGATAATTTTTGCGTTGCAGTCTTTGCTCATGTGCCCCTTCTTTAGGCAACCAAAACAGTAACCATTTTTTTTTTCAGATATTGAATATTTTTGTCAAGCGGCTCTGACTTGAGTTTTAAACAGTCCACTACTGCATGCTTGCCTTCCTGATATTATGGATGTTCCCAACTGCTCTCTGTAGTGGAGTTTTAGGTACAGCGGCCACTTCTGCAAATTCCAAAGTTGAAGTTGTATGTTTGTTTGGTCCACATTTTCCAGTTGACTTTCTTCCTCAAAATAGGCATTCAGAGCATCTCCATATGTGTCCACCTCATTTGTATTTTTGATTTTGGCGTCTGCTGCTGTGCATCCAATTCCACTTTTTCCATTGTTTCCTCCAACTGCAGTGCATGCATATCTTTTAAAGCAGCACATTTGGTCTCCAGAGCTGATTTCTCAGCTGTGGCTAACTGAGCAGCAGAAGAAGCCCTCGAAGCAGTTGTCCTCCTTGACACATTAGAAATACTGTCCAGTGGTCCGACTCTAGTAGTTGAGGTTAGTCATCCTGGGCTCATATCAGTCCACATAGTCATTTTCGTTTCCCTCTTGTGAGAGCAGTTCTTGATCAGAAGTATGCAGCCTATTCAATTCATTCACTGCCTGTTTAAAAATATCCATCCATTTATCAACATCCTCAATATTTCCACCTTCAATAAGCAAAGCCTTCATGTCGTTGAGTTTCCTTGTGCCCACTCCAAGTTTCCCTCTGCGTGTTGCAATGAAATTTATCCGTTTTCACTGTATAACACTTCCCTCCGTGCTCTGTGGTGTGCGGTATATTTCCTTCACAGACGTTGTTGTGCATAACATGCACAACATCCATATGTGCAAAACATCCATAACAATTTAACATTTGTTATGTTGAATGTTGCTTTAATCGACGAAGGTTATTTGTCCACTATATCACAAGCACGTCCATTCCATAATTCCTGGCTCTACTCACGAGGTCCACGCACTCTGCTCTGCATCTCCCGTCTCCAAACGAGCAGCCGGCGTCCGTCTTTCATTTCTCAGACTCAGATGTAGTTTTCTGACTTGTAACGGCTTATCCTGGGTTTTCATTCTTAAGCCACTTGAGGTTAGGTGAGGAGGTCCAACATACATTTCCAGAAAGCACACACGGAGAGAGTTTAACTAAAAGGTGTTTATTAAACCAGAAAGATGCCCGCAAACAATAATTTCCTTTGTCTCTTTAAGACTCCTACGCCTTACCCACAACAGGTGGAGCATGACGTCACCCACATTCAGTATGAGATTTGGTTTGTTATTGTGGCTGTTGTGTTGCACATACATGTCTTCATAAGTCTGATGTGCCCAAGGACTTGGGTCCACCAGTGGTACATAATCGGGCTCCGCTCCCAGCTTCACCATAGCCCATATTTCCCACATTCCTGGAGAATGACAAATACATAAATAAATATGAATTTATTTTCTCCATAGCATGCCCTCATACAAGTGTTGCACAGTCATATGGTTTGCCGACATTCCAAACAATATTGATTGCAGACACATATTACAATTTTGACTATAATTTTGTTGTTGCATTCTGGGTAACTACCCCCCCTGGCTCGCTCCCTGGGACACACAGTCCATTCTGATCAAGGTTGACTCTTTTCTAATTGTGGTAAGCTTCAGGAACAAGCTCCTCCCACTACAAGCGTCAGTATAGATTGCATATTACAAAAGTAAGATGTGATTTTAGTGTAATTTAATTCCAATTTCATCAAGAGTTTGTGTGGATTTTAAAACACATTGATTGTGTGAAAAAGATCAGATTACAATTTAATTGGTTTCTTAAACAATTACAAATAATATTTCTACATTTAATATTTAAGCAATTGTTGCTTAAACGGTGTGCCCCAATCACGCATTTGGTAGAAATTGTATTTGTTTCAAGTCAAATTTATTGTCACTTATAAACTATAAAGTTAAGTTTAACAGTAAAGTTAAATATATAAAAGTAAAAATGCAATATGAATATATAAATCAATGTAATAAAATATACATCGTTATATGCTATACGCCCTTGTTCAGCAGCCTGATGGCCTGACTGTGGAAGCTATTTCTAAGCCTATTTGTGCGGCACTTGATACTGCGGTATCGCCTGCCTTACGGTAAAAGTGAATACAGTTTGTGGCATTGTCTTTTATGATGCGTTTGACCTTAGCCACGCACCACTGGTTATATATATCCAGGAGGGAGGGGAGCTCACCTCCCTCCTGGAAGTGCTCTGCGCTCGAGTGTGGTGCAGTTCCCGTACCAAGCAGTGATACATCCTGTAAGAACATCCACTCTCGATTGTCCGAGTGTAGAATGTTCTCAGGATGCGGGGGCCATGCTGAATTTCCTCAGACGCCTGATGAAATACAGGCGTTGTTGGGCCCTTTTCACCACATGTGTGGTGTGCGTGGACCATGTTAAGTCCTCGGAGATGTGCACACCGAGGAACTTGAAGCTGCTGACCCTCTCTACTGCAACACCGTCGATGGAGATAGGGCCGTGCTCTCCTCTCTGCTTCCTGTAGTCCATGATCAGCTCCTTGGTCTTCTTGATGTTGAGGGCGAGGCTGTTCTCCTGGCACCACTTCTCCAGCGATCTAACCTCCTCCCTGTAGGCTGTCTCGTTGTCACCGGCGATCAGGCCCATCACTGTCGTGTCGTCAGCAAACTTGACGATGATGTTGTATGACCAAATGCCAAGATCTCTTAATAGTTTGCAATCAAATGGGGTCATTTGATCTGGTTCTCTTTAGTTTAGATTGTGATGTCAATGACTTTTTCTATATTATAGGAAAAACTCCCAGCCCAATGGAAATCATATCTCATGGGGTACTAATTACAATTATGATAAATGGACTCAAAGTTGAGTGTAGGCAGTAGAAGAGTAGAACAGTAGAAGAGAGGGGTCTTGAGGCGGGATTGGAAAATTGCAAGGGACTATAATTCTCTGATGTATTGAGAGAGGAAGTTCCAGAGTCTGGGAGCTGCCCTAGAGAATGCTGAATGCTGTGAATGCTGTCTATTCATTAAGCTGGCACCGTATGCCGTAGAGAAGAGAGTTGCATCAGCCAAGGCCCGGAGGAGAGGAAGCAATGGATGAGTGTCTCAGCAGCAGGGTGTGTGGGAGAGAGCATGTTTTTTGCAATATTGCGAAGTGGTAGAATGAGGATTTGACAACTTGGCGGATATGAGGCCTAAGGGTGAAGGTGAGGATCATGCCAAGGTTGTG
>CM051007.1:23023213-23068213 GCA_027704905.1 Muraenolepis orangiensis
TCTTCAAACAAGATAAAAACACTAAAACTAAGGGAAAAGGTACTCAAAACAAGTGAAAAAATCTGTCCATGCAGCAAGATAATTTGACTTGGCAAGATTTCTTAAATTAAGATTGTTAAATCTAGAAACAAGTATTCCTACAAAGGTATTTGGAAGGCTTAAAATAAGACAAATATGCTCATTATAAAATGAAATGACTTGATATTTAACCTTTTCTAGCCCTAAATGAAGTGAAATATACTCAAAATACAATGTAAATGCTGGTTTTAAGATGAAATTGCTAAAAAAAGTTAAATTTTAGAACCTCTTAATACGTGTAATATACTGAATACAAGCGTAAAATACTGATTTTAAGTTTAAATATCTTGAAAAGCAACTTTTTACAACCTCAAAATGAGGGAAACATACTGAATACAAGCAATTACATTTTTTCTTTTAGCAAATTCAGATCAATATTAGTTGGGGTAAATACTCTGTCTTAAACCAAGATCCATGATTATCTTGAAACAAGGCTGTCTACCTTAAAACCCAAGCCGGTCTTCAATATACATATTACATAAAAAACAACCAGAATGACTTGTAAACATGTTCAACATTTATTATTGAAACAAACATTTGAATACCATAAAAACAAACGAACTACTGACGAACTACTGAAACGAACATTTTGGAACATTGTATCCTGAAATACAGGCTTTTTCAACGGACAACTGTAACATTATTACACTACTAGCACTACTTTTCAAAGAATGATTTCCATTCCGCCATTGCTTTTTTATATGCAGTCGTGGCATCTTTATCATGGAGGGTGTCGCCAATGACCTCCGTTTGAATCACAGAGAGCAGGGTTGCGACACATTTGGGGTATGTTAAGTGCAACGTATAGTAGTACGCCATCAACACCAACATCCCTTCCGAAACATCTTCCTGCTTGAGGGTGGTCACGGGTATGTTACCCACAGCCACGATGGTGGTTGAGCCATCAAAAAGCAGAACTGGGGAGCAGAGAGGACGCTTCTGCAGGTAGAGACCAGGGTCTTCGTTTGACTGGAACAGAAAAGAGAACAATGTGCAGAGAGAGAAGAAAGAAAAATGTTAAGCATCATGCAACCATTGGCTTGAATCCCCAAATGAAATTCCTGTATAAAAACCATGCAGATTCTAAGAAAATCATTATTACTTTACAATAGGGGAGGGAGGAATGCAGTAAGTATGATTCCTACAACTTTTAAGTTCATACATGTCTTTCTGTATTTCATCATAATTATTACGATTATGGCCTAGAGACTGCAATTTTTGCGCAGCTCAGCAGTTTTCCAAGTGTCAAAATCAGCTGACATCGCTGGGTAACAGACATTCTGTCAGTTGCCATTGACAGCGGTCATAGAACTGTTATAGAACACCACATCTGTTATTCAGAAATAACAGACTTGCGAACGTTGGGGAGCCCCAATCAAGTGAACGGCACATTCTACAGAATGACGTTGAGCCATGTAATAAACTGTAAGAATGTAGTATAGATTAATACCTGACAAGCTGATGCAAGTTGTAGAATTTTGTTGTTTTGTGAATGAATTTGCATAAATCTTGGAAAATATTTACTTACCTTCAGGATATGAATAAGTGCCTCAGTGCAAGCAAGCTTCTTTGGTGGTAAAACAGGTGAGGGGAATAAGGTTGGCAGTGCATTGAAGAGGGCCAGTGTGAAATCCACTAAAGAATAGAAAGATTAGCAGAATGGTCAGAATGCTGTAAAAATATTAATACATGTACACAGGGCTCTAAATTAACACGAGCGAACCGGCTAAATGCTGGTGAAATTTCAGTTTGGTTGATAGAAAAGAAAACGTACTAGGCACTAGTCTGGTTCTGGTAGTCTGGTAAAGGGTTAATGTACATATAAATATGGAACAGTAACTTACCACTGCGTACATCCAAAGGGAAAGGGGGTTTCAGGACTTTCTTCCACACACTGTAGAACTGCAGCCTAGTGCAGAATTCTGTCCATCTTCCTTTTACTTCCTCGATGTATCTGCTGTTAGTGCCATCTACTATGCGCCGTAGCTCATCCATTGCCTGAAACATTGTAAAACACTTAGTTAATAATGTATTCAGAACGTTCCCAAAAAACACAGTAATTGAGGTTCAGGTAAGAAAAAAAACAAACATACATTTCGAACATCTTTAAAGCATGGATATGCATCAAAGATTTTTGCAGGTCGGTCTTCTTCCCTTGCAACATCTGAATCTATGAAAGCCCGTCTGGCCTCAACCTCAAGGTCCAAAATTTGCGCCACATCATGTTGATTGGGTTTTGCATTAGGCTTGTTGAACATGTTGCTCAAGGTTTTGTAGTGTCTGGCCTGCATCTTCAGACTGTCGGGGCCCACTTTAAATGATAATAAACGAAGACAGACATTTTAATGTAAACACTTTCACAACGCCACAGGGGAAATGACACAGGGTTAAAATACAAGTAGTTATTTTTTTGCGAAACTTATGATCAAGGATGACAGGCTGAGAATTGCGCTGAGGAGGGCTTACAGTCTTTTGCAGGCATGGTTGGTGAAGCAATCACAGTCATGGGTGCAGGTGAGGAAGACTTGGATGACAGCGGGGATGCTTTGGTGCCACTCTTAGCCTTCCGTGGCACAGGGGGAGCTGGTGGTGGGGAAGCTTCTTGAGAAATAATGAAAACAAATGGTTTTTATATATATATATATATATATATATATATATATATATATATATATATATATATATATATATATATATATATATATATATATATCACACACAAACTACAATTATTAAAATGATGACAACCAAAATCAGGCATAGATTAAGTACAGTGCATGTTTAGTCATGAACTTTAGTTCAACAAATACACAGAACAAATACAACAAAAATACAAAAACATTATAGTTTCATGACATGACAGGTCATTGTTAGGTTTGCACACCTGCACTGGAGTTGTTCTCACTGAGGTCATCACTGCTCTCGAGAATTACGGTACCAGCTGAGCTGCTCGTGTCTGCCAAATCCGTCTCCATGTCTTGGTTGTCTGCACTGAAGGGAGTCTTGGCTGCTCCCCTCTGAGGAACAGAGCCCTGCCTCTTTCTTGGGGATCTCATATTCTGGAGTCGCTTGAACATTTTGGTGTAGACGGTCAGCTGTGGTGAAAGAATGTTAGTAAAGTCATCTGTCTATTTTTTTTTACCTGTTCGTAGTTTTGGTTTAGTAGAGAAGAGCAACTTTATTTGCCTTGCACACAAAAAATCTCGCAATATACTGCACATTGCAAGAAAAGAAACAGCAATCCACAAAGTTAACAGTAATCCAACAAGGTGTGAAATGCCCTGATAAAATTATTTGTGGTAGACAGCATGGATTCCAGTGACCTGAAAGATTGTCCACTGTTAATTTAGTGCAAGGTGCAAGAATGAGTCATCATATGACAGAGTGGTGTGGCACAGATCAGAGAGTAGTACACAGTCAAGCCAGAGTCCTAATGAACAGTCTAGGTAGAGAGCTAGTGCAGTATTCAAACGACGTACACACACACACACTTCAGCAGTCTGATGGTGGTGGGTTAGAGCTTGTAGTAAAAGGTAATTTAGACATTACCAAAGAGATAGAAGGCAAATAAAGATTTTTTTTAAAAAGAAAACAAGATAAAGAAAACATTACTTACATATGGCATATTTGCGTTAGCATCACGAAGCATGGGGTAATATTCAATGATCTTCTGCGACATGACTTTCATTTCCAGTTTGGAGGGGTAGCTTGCTTGTTTCCCCATGGGACTAGCACGCAGTATTGCAACCATGCTTGTGATTGTGTTCCTTACAAGTCTGCAACACAGCTCCTTTGACATCTTCAAGCCCTTTTCCTTTCCATTCCGAAGCAATGCAAAATACTGACTACGCACCAAATCTAACTCCGAGTCGCTGTACACCACATACTCTGGAGGGTCTGGCATTTTCATTCTTTTCTCAGCATGTATGGGGGTGGAGGTTTGAGGTGGGCATGGTGGCACAGAAGTAGTTGAGGGCATAATCCTGTTTCCACGGCAAGGGCTTGCATCTTGGTCCATGGTATTTTCAGACTATTAGGATTATGCAGGATGTAAACAAAATGCATTGGGACAATTACAAATATGGTTAATGTTTAACATAATGTAATGTTAATAATATTGGATTATAGATAGATAGATCTGATGTAGCTTACATTTTCATTGATGAATTCCCAAAGTTTTTTCCTTCTAAGGAAATTTTCAGGGCCAGGAAAAAGGTCCTGCAGGTCCTCCCGGCTAAGACCTTTCAAGGTCTGTTCATCAACACTTGCAGCTGTAGATGACAAATAAATATATTTTTGGGTAAAGCAGAGCCAAGTTACAGAACCAAGCAAGATAAACAAAAGGTCATTTGTCTGTCTCTCAGAGCTCCAACACATTTATAAACGCTGTATCTAGTTGCCTGTGCTATGAAGCCTCTTAAAGGTGCACTGTGTAATATTTGTATCTATTTTTATCAGTTTCTTTCCAGAATTCATGCTGCCCATTCACAAATGTTACTTTTTCACAAATACTTACCACCATCAAATTCTAAGAATTCATTTTGACTGGGCAAATTGCAATTTTCATACATGAAAAGGGGGATCTTCTCCATGTCCACCATTTTCAATTTCCAGAATTAGAAATTTTTATCTGCAAAACCTGTTGTTCTTGTCATACTAGTAAATATTAGTCTATTATTTAGTAAAATTTCATGAAAAGATCAAATATGGCAATAGGCAGCACAGTTTCAATGAGCAGCATAGCTGCAATACCTACTCTGGCCACCATCCTACACAGTGCACCTTTAAGTGTATATCAGCCACAAACAGAGATGCCCCTTCCAAATAAAATCAATATTTAACTCTGGACTTAAAATATATTTAGCTACCTGTATGCACCATCTTCAGTGTTGGTGATCTGAATTGTAAAATTACTTACTTGGTTACATAAAATATAAATCATTATTAGTGACTTACCGTCCAATATCGAACGAGTGGCTTCGTCAAAAGCCTCCATTCTCTTTACCAGGCGGCAGGCTATAACAAAAACACATAGCCAGAACTCGTTAGCAGGGGGGAAAAAGTGCATATTCATGCACACTTAACACAGGCGCCAACACACTCTCTGCTGTAGCCGTACTACACAGACAGCTCGAGTCGTGATGGGAAATTCCATAATCACCATTTGCTCACAAATTATACCGTAAAGTTGGTTGTTCTAATCGGAAATAGATGCCCGCGGGCGTTACTAATGCTAAAATGGCCACCAAACGACAAGACTAGCAGTGCTAGCTGCTACTCCATTTGTAGTCCGCTCGAAAAAAAAACATGCGTTTTGAGTGCTAGCTATAACCAAAATACACCACAGCCATGAAAATCACATGCATCTAATAATAAAAAAAAACTATACACCATCTTGAACTACGTACCCACTTCTGGTCAATAGCGCGAACGTTTTTGGGTGGGGTTTCAACCAGCAAATAACCCTTTTGCAAAGCTGGACGTTGGGACACGCATGCACGAGCAAACACCAGTTAGCTAAGCAAGTGACGGTCCAGTGGAATTGAGAAACAGGAACAGTCATAGCAAACCCCTCTATAAAAACTCGATTTTAGCAAGAAAATAAAAAACTGTTACGCTTCCTTACCTTGATTGAGGCGCTACTCCTTCTCAAAAAACGTGTCGTGTCTTCTTTGTTTCCCTCCTCTTCTTCTTGGCAGGTGTACGTGTCGTGTCTCTCACGCTCAACTCAACTGACTCAACCTTGAAATCACTTGCGCTGACGTAATCGACGTGAGAACGTTGGATCACGTAAACTGAGGATGCGCATAAAATATCACATGTTTTACGACATTTAAAAAAAATGTAAACGTTTTTACAACATATTAAAATAAATGAAGTGAAACGAAATCGAAGACGTTTCCTGTTAAAATAATAAATACAAATTACACGTGCTCATCCACCCCATGCATGGTCATCAGCCAGCGACACAACATCCCACAGCGCAGGTGCAGCATCAATGAAATGCGATAGTTCGTCGGCATCATGGCGGTTTGGAGGTGTTTGATATGTTTCGTCTTTGTTGCTCTTCGTCTTAAAATCCTATTAAGCCATATTAATGCAAGTCATAGTCGCAGCCCGGATTTTTGGGTTTACTGTGGCATTGATGGATGTGAAAAGGACTTTAGAGTTTTCGACTCTTTTTTTCGACACATTAAACGGACGCACCTTGAGTATTACACGACTGGACGTCCACCACGTTGGAGTACAACGGATTCGTCTCACTCTTCGGGGCAGGAAACATTTGGTGTGTCAGTTTTTGCCAACTGTACCACTCTTGCAGCGGACACCACTGTGGTCGTTCCTCCTGTTGCCGTCCCACCTGTTGCCTCTCTACCTGAACCTGACGTTGTCGGCCCGTCTGTAAGTTTACACAACTCCATTTATTTTAATCTCTGAGTGCCAATCATCTCAGAGAGTTGGCTAGCTGTGATCGTTCCTCCTCATCCGTCCTGAATTATGGCTTGCTTTTCTCCATAAGGAGAAATGGTACAAGATGTTTTCAACTACTGTACGATGTGTGGAAACAATCTCGTAGACTGCATTATTCATGCGCTTTAGTCATTCGTTAAGTATTAAGTTGTAAACAAAGTATGTTGTGAAGTTAATGTTAACTTGTATAGAGCCGGGTATTTACTTGCTTAGTAATATCACAGCTTTAGTAAGTTTTACACACAAACCTCATTGTGTTATATTGCTTTCTGAAGGAGGATGCTGTTGCTGGGACATCCAGAGCCGGACCTGATTTGGCAAGATCTGCAGCGGCATTTGCCATCAGCATTCGGGAACAGGGCCACTTGTCACAGGTAAATTTGGCTCGATGGACAGATGCTTTAGGACTAATGATATAATTGTGAATAATTTGTTAATGTTTTTAAAAAATATAAATTCTATTGTAGTTCCTTTCTATATTTTAATGTTAACTGTGGGCCTGTAATCAATAATTATTTGAGGGTAATTTTGTATGTGTATTTTGACATTTTCACAGAGAACTGTCAGGAGTGTCATCTCAGGGGTGCAACAGTACCAAGCTGTTCTCCTTCACACACTAAGGGACAGAGTCCAAAGGGTGTTTGAAGACCGTCCAACTGCTCAGCTCCAGAATGAGGTTTTGGCTACATTCGATACATTCATGGATCCTTTCTCAACCACAGCATACGGACAGAATAAAACCATCCGGGAACTATTCAATCCAGTCAACCCAGAGGAAGTTGTAGTATCCCAGAAGATTTGCTGGGTAAAGCGTGGTCATTCAAGGGTCATGGCCTTGAAGAATAAAAGTTTTTACTACATACCACTCATTCAGAGTCTTAAGCAGTTACTGAGGAATTCTAGAATATTCTCCATGGTGAGCACTGTTCCACAAAGAAGTAGAGAGGGATTCCTGTATGATTTTACTGATGGAGCTCTTTTTACATCCCATCCATTATATTCTCAAAGGCCAAATGCTTTGCAAATACTATTGTACAGTGATGAAATTGAAATATGTAACCCATTAGGCCCCCATGCCTCTGCGAATAAATTATTGATGTTTTATTATAGTTTAGGTAATATTGATCCAAAATTCAGGTCCAAGTTGGCTGCAATAAGGCTCCTTGCTATTGCCAAGGCAAAGGATGTTTCTCAATGGGGTGTTGATGTTATACTAAAAAGAGTCCTGGAAGATCTAACACTTCTTTACAATGGCGTTAGGATTGAAACCCCAAGTGGTGAAATTGAGTTATTTGGTGCTGTGATAGCCATGTGTGGAGACACACTTGCCCAACATGACCTTGCTGGGTTTAAACAAGGTGTAGGATTTGCTCATAGCAAATGTAGACAATGTGAATGTTCCTTTAATGACATGCAAAGCATGTATGATGAAAATTTGTTTACTGCAAGAAGTTTGGAAAAACACATCAGGCAATGTATTGAAATAGACAAAGCAAGCACAGAAACATTGAAAGCATCCCTCAAAACCACTTATGGGATTAACAGAAGAAGCAGACTAATTGATTTTCCAGCATTTGACCTGATAAAACAAACTCCACAGGATGTAATGCATGTACTTTTTGAAGGTGTTGCACCAATGGAAATAAAACTTGTATTGAAACAACTTATTCTGTCAGGACAGATAGAATTAGATGAGATTAACTCAGCTATCATAAATTTTCCTTACTCGCCTCTGGATATGCGAGATAAGCCATGCCCTATTAGTGTCAACACCTTAGCTGCCAATGACAATAAATTAAAACAGTCGTGTGGACAAATGTTAATACTTCTAAAAATAATACCTTTTCTGTTTAATGATATGGATAATGAGTATGTCACATTTATTCTCAAATTAATTCAAATTGTTCAAATTGTCCTTGCTCCTGTTATTTCATTACAAACTGTATTACAGCTCAGGCACATGATTGAGCAGCATCTGCACCAGTTCAAAGAACTATTTCCTGAAGCCAATGTAATTCCCAAGCAGCATTACATGCTACATCTACCAAGCCAGATCATATCTCTTGGTCCTTTAGTAAGAAGTATGTGTATGAGATTTGAAGCTAAGCATAGCTATTTTAAGCAATGGGCTTCCAAATTAAATTTCAAGAATGTTTGTAAATCACTTGCAAACCATAATCAGTTCCTTGAATGTTGCAATGAAATAGGCATTGAGCATCCAATTTTTGCTACTGAGAGAGAATCAGGGCCTGTCTCTGCTGTTAAAAATGTTGATTATGTTAAGAGAAAAGTCAGAGATTTTTTAGGCATAGAGGTCATGCAATCTGTTGTCTCTGTAAAGTGGTACATCCTTAATGGCAATAAGTACATTAGTGGGAAATCTATGATTATCGTAAATGTAGATGATGCTTTCCCAGTATTTGGACTGATAAAAGACATCTTTTTGATAGATTCTTCTTTTATTGCTTTTGAGTTCCAGCGTTATGAAACACTGAATCTGAGTCCAGAGTTGCTGGCATATGAAGTGGCAGTTCCCAATGCTGCCCAGGCCACAGAATTTGTTAAAGATCTAATAGACTGCCTCTCCTATTTTTCAGTTAGTTTCAAAGACAGTACCTTTGTACCAATAAAATATAGTCTTTGTGATGTTATTGCCCACAGACAGTAATATGGAGGAACAATAATATTGTATGTTTCTTTTGTTTTTGTGTATTTTATACAAAAAACAAGGCCTATATGTTGGCCTATAAGGTTCCCAACGTGTCTGTTTCGTGTTCCCTGTGCAGTTTTGTGAACAAACATTTGTCATATGCTTAAAATCCAAGGAATAAAGTGTGTTTTCAGATATTTTTTGTGTGACTCTTGAATCAAGCATGTTGAGTTTGTTATTGAATCTTAAAACAAGATTTATTTTGATGAGACTTTGGAGGAGAAACGTAATACATCTTATTTTAAGTGTTAATTGTCTCATTTTAGGATTCCCTGCCTGTTTGAGACAAAAAAGTAAAGTTTTGCTTGATATAAGATTATACTGTTTAGTTGAAGACTTAAAATAAGAAATTAATTCTTAAAACAAGAAAAAATATCTAACACTTCTTAATGTAAGGGTTTTTTTCTTGGTAAGACCCAAATAATTTGCAGTGGCACGGAAAGAAGTGGATACAGTGGTGCCATCAATGGTGAGTGTGGTGTTGTTGATTCTGCTGTGGGAGTACTTGGAGCTGATGAGGAGTCTTTGTCATTGTTGAGTTTGAGGACATTTAGTTGCATCCAGGTATTTATTGCAGACAGGTAGGAGTCAATGTGAGAGAGGGGTGAGTTGTGGGGGGATTTGGTGATGAGGTGTGTTGTCTGTGTAGGAATGGAAGTCCAGATTGAAATGGCAGAGAGTGGGCAGAGTACAGAGTCTTGGGAAACACATTGTGTTACTCTGGATGAGACAGAGGCTGGGGCAGGGGCTGGTTGCAGGGGGAGAACATTAGACAGCAGATCTGAGAGTTGGAGGAGAACAGTAGACTTATAGACAATAGTGTTTTGAAATTTGTTATGTTTTCCAGGCTTTCGGGAGTATAGCCTATCAACCTGTTCATCAGAGAATCTTGTCTGCAACTTCCTCCATCATGGCTAAAATGAGCTGTTTTGCCGCTGCTGTAGCTTTCTTCATCTTTGCTATTACACCAGCTTTAATTGGAGGAGTTGCTATCACTGCAGGTAACTGCATGTTTTACACATGTTTGGAACCTACATGCACATGTAAGGCTATTTCACACTATCATTACTTGTTTAAGGGGGGTCGGAACCCCCACGCAATTTCCAACTACAGGAAAGTCCCTGGAACATCATAATGTTTCTTGTTTAATGCACAAAACTTGTAGGTATGCTGGCATAAGCCCCACCTCTAGAGATACAGATCAGATCAGGTCATAAAGCAGGCTGAAGAAGTGGCAGACAGAGCTTGACTGTGGCAGAGATCTGGGGAAGGTAAGTCACTGGACAATTTGTTTACTTGATTTCAACGTGTGCAACGGTCCCACATTATCAGAATGGCCCCCTGGCCTAATTTTCCATGTTTTCTTGATTCACTATTGCTTGTCAAACCAAATCATTTCATTCAAATTAGATTGTTTAAAATATTTTTTTGTGCAATGTTAAAGTTTTCTTCATGTCCAGGGTACCTCATTTTCAACTGCAACTCCAACGTAATTTCTCAATGCTAGTATTATTATGTATTATGTAACTTAAAAGCTATTTCATTTTGACCCTGATACAACAGTAAGGTCTATAAATGTAACCTGATTTGTTAAAGTTAACTACAGCTATAGGTATTGTAGACATTGGTTCCAAGTATATGTGTGCAAATACAAAATCACAAATGTAAAAAAGAGAAAGTCTTACAACTTCTAAAATGGAGGTACGTTGGACTAATTTGCATTTAAACAGTTTTACTAATTTGTATTCAAACCTGTATTAACAGCAGTGGATTCCAACAAATTGATAATAACACCCTTTGAACAACCGGCCCCTGTTATGTTGTTAAGTGTTAGTCATGGAATTTAAAGATCGATTAATTCAGTTGGAAGGACAAGTATCACCATAATGTGTTTTAAATGTTGCAGTGTACCTTTTTATTTATATATGAACTGCATATTGGAGCATTAATGAATATCTTGATGTATGTTACCGGGTTAGGTGCTGGGAATGTGGAGTTGTAAGGGGTGCAAAAAAAACTGTCTCAAGTAGGTCTAAGCTATTTAATCACTACAAGTTTAGTATCCACATTTTGGACTTAGTTCTCCTTTACCATGTACATACCTGCACTGTCCATGCACATTTACGCACCAGAGACTCACAGACATTTTACTAACATAAATGCAAATGTCTCCCAGACAGAGTTCCAACCCGTGTCACCCGGGAGGTACATTTGACAAATTTGGATTAAAACAGTTTTACTAATTTGCATTCAAACCTGTATTAACAGCAGTGGATTCCAACAAATTGATAATAATGCAAACAACACTGTTTTCACAGTGGATGCAACTAAACTAATCAAATAATCCAAATGATGCTTGAAGTACAATGGATTCACAATACATTAACGTGGTAACCTTGTATTACTTTTAGAAAGTAAGATAATAACGCACAGGCAGAGATACAAATAGTTTTTCCCCGATATCAACCTGCAACCAAAACAACATTATTTGGAGCACTATCCCCAGATGATTAGACTCTTTAGTCAAGTTGTCGGAATAGCCACGCCCCATTTTCACTTTCCGCATTCCTGTCACCGTTTCCCCAGCCCTCGCCCGGATAGCCACTTCCCCTATCACGTCCCGCATTCAAGTCACCTTGGTTTCCACAGTACTCAAGTCAAGTCAAGTTTATTGTCACTTCTGTCACGACTGTGTGTGGTGAGGTTGGACCCAGAACGCAGGCGGAGACCAGGAAAGGAAGAACAGGGGTTTATTAATGGCACAAAACACAATAGAAGGCGATTCCCCAGGACCGACGAGGGAGCTGGGACCGGGAGATCGAGGTGCGTCAAGCCGACAGGTAGATGACGTAGGGATCGTTGGGGACAGGCGATGGTCAGGTTACCGGGAGGTCGAGGTGCGTCAAGCCGACAGGTAGGAGACGTAGGGATCGTTGGGGACAGGCGATGGTCAGGTTACCGGGAGGTCGAGGTGCGTCGTACCGACAGGTAGATGACGTAGGGATCGTTGGGGACAGGCGATGGTCAGGTTACCGGGAGGTCGAGGTGCGTCAAGCCGACAGGTAGGAGACGTAGGGATCGTTGGGGACAGGCGATGGTCAGGTTACCGGGAGGTCGAGGTGCGTCGTACCGACAGGTAGATGACGGGCGGAACTCCGGGACCGACGAGGGTGGCTGAAACAGCAGACGGGCGGACTATCTCTCCGATAGTCCGTAGCAGGGTGATCAGGACCAGGGATGAATGTCACCTGGGGACTGGTAGCGTACCGGTTGACACGTAGTACGAACGAGCGACGTCTCTCACTGACGCCGCTGTATAAATAGCCCCCAGGTGAGATCAATGGTAATTAGCCACGGTAATGGTTGGCAGGTGCGTGTGTGTGCGCCTCTAGCGCACGCGGCCTGGCAACGGCCCCTGTCAACCACCGTAACCGTGACAGTACCCCCCCCTCAACGGGTGCCTCCTGGCGCCCCACTCGGCCTGTTGGGATGTTCCTGATGGAAGTCGCGGATGAGGGACAGATCCAGGACACTCCGCCGTGGAATCCAACTCCGCTCCTCCGGGCCGTACCCTTCCCAATCCACCAGGTACTGGAAACCCCGGCCACGGCGACGGATGTCCAGGATCTTTCTCACCGTGTAGGCGGGATGGTCGTCGATGATCCTGGGGGGGGGAGGGGGTGTGGTGGGAGGGCACAAGGGACTGGAAGACACAGGTTTCAACAGAGAGACATGAAAGGTGGGATGAACTTTCATGGCTGGCGGCAATCTTAGCCGTACAGAAACCGGGTTGATGACCTTGTCCACCGTGTAAGGTCCCACATAACGAGGCGCCAACTTCCGGGACTGTACCTGGAGTGGTAGGTCACGGGAGGAGAGCCAAACTTGTTGTCCAGGTCGATAGATGGGTGCCTGGACCCTCCGACGGTCCGCCAAACGCCGGTTCCGATCGGCCGTACGAAGGAGTGCCGACCGCGCGGTCCTCCAAATCCGGCGGCAGCGCTGGAGGTGGGCCCGTACCGACGGCACCGCAATCTCCTCCTCCTGGACGGGAAACAGGGGTGGTTGGTAGCCCAGTGATGCCTGGAACGGCGACATCCCTGTGGCGTCGCTGATCAGGGAGTTGTGGGCGTACTCCACCCAAGGGAGGTGGGAACTCCATGAGGATGGATGGTTCGCGGCGACGCAGCGGAGAGCCGCTTCCAGGTCCTGGTTGGCTCTCTCCGTTTGTCCATTGGACTGGGGGTGGTATCCGGAGGAGAGGCTGGCGGTGGCCCCCAGAGCCTGGCAAAACGGCCTCCACAACTGCGACGAGAACTGTGGCCCCCGGTCGGACACTATGTCCAGGGGTATCCCGTGCAGACGGAATACCTGCAGCACCAGGAGGTCCGCCGTCTCCTTGGCCGAGGGAAGCTTGGGCAAAGGCACAAAATGGACCGCCTTCGAAAACCGGTCGACGATGGTGAGGATGGTGGAGTTACCAGCCGAAGGCGGAAGACCGGTGACGAAATCCACGGCGATGTGCGACCAAGGCCGACGAGGGATAGGCAGCGGCTGCAGCAACCCCGCAGGAGGTCGATGTGAGGCCTTGCTGCGTGCACAGACGGTGCAGGCCGTGACAAAGGCCTGGGTGTCCCGGGAGATGGAAGGCCACCAGAAGCTCCGTCTGAGGAAGGACAGGGTCCGTGCAAAGCCGGGATGGCAGGTCAGGCGGGAGGAATGAGCCCACTGCAGCACCCGAGACCTAACTGGATCGGGTACAAACAGCCGGTTAGCGGGGCCATTACCTGGATCTGGATGGGTACGTTGAGCCGACCGGACGAGACCCTCAATCTCCCAAGTGACTGCCCCAAGCACGCACACCGGAGGCAGGATGGTCTCTGGCTCGACGAGATCCCTCTCGGCGTCCCACTGGCGAGAGAGAGAGTCCGGTTTCACATTCCGACATCCAGGCCGGTAAGTGAGTGTGAAGTTGAACCTCCCCAGGAACAACGCCCACCGCGCCTGTCGAGAGTTGAGCCGTTTGGCGGTGCGGAGGTAGGCCAAGTTCTTGTGGTCTGTCCAGACCACGAACGGTTGTTCGGCCCCCTCCAGCCAATGCCTCCACTCCTCCAAGGCCAGAACCACTGCCAAGAGCTCCCGATTCCCCACGTCGTAGTTCCTCTCCGCGGGCGACAACTGTCTTGAAAAAAAAGCACAAGGGTGAGTTTTCCGATCCCCCGTGGCACGTTGAGAGAGGACGGCCCCCACACCGGAGTCCGATGCGTCCACCTCCACCACAAACTGGCACGCCGGATCCGGATGCCTCAGAACTGGAGCCGAGGTTAACAGCCGTTTTAGCTGCGCAAACGCCGCACCTGCCTCCGGAGTCCAGGAGAACGGAGAGAGCGTGGATGTGAGCCGAGTAAGTGGGGCCGCGACGCTACTGAAATCCCGGATGAACCTGCGGTAAAAATTAGAAAATCCGAGGAACCGCTGGAGTTGTTTCCGGGACGTAGGCGTCGGCCACTCCGCCACCGCCTTGACTTTAACGGGGTCCGATCGAACCTGGCCCGGTTCGATTATGAACCCCAAAAAGGCCACCGATTTCGCGTGGAACTCGCACTTCTCCGCCTTGACGAATAGCTTGTTCTCCAACAGTCGCTGAAGAACCAACCGGACGTGCTGAACGTGCTCCCTCTGACTACCTGAAAATATCAAAATATCGTCCAGGTAGACAAAGACGAACAGGTTCAGCATGTCTCGGAGGACGTCGTTCACCAGAGCCTGGAACACTGCCGGGGCGTTGGTGAGACCGAAGGGCATGACCCGGTACTCGAAGTGCCCCAAAGCAGTGTTGAACGCCGTCTTCCACTCGTCCCCCTCACGGATCCGGACGAGATGGTAGGCATTGCGGAGGTCCAATTTGGAGAACACCATCGCATTACGGAGAGGCTCGAAGGCTGGGTCGATGAGTGGCAGGGGGTACTTATTCTTTACGGTGATATCGTTTAGCCCCCGGAAGTCAATACACGGTCTTAACGAGTTGTCCTTCTTAGTCACAAAAAAAAAAACCAGAACCCACAGGCGACGACGAGGGTCTGATCAGGCCCGCTGCCAGAGAGTCGTGGATGTAGGTCTCCATGGTCTGTCTCTCGGGCCAGGACAGGTTGTAGAGTCGCCTCACCGGCAAAGACGCGCCGGGAAGGAGATTGATGGCGCAGTCGTATGGTCTGTGAGGGGGTAAGGAGACGGCCCGTTCCTTAGAGAACACCTCCCCGAGGTCGTGGTAAACGCGGGGGACGGATGAGAGATCGGGAGGACTCAGGACCGGACGGGTGGGTGAGCTGCGTGGGGCTAGAGCGGACCGGAGGCAGTTCGAGTGGCAGAACATGCTCCAACTAACCACGGAACCCGCCGCCCAATCGATGTGTGGATTGTGGGTCGCCAACCACGGTCTACCCAATACCACCGGGGTGTGGGGGGAGGAGATGATGTGTAGGCTGATGGTCTCCCGGTGATTCCCTGACAGAATCAGGGTGAGAGGAACAGACCGTTGAGTGATCCGGGCCAACGGTTTTCCATCCAGTGAGTTCACCTCCAATGGTGGCTGTATCCGCTCGGTGGGAATACCGGCCCGTTCGACCAGAGCCGCATCGATAAAGCTGGCATCGGCTCCGGAGTCCACCAACACCTCCACCGGAAGCCTCTCCCTCGCCCAAAGGAGATGTCCGAGAAAATGGGAGCCTGTAAGTAGAGCTGGAGAGCGGGTCGCATTCTGGCACCTCAGGGACCCCGCCGTCACTGAGGGGCCCGATCTTTTGGCCGACGATGACAGTCGCGAATGGAGTGTCCCAACGCCCCGCAGTAGAGACAAGCTCCGGTGTCCAGCCTCCGCTTCCGTTCCTGCTGGGAGAGAACCACCCGATCCAACTGCATCGGCTCCTCTGCAAAGGAAGCGGTGGACCGAGAATATCTCCTCTCCTCAGCTGGGCGGGAGACGCTTCTGGAAGGACCCGGACCGTCCCCCCACTGCATAGCTAGGTCGGACACCTGAATGGCCAACTGGATGGCCTCATCCACAGTGCCCTTCTGGCCCCGCAACGCCACCTCCGTGCCCAACTCCCGGTTGAGTCCGCTCTGGAACGCGGACAGGAGTGATTCCTCGTTCCAACCGGACTCCACCGCCAACCGGCGGAACCGGGCGATGTACTCCCGAAGACTAAGCGTTCCTTGCTTAAGCCGCAACAGGAGTTGTCCAGCCTGGGCGCCCCGTATGGGGTGGTCGTACACCCTCATGAGCTCCATCTCGAGAGCCACAAAAGTCTCCACGAGAGGAGATCCTTGCGCACGGAGCGCATCGTACATAGCGAGGGGTCCTCCCTCCAGCAGACTCACTATATACGCAATCCTCCCCGCTTCCCTCGTAAAGCGGGACGGCTGTGCTTCAAAAATATTCTTGCATTGTACCAGGAAGCTCCGGCAGGTGTCCGGATTCCCCGAGTATCTCGGCGGGGGCGGGATGTGCGGCTCCGCGGAACCAGCGAGAACCGGCGTTTGTGGATCCCTCGCCTCGAGGCGCGTTATGCGTACGCCCTGGGAGTCCGTGATGTCCAGCAGACGGGTAATCGTCGCATGGGCGTCCGCCAGATGTTGCTCCCATTGCGCTGCGTAAACGTGGATCTCGCGCTTCACCCGATCTCCGTCGCCGGGGTCCATAATGGCTCGTTCGTTCTGTCACGACTGTGTGTGGTGAGGTTGGACCCAGAACGCAGGCGGAGACCAGGAAAGGAAGAACAGGGGTTTATTAATGGCACAAAACACAATAGAAGGCGATTCCCCAGGACCGACGAGGGAGCTGGGACCGGGAGATCGAGGTGCGTCAAGCCGACAGGTAGATGACGTAGGGATCGTTGGGGACAGGAGATGGTCAGGTTACCGGGAGGTCGAGGTGCGTCAAGCCGACAGGTAGGAGACGTAGGGATCGTTGGGGACAGGCGATGGTCAGGTTACCGGGAGGTCGAGGTGCGTCGTACCGACAGGTAGATGACGTAGGGATCGTTGGGGACAGGCGATGGTCAGGTTACCGGGAGGTCGAGGTGCGTCAAGCCGACAGGTAGGAGACGTAGGGATCGTTGGGGACAGGCGATGGTCAGGTTACCGGGAGGTCGAGGTGCGTCGTACCGACAGGTAGATGACGGGCGGAACTCCGGGACCGACGAGGGTGGCTGAAACAGCAGACGGGCGGACTATCTCTCCGATAGTCCGTAGCAGGGTGATCAGGACCAGGGATGAATGTCACCTGGGGACTGGTAGCGTACCGGTTGACACGTAGTACGAACGAGCGACGTCTCTCACTGACGCCGCTGTATAAATAGCCCCCAGGTGAGATCAATGGTAATTAGCCACGGTAATGGTTGGCAGGTGCGTGTGTGTGCGCCTCTAGCGCACGCGGCCTGGCAACGCCCCCTGTCAACCACCGTAACCGTGACAACTTCACAGTTTACAAGTATAAAGCAGTGAGTGAAAATATTATGTGCAATTCCCGACAAAAATAAATAAATAATAAAAATAAGACAAAATAGAATAAAAACAGAATAGAATAAAAGTTAGTAAAAAAATAAATAAAAATAAATGCAATTTTTTAAATGCAATATATCGGCACAGAAAAAGAGTATACAATCTAATATGTATATACAAATCATTGTAATAAAATATACATTGTTATATGCTATACACCCTTTTTCAGCAGCCTGATGGCCTGACTGTGGACTGTATCTCTTAGTCTATTTGTACGGCACTTGATACTGCCGTATCGCCTGCCTTACGGTAAAAGTGAATACAGTTCGTGGCCTCAGATGCCTGAGGAAATACAGGCATTGTTGGGCCCTTTTCACCACGTGTGTGGTGTGCGTGGACCATGTGAGGTCCTCGGAGATGTGCACGCCGAGCAACTTGAAGCTGCTGACCCTCTCTACTGCAACACCGTCGATGGAGATAGGGCTGTGCTCTCCTCTCTGCTTCCTGAAGTCCACGATCAGCTCCTTGGTCTTCTTGATGTTGAGGGCGATGCTGTTCTGTCCTGCTGTCCTGGCACCACTGCTCCAGCGATCTGACCTCCTCCCTGTAGACTGTCTTGTCGTTGCCGGCGATCAGGCCCATCACTGTCGTGTCGTAAGCAAACTTGATGATGACGTTGGAGCTGTGCATAGCCATGCAGTCATGGGTGTAGAGGGAGTAGAGGAGAGGGCTCAGCACGCATCCCTGGGGGGCTCCCGTGTTGAGGGTCAGTGGCTCTGAGGTGGTGCTGCCCATCCTCACCACCTGGCGGTGGTCCGCTGCACGTGGATGGGGGCACGCCTAGACCTCTAAGCTTGGTGTCAAGCTTGGCAGGAACTATTATGTTGAACGCTGAGCTGTAGTCCACAAACAGCATTCGTAATCAGTTATTTCCCTCCAGGTGGGAAAGGGCAGTGTGGAGGGCCATGGCAATTGCGTCGTCCGTGGATCTGTTTTGACGATATGCAAATTGCCATGGGTCCAGCGTGGCAGGTAACACGGAGCAAATAAAGTCCTTGACCAACCTCTCGAAGCATTTGCTGACAATCGAGGTGAGGGCTACAGGTCTATAGTCATTCAGGCATGTTACCTTGGGTTGTTTAGGGACAGGCACGATGGTGGACATCTTGAGGACCGCGGGAACAACAGCCTGGGATAGGGAGAGGTTGAAGATGTCTGCAAAGACTCCACTGCCAGCTGGTCTGTGCATGCTCTGAGGACGCGGCCTGGGATGTCGTCGGGGCCTGCCGCCTTACGGTTCAACCGGTTCAAGGTGCGGTGCACATCCGCCTCCGAGATGTTCAGCAGGCTGGTCTCCTCATGCGGCGCTGGCTTCGGCGGGCTGCCGTTCACGTTAAACTGAGCAAAAAAAGTATTTAGCTCTCCTGGGAGGGAGGTAGTTCTCTACACAACTGGTTCTCCCTCTGAAGTTTGTTATCGTCTGTAGCCCCTGCCACATTCCCCTCGCGTCGTGGCTCTTGAATTTCTCCTCCACTCTGTCCATACTCCCACTTGGCAGTGACGATGGTCTTACGGTGGTCGTAACGGGCTCTCGTATATTCCTCCGGCGCTACGCACATGTAGGGCAGCGCGAACATTGCCGTTAATCCATGGTTTCTAGTTGGGGTATATCCGATCCGACTTGGTCGGAAAAACTTCATCTATGCACTTCTTGATGAACCCGGTGACCGACGACGCGTACTCATTGATGTTATTGTCCGAGGCAACGCGGAACATGTGCCAGTCAGCGCGATCAAAACAATCCTGCAGCATAGAGTCCGATTGGTTCGACCAGCATTGGACCTCCCTCACAGCGATTGGTTGCTGCTTCAGTCTCTGCCTATAGGCAGGGACTAGCTGGATAGAGCGGTGGTCTGATTTGCCGAACGGTGGGCGGAGGAGGGCCTTGTAGCCATCACGGAAGGGGGTGTAGCAGTGTTCGAGGATCCGCTCACCCCGTGTGTTGCTCGTTATGTGTTAGTAGAACTTCGGGAGAACCATCTTCAGGTTTGCCTTGTTGAAGTCCCCCACCACGATTAGAGCAGCCTCAGGGTGTACCGAATCCTGTTCGCTGATAGCCCCATACAATTCCTTCAGCGCTGTGTCCGTGTTGGCTTGTGGGGGAATGTAAACAGCGGTCACGGTTACCGCTGTAAACTCCAGAGGTAGCCAGTATGGACGGCACATAAGCATCAGGTACTCCAGGTCCGGGGAACAGAAAGACTTGAGGGGATGTACATGACTTTGGTTGCACCAAGATCTGTTTATCATGAGACATACACCCCCTCCGCGATCTTTACCGGAGAGAGCCTTTGTTCTGTCCGCCCGGTGGACGGAAAATCCTGTCGGCTCAATAGCTGCGTCGGTAACCCCCTCCGACATCCATGTCTCCATAAGGCAGATGATACAGTTCTCCTTAGTTTCCCGGTGGAATTGAATACTAGCCTCGCTGTAGCTCGCTTAACTTATTGTCCAGAGACTGTACATTAGCTATTAGAATGGTGGGTAGTGGGAGGTGATCGGATCGACATCTCAGCCTGACTAGCACGCTGGCTCGCTTCCCTCGCTTCTTCCTGCGACGCTTGAGTGTAATCGTGCCCAAGATGGTTGGAGATAATCCAGCTGTGACTTCGGGCGGGACGTCCGAGTCGAAAGAATGAAAAAACAAAATAAAAAAAAACTGCGGCGAGCGACTGTCGATTTGATCTCCAGAAAGAAGTGTGCAAAAGTTATAAATGAACATACTGCTAACTTCCTGAACAAAGATTGTCGCGATAAAAAGAATAAATAACAAAAAACTGTGTCGTCTTGCGGGAGCTCGCGACACGGCAGCCATCTTGTACGGCGAGATGCTCCATACTCGGATGTGTTCTGCCTCTCCAGAGTCATCGGAGCTGTTCAACTGGGCCTCGATTACCTCCGCATGAGCACGGACCAGGCCTCTGACCAAGGGGGCAAGACCCTCAAGACCTCGGACACAGGATTACGCCTGGAGGAGGTCATTGTCGGTGACTCGGGCGCAAAGCTGTTGTGCGATGTCTCCACGGGCCAGCCTCGACCACTAGTCCCTGCAAACTGGCACCGGCCCATTTTTGAGGCGATACATAACCTCATGCCGGCAGGAAACCATCTGTGAAGTTGGTTTCTCAGAAGTTTGTGTGGCAGGGACTTAAGAAGGACGTGAAAACCTGGGTCGACTCATGCGTAGCCTGTCAACGGGCTAAGATACACCGCCAGCCTAGAGCCCCTTTTTAACTTTTTGCTGTTCCCGAGAGGAGGTTCGACCATGTGAATGTCGACCTCGTAGGCCCACTCCCCTCCTCTTAAGGCTTAACCTACCTCTTCACAATGGTGGACAGGACGACACGCTGGCCCGAGGCCGTTCCCCTCTCCTCGACAGCGTCTTCCGATGTGGCCCGCGCATCAACACGTGGGTTGCGCGCTTTGGGACCCCGTCCGACCTCTCCTCCCAGTTTACCTCAGAGCTCTGGAACGCGGTTGTCGAAGGTTTGGGGGTCAAGCTGCACCGCCTATCACCCCCAAGCTAACGGCTTATGTGAGCATTTCCACCGATCCATGAAGGCGGCCCTGCACGCCGAGCTCACGGACGGCAACTGGGTGGATAAGCTCCCGTGGGTGATGCTCAGTAGTACCAGGTTCCTCCAGGACGCCACTGTGCCCTGGGTGTCCCCGGGTCTGCGCTCAGCGGATTTTGTGTTCATTCATCCATAGGGATTGTTAAAACCAAAAAATTGGAGTACCATCTCCAATAAGGAATTCAAAACAGTCAAATAAATTCCTAAATTTCTGTGCTCCTTACTAAAATATAAAGAAAACATCCCCTACTTGAACAAACTCCAGAACCGCTGCAAACTCTACTATTTGGGTGGCAAAAACACATTACGTTCAGGACAAGGCGTCATCCACAACATTTTCTGACCCTTTTCTATGGCAGATCACAAGTGGACGACCTTGGACCAGTAGAGCCCATCACATCAGGCGCTGGTTATGATTATACAACCGTCAAAGACTTTGACGGGGTGTGTACTGGAGCCGAGTTAAACTTCTAAATACTGTAGAGCTAGAAATAAAGCTAGAGTCTCCTGTTCGATGGTTGAGTACCTGGTCTGGGACTTTGTATACTTACGGGAGAAATAACACATGATGATCAATTCCGTCTGTATCCTCCTGGACAAGCACGGCACCAGCACCTACAGCACTGGCATCCACTTCCAGAATGAAAGGCTTTTCGAAATCTGGGGTAGAGAGAACAGGAGAACTACACAACAACCTTTTAATATTTACAAAGGCTGTTTGGCACTCAACAGACCATTGATACGACACTGACGGTCTCAACAACTCTGTCAAAGGAGCAGCAACGGTTGAAAAGTTGCGACAAAACCCACAGTAGTATTCAGCCATTCCTATGAACCGGTGTAACTGCCTGGGAGTCTCAGGAGCAGGAAACGCAGACATGGCACTTTTTCAGCCACTGGGCGCACCTTACCACGTCCCACTTCCTTCCCCAGATAATGGTGGGCTTCCCAAACTCACATTTAGCCTAGTTGAGGGTCAAGTTGGCCTGGGACAAACGTTGGAACACCGTCTTTAAGGTACTTAGATGCTCCGACCAACTAGCCGAGTAGATGACCAGGTCATCTAGATAAGCAGTGCAGTTGGGCACATCCAACAGTACCAGATTAACCAAACGTTGGAAAGTAGCGGGGGCGTTACACATACCAAATGCCATTACCGTGTACTGAAGAAAGTTATCAGGGGTGACAAAAGCTGAAATTTCTGAGGCACGGGGTGTCAGAGGGACCTGCCAATATCCCTTCAATAGGTCGAGTTTGCTCACAAACGCGGCTGCTCCAATGGTGTCCACACAATTGCCAATACGGGGCAAAGGGAACGAATCGGACACTGTGACTGCATTCACCTTACGGTAGTCCGTGCAGAACCTGCTTGTGCCATCAGGCTTGGGAATCAAAATACAGGATGAACTCCATGAGCTAGCACTCGGAACCGCTAAACCATGTTCTAGCAGATAAGAGACTTCTTGCTGCTTTACTTTCCGCTTGCTTTGGTTCACTCTGTAGGCATGTTGCTTACATGGAAGGGCATCTCAAACCTCTATGTCATGAGATAATACAGAGGTGCGTGTTGGCACATCAGAGTGGGAAATGAATCTACTAAAGATATAAGGTCATCTTGTTCTCCCTTATCTAAATGAGTCAGGTGGCCCCTCAAAGAGCCCAACATCTCAGAGTTGCCTAACCTAGCACACTGCTGCGGCAGATTGCGTAACACCAAACCATCGTCATCAACATGGTGGCTGACAACAGAAACCTGCATAACTGGCACACTGCTAATCTCAAGGTCCATACATAACTTGAGCATGTTAACATGACATACTCGGGATTGGCGTCTCCTGTCAGGAGTCCGAACGACATAGTCTGTTTCACTCAGTTTCTGTTCAATGAAATATGGTCCTATGAAACGAGCAGACAGAGACAAACCAGGTATCGGCAACAAGACTAAAACCTGATCCCCCGGCTGGAGAGACCGCTGCACAGCTTTTCTGTCAAAACAAGCCTTCATGGACCCTTGGGAAGATGTCAGAGCTTCTTTTGCTAATGCACATGCATCATCTAACCGCTCTCTCACTTGCTAGCATAGTCCAACACACTACTGAGGCCAGGGTCTGTGGTCATCATTTGGTCCTTTAAGACCTTCAAGGGACCACACACAGTATGGCAAAAAAACAGGTCTGCTGGGCTGAACTTTAGGGACTCTTGAACAGGGAATTATACAGGTGACGATGATTAAGGGTGATTGCTGGAGGCTGATTGGACAGGACCCATGGAGGGGGAGGGAATACCAGACCACACACCGAGCACCACCTGAAGGAGACAAAGGAACCAAAACAGGGACAGACGGCCCACAGACATGGGGGCCGTAACAGCCAGCCTCTTTCTGCCGTGCCATTTTGGTGAGGGGAATAAGGCGCTGATGTTTCGTGTCTATTCCTGTTCTTGTTTAACAGTGCCTGAAAACCCCTGCTTGTAAACTCTGTTCCATTATCTGAATGGATACATTTTACTTCTCCATACGGAACTATGTCTGCTAGGAACTTTTCAGTAGCCTCTATTGTGTCACTTTTGGATTTAAGGAAATATACGAATACAGCACTAGAGTAATCGTCGGTGAACGACTGTGCATATCTATGGACTCGGTTTGCATAGGACCGGCTAGGTCAGTATGCACTAGCTTTAGGGGCTCTGTTTCTGTTTCTCGTCTGGGTAAACTTGCGTACATGTTTCACATAACTGGACTGGACTGGCCCTGCCTTTTATTTCCATGCCTTCTACTACTTCTTGTAAATTTTGCACATCTTCAAAATTGCAATGACCCAACATTTCTTGCCAGGGTTGTCATATGTCATGGCAACCATTACATGTATCCACATTTTTATCAACTGTATGAAAGTAGTACAATTTGCCATACTCATGGATGTCAAACCTTGTACCATCGCATCTCCCCTTCGCTGTGCGGCTGCATTTGGTCCCGTCTGCCAGCTCCACTGAATGCGCACCGGCCTGGAATGTGTCGTCGAAGCTCTTGAATTTCCTGATGTCATTGATGATATGGGATTTGCTCCTGCATCCACCATGATGCCTCTCGTCTGGACGTTGTCCGGTGGCTTCCAGGGTCGGCTCTCCCTGTTACCTGCTTTGAAGAGAAAATCTGTATTGTCTTTCTTTTCAGAAATGTTCTGGACACCATCCGGTATATCCTTCGGCCTGCACGTAGAGTCCTGGTGTGTGTTGCTCTTGCAGTTGTTACACCATGTTTTTCGTCTACATGCTTTTGCCCTGTGACCTTTTGTGCCGCACTTGAACTCTCTTCTTTGGTCTTGACTCTCTTCTTTGGTCATTAGCATTTGTCTTGCCGGGTCCCCGGCCTGGTCTCGCATACATTTTCATGACGTTGTCTGATGATTCTGCTGCATGCATCTTTTCAGCCTGTTCATAGTTTTGCAGTCTTCTCTTAAAGTCTATGAACGTTACTTGTCTTCATTCTGGGTTACATGAATGGCTAGAGGCTTAAAGGAGTCCGGTAGCCCGTTTAGAATCATCGCCACCGTCAGTCCGTCGCTCATTACTTCACCCACATCTCTTAGTGCCGTAATGATGGTCTCCGCTCTTATCATGTAGTCAGTAACGCTTTCATCACTTGCCATATGAAGCGTGGTCAGCGCGGCATATAGTCCTATTATGCGGGGCTTTCCTCTCCCTGCATAATGTCCTCTCAGAATTTTCAAGGCTCCTCTGCCGTCTTCTGTTGCTTTGTGCATGACCATTGACAAACAGACAGATTTAATTAGCTCTGCATAACAGTCCGCGTTGTTCTTCGTGTCTGCCGCCAACTCCTCTAGGCTGTTATCGGCTGGTCCGGTCAAAATTGTCTCTTTCAGCTTTAAGGTGTGTAGGTGCCCCAGAAACCTTGTCTCCCAGAGTCCATACTTCCTTTCATCTCCGTCAAATACAAGCTGAGACCACATACCGCTTGTCACTCGGTTTGCCATGTTGCTTACACAATATCGTGGCTGCTAGCTAAACTTGACTTGCTAAGCTAACGTTAGCCTTTAAGTTTCGGCGTCCTTTTGCCTCGCGCAATCTTCTTCTTCGTATTTTTGTCTTGTGAACTTCTTCTTCGTATTCTTGTCTGGGCCCATAACCTGATGAGTGTTTAACACAGCAGGTTTCTTACGTAAGATACGACAAGACGCGTAATACTTTTTTAGCCATCCGGCGGATTTATCCTCAGTCTGTGTGTGTGTCTGTTCATGGGCAACTTCATGTGACTCACATGAACTTGCCCATGAACAGACACACACAGAGACTGAGGCGCGCAAGCCTCACACACTCTTGGTGAACCGTATTACCGTAAGCACGGTAGAAGAAGGTAACCGTAGTATACACAGTATAAGCAGTAGGTAAGGACGTAAATGGTACAACGTACCAGGGTTTCCGTTAGCCGGTATTTACTGGTTTTTAGCGAGTAAAAATTATAAAAAACGGTAATTTAAAAACCTGCCGGTCAAAATGTCCGGTAATAAGGCTGGACATTTGAGTTTTGACAGTTTTATTACTGCCCCCTCCCCCCCCCCCCGAAAGGGTGACCAAATGAAGTGACCAATTAGCTGCCGCTCCTCTCATGACGTCACGCGCGCCCGACGAGATGCAGGTGCAGTGATGGCAGCGCTCCACGGCTATGGGGCTTTAATGTTTGCGACAGCTTGCCAAGTGCTAATTTGTGAGTTCAGCGAGCTGTACCCCGACTGGGCCACACCAGTAAGTGACCAGTAAGTTTAGAATTTGTCCGGTAAAATAAAATCTGTCCGGACACTTGACCGGCAAGAAAAAATCCTAGCGGAAACCCTGCCGCGTACATGTCAATTCTCTACAGTATTGCATTGTTAAGTATAATTTTGTTTTGTTGTTGAAATTCATTCTGCGGGAGGGAATGGGGAGTAAGCATTCCATTGTACTTGGCAAATAAAAACATCTTGTATCTTGAATGAGCATTTTTGTAGTTTGCACAAATCCTAAGCATTTCATTGCTACCTGGACACTTGTACTGTGCAGC
Source organism: Muraenolepis orangiensis (assembly GCA_027704905.1). Lineage (NCBI taxonomy): Eukaryota > Metazoa > Chordata > Actinopteri > Gadiformes > Muraenolepididae > Muraenolepis > Muraenolepis orangiensis. The sequence continues at coordinate 23,049,663 of CM051007.1, forward strand.
ATGATAAATAAAGCCAAACCCCAGCTACAATACAGTAGACTTGGTCCGATTCAGGGGTTTAGTTGATCATTTGGTTCAAACAAATGCCGCGGTCGAGCAGGTGGCTAATCTATCTAAAACCAGAGCTACACTCAACAAAAGGCTTCCTGGTTTTCAGATAATGCATATAAATATAAATATATAAATATATTCATATTGTTGACAAAGCCTTATGTCTTTTATGTGACATATATCTTGTGATGGAAGCCCCTTACGAACATTCCAACACAAAATAATTAATAATTAATTGACTGTTTCAAAGGTCCATCTCTAAATTGGCTACTGACCACTTAACCTCCCCCACTCGAGAGAGAGAACATTCAACATTTTCCATAATCAACTGAAAACAAACCAATTCCATTTTGTTCAGTGCAGCAGCAGGTGAACCATGGCTGTCAATGTACCAGGAGTGTTGGTTGTGACCTTTTACTACCTGGTGGTCCTCGGAACTGGAATCTGGGCTTCCTACAAATCCAAGAGAGAGACCAAAAAAACTTCAGCGGACCCAATAGAGATGATTTTGCTGGGCAACCGACAGATCAGCCTGGTGGTGGGCATGTTCACCACGACTGGTTGGTTCACAATCTTCTTGCTTATTCTTGCTGGGATGTTGTTTTGAGAGTTTCAGTCTGGCACTAGTTTGTTTTATATCAGTTCAATTATTAATCAATTAAATTCCAATTGCCAAAAGGGCCAAACCACCAGTTATACTACTGGTTATTCTGTAATTGTTGTCTGAACATGAACATTTTTCTGGCCAAAGCGCATTCCACAATAGAGTTGTCGTAAGAGATACACTCAATATTAGATTTTGTAATTGTTCGAGGACCCGAGAAACTCAACAATTACTGGCGTGAGCCCCTTAGACGCAAACCTGTGTGTGTGTCCTGTCCTGTCTTGTGTGATAAATATGTTGTGTGTATGTGTGTGCGTGTGTGTGAGTTATTTTTGTGTGCTTATATGTGCATTTATCCTGTAGCCACGTGGATTGGTGGCGGATTCTTCATTATGTTGGCTGAGGCAGCCTACACCCCCATGAAAGGGCTCCAGGAGGTGATCATGCTCATGACCGCATACGCCACTGCCTTCATTACTTGTAAGAGCCTTCATTTATGATAGATAATTCTGAAAAAAATGTATGCATGATCTGTAAAAGCCTAATTCATGATGTGTAACAACCTTATTTCATGATGTGCAAGAGTCTTATTTCATGATGTGTAAGAGCCTTAATCATGATGTGTAAGAGCCTTATTTCATAATGCGTAAGTATTGTTTTTTTACACTAAACACCATTCCATTTGTAGGTAAATCTCAATACAAATGTACTGCTCAAAATGTTTAAAAGCTTTAAAAGTTTACTCTATATTCAGTTATTATTAGCCTCCACAAATATTTGACCTTGTCTTTTTTTTCTTCTCCAGGTGGCTTAGTGTTCACCAAGCCCATGAGGGACAGGAGATTTGTGACCATGCTAGATCCCTTCTACATCAAGTATGGAAAGGGAGTAGGATGCCTCCTCACAATAATATCCCTCATGGCTGACCTTATCTGGATTCCAACAACACTTCTTTCATTAGGTAAGTTGAATGAACCAGACTTTTGTCATTGGTAGCTTCCTAAACGCTTCTAGAGTTATTTACGCACAATATTATTTCATCATAAATATTGGTGTGTCTTGCCCCCATCAATACATATTTAACCCTGCATACAATTGCGGTATGTAACTTACTACTGCTACTTCGTACTGCTACTTCGTACTGCTTTATATGCATTGTATGAGAAGAACACTGTCTGCAACATCAACCTCTGTGGTGTATCAGGTGGAAAAGAATGAGATACAGTCCGGTAAATGATTGACATTTTATGGCACACTTCCTCTTTCTCTCCAACACCTCCCTCGGCTACAGGACTACCGTGCTTACAATTCACCCTATAACTCTTCACTCCTCCCCTCTGATAATGATAGGCAAGAAGTATCACATCAGTAAACAAAACAAAACATAAGGTCATAAAAGCCAGGGGTTCTCCAACTTGTTGGGGCCAGGGACCACTTACAGGAACATCTATTTTCCAAGGTCCTTTCAAAATTGTAACAAAGATTAAACACATGCTTACTGTAATGTTTGTGGTTCATGTTTGATGGTGTTTCTGTTCTGTCCAGGAGGGGGTGCTCTTTGTGGTTGATTTGTTGATGTTGCAAAATAAATAAGGTTAGAATAAGAAACAAGACAACGCTAGTCAAGAGAGCTATGTTAATGTGACTTTGGGATATTTCAATCCTAATAAATCCTCCAAGGTAATTCCATAATACTTGGTGTCTGACTGGATTTTAAGACATTTACACTGGTGATGAGGATATATTGTTTCCCCCCAACCATGGCCGGTGTATTACCACCGTTCCCTGATTTTGTCATAGATGAGGATTACAATTCAGCTACCCAATGGAAAAAGTGGATACAGCATTTAGAAAACCTCATCACGCTAAACATCAAGGATGATAAAAGAAAGTGTGCAATGCGTCTTTGACACACTCACAGACACTGAGGAGGCAAAAGACTACAAACTCGCAAAAAACAAGTGAGTGAGTGAGTACTTTCCCCCAAAATCAACTTAGTCTACGAGACCTACACATTCAGACAACTAGACATTTAGCAGGGGAAACGATTGACTCATATCACACAAGGCTGCGGCAGCTAGCAGCAACCTGTGACTTTCCTGACGTCGAAAGAGAGAAAACCATGAAACATCAAATAAACTGCGGTGTCAAGCAATACAGAAACCAGAGATGACATTGACTGAGTTCCTCTTTCTAGGCAAAACCATGGCAATTGCGGAGATTCAGTCTTTGGGAATGGAACAACCACAACAAATATTAACTCAAGGATATTCAAGAGAAAATGGTCTGGCTGCAGACAATGGGAGGGGAACACTGACAAAGAAATGGTACAGCTAGGGGGATGGCTAATAAGCTGAGCTAAGTAGCAGCAGAAAGGTTTGTTGTGAGTTTGTTATTCATGATGTGTCACAATCATATCAGATTGAAGACACAAGATTTAAGATTTATATTTGTAATATGCAACAAGTACAATGGAATGCTTACTTATCAGTAGAACTGATACACACATTCAATCTTTTTTTATTTTTATAAAATTCAATCATTTTATAAAAGTCCATATTACTTTTCAGTGACGAGTTATATTAGAAGGCTAGAACAGTCCACATTTTCCAGTTGACTTTCTTCCTCAAAATGGGCATTCAGAGCATCTCCATATGTGTCCACCTCATTTGTATTTAGAAGTACTTTGATTTTGGCGTCTGCTGCCGCAATCTGTGCATCCAGTTCCACTTTTTCCATTGTTTCCTCCAACTGCAGTGCATGCATGTCCTTTAAAGCAGCATATTTGGTCTCCAGAGCTGATTTCTCAGCTGTGGCTAACTGTCCAGCGGTCCGACTCTAGTAGTTGAGGTTAGGGCTCCATCAGTCCATCAGTCCACATAGTCATTTTAATTTTCCTCTTGTGAGAGCAGTTCTTGAACAGAAGTATGCACCCTATTCAATTCATTCACTGCTTGTTTAAAAATATCCATCCATTTATCAACATCCTCAATATTTCCACCTTCAATAACCAAAGCAATCATTTTGTTGAGTTTCCTTGCGCACACTCCATGTTTCCCTCTGCGTGTTGCAATGAGAGATCTCAACAGATCCTCTGCTGCAGTTTAGTTGCCTTTATCTTTATTGATTTCCGTTATTGATTTATCTGTTTTCACTCTATAACACTTCCCTCGGCGCTCTGCAGTGTGCGTTTTATTTCCTTCACAGACGTCCTTGTGCATAACATGCACAACATCCAAAAAACATCCATAACATTTTAACATTTGTTACGTTGAATGTTGCTTGAATCAACAAAGGTTATTTGTCCACTATATCACAAGCACGTCCATTCAATAATTCCTGGCTCTACTCACGAGTTCCACACGCTCTGCTCTGCATCTCCCGTCTCCAAACGAGCAGCCGGCGTCCGTCTTTCATTTCTCAGACTTGCGTAGTTTTCTGAATTGTAACGGCTTATCCTGGGTTTTCATTCTCAAGCCACTTGAGGTTAGGTGAGGAGGTCCGACACACATTTCCAGAAAGCACGCACGGAGAGAGTTTAACTAAAAGGTGTTTAATAAACCAGAAACTCCGGTTGACTTTCAAGAAATAACTAGAAATAACAAACTAATCGCCACACTGCTCCAAGTGATGAGTAAAGTAATTCCTATATTAATGCGAAAAATAATGCGTAAAGTAATGCGGTCAGAAAAAGATGCTTCTCCACCATCTAACCCGCAAACAATAATTTCCATTGTCTCTTTAAGACTCCTACGCCTTACCCACAACAGGTGGAGCATGACGTCATCCACATTCAGTATGAGATTTGAATTTGTTATTGTAGCTGTTGTGTCCATGCTACAACCCTGCTTATATGTATTCTCTTGTGTATTCCCAGGCGCTGTCATGAGTGTGATTCTGGATGTATCCTACACTGTGAGCATCTGGATCTCCGCTGCCATAGCCATCATCTACACCCTGCTGGGAGGTCTTTACTCTGTGGCCTACACCGACGTCATTCAGCTCATCCTCATGTTCTTCAGTGCAGTAGGTCATAATGAGCCAACACTCTTTACCACTGCCCTCTATTTGCTGCTTGTGGGACTTTCCTATGTTGCCACAAATTCGGCAGAATGGCAGACTTTTGCTGGCTCAAAACCCAGGAAGTGAAATTAAACTGTCGGTGAATGATCACTGGAGGCTACTTTGTGTGTTATATTATGTGTCTCTACAGTGAGTGTGTGGTATATTGTGTATCTCCACAGTGGCTGTGTGTTCCCTTTGTGTTGATGAGCCCTGCAGTGTCTGGCGTGTCCAACACAACACTCCACCTAAACACCACCGGCTACCCCCCCTGGCTCGCTCCCTGGGACACACAGTCCATTCTGATCAAGGTCGACTCTTTTCTAATTGTGGTAAGCTGCAGGAACAAGCTCCTCCCACTACAAGCGTCAGTATAGATTGCATATTACAAAAGTCAGATATGATTTTAGTGTAATTTAATTCCAATTTCATCAAGAGTTTGTGTGGATTTTAAAACACATTGATTGCGTGAAAAATATCAGATTAAAATAGAATTGGTTTCTTAAACAATTAAAAATAATATTTCTACAGTTAATATTTAAGCAATTGGTTTGCTTAAACGGTGTGCCCCAATCACGCATTTGGTAGAAATTGTATTTGTATGACCAAATGCCAAGATCTCTTAATAGTTTGCAATTGAATGGGGTCATTTGATCTGGTTCACTTTAGTTTAGATTGTGATGTCAATGACTTTAGGAAAAAACCCCAGCCCAATGGAAATCATATCTCATGGGGTACTAATTACAATTATGATAAATGGACTCAAAGTCGAGTGTAGGCAGTAGAAGAATAGAGGGGTCTTGAGGCGTGATTGGAAAATTGCAAGGGACTATAAGTCTCTGATGTATTGAGAGAGAATGTTCCAGAGTCTGGGATTCAGATTCATTCAGATTCAGATTCAGATTCAGATTACTTTATTAATCCCGAGGGAAATTAAGGTGCAACAGTTGACACAGGGGGAATAAATGCACACACAAAAAATAGTAATACCTAAGCTAAAAAACAAAACAACTAACTAAATAAAAATTGTATAAACAAAAATATAGTTAAATGAAATCTAAATTGCTGCCCTAGAGAATGCTGTGCCCCCAAAACTTGGACTTGGGGCTGAAGAGAAGGCCAGCTGAGGTGGATTTGAGGGCCTGAGAATTGGTATGGGGAGAGGAGGTTGGAGATATGGAAGAGCAAGTTGGTGAAGGGCTTTCTAGGTGTGGACCAGTGTCTTAGTAATTGATCCAGTGGGAAACAGGAAGCCAATGGAGGTCTTTTAGGACTTGGCTGATTTGGTGCATGTATTTGGTGTGAGTTAGGAGTCAGACAGATGCGTTCTGAACCAGTCTATTTATTAAGCTGGCACTGATGCCATAGAGAAGATATGAGGCTTAAGGGTGAAGGTGAGTTCAAGGATCATGCCAAGATTGTATGCCTGGGAAGAAGGGAAGACAGTTGTGCCATCAATGGTGAGTGTGGTGTTGTTGTTGATTCTGCTGTGGGAGTACTTGGAGCTGATGATGAGTCTTTGTCATTGTTGAGCTTGAGGAAATTGAGTTACATCCAGGTATTTATTGCAGACAGGCAGGAGTCAATGTGAGAGAGGGGTGAGTTGTGGGGGGATTTGGTGATGAGGTATGTTGTCTGTGTAGCAATGGAAGTCCAGATTGAAATGGCAGAGAATCTGTCCGAGGGGGAGAATGTAGGTGATGAAGAGGAGTGGGCAGAGTACAGAGTCTTGGGAAACACCTTGTGTTACTCTGGATGAGACAGAGGCTGGGGCAGGGGCTGGTTGCAGGGGGAGAGTATTAGACAGCAGATCTGAGACTTGGAGGAGAACAGTAGACTTATAGACAATAGTGTTTCAAAATTAGTTTGGTTTTTCTCAGAAGGGTGGGAATGAAAGTTTAGAATGTGGGTGGCGGGTGTGTTTGGGGCAGCGATGGAGATAACAGCGACGACGGAGGATGCCAACGGACCTAGCTGAGATAATAGCATATGGGATAACTGGTCATTTTTATTGAGACGGAGGAAGACAAACAAGTGACAACAACATGTAGCATGCGTAGATACTTTTCAGAGGCACAAACGTAACAACAGCATTGAGCCGTTGTGGAGGCAAAACTCAGCCCCAGTGTTAAGCTTGTGTAGTAACCTAGAAATCTATGCATTTGCTAAGCTGGACATCTATGTATTTTTAACACCACAGCCAAAGTACAAAGTGATGTCTTTTGTATGAAGCGTATTACAGCACTTAACCACCCACAAAATTACATACACATAACAATAGCATCCCATCACTTATTATTATCCTATTGTGATTGTGATCTGCATATCCTATATGTCTTAAGCCTCAAGGTTTTCTTTTTTATGTTTTCCAGGCTTTCGGGAGTATAGCCTATCAACCTGTTCATCAGAGAATCTTGTCTGCAACTTCCTCCACCATGGCTAAAATTAGCTGTTTTGCCGCTGCTGTAGCTTTCTTCATCTTTGCTATTCCACCTGCTTTAATTGGAGGAGTTGCTATCACTGCAGGTAACTGCATGGTTTACACATGTTTGGAACCTACATGCACATGTCATTTCAAACTATCAGAACTTGTTTAGGGGGGTCGGAACCCCCACACAATTTCCAACTACAGGAACCGCCCCTGTTTCCTCTTTCAGAAACCTTTACGGGGCCGAAATAAGTCCTACTCCGGGTTATGTACTTTTGACCGGCCCTGAAGAACAGCTGGGCGGAGCTCGACACTAATTGGTGTAATTCAAGCAGAAAAAAATAAGCAACATTTTGTTAAGCATTACATTAAATATGCCAATGAACGTATGGCACCATTCTGGTAGTTCCTACACTGCAAAACAAAGCCTGAAAAGGCTGTTAAGGGGGACATTCCTGTGAAAGTTTGTGTCACGTTGGAAATGGCCCGAGTTCCGCGCCTGTAGACGATAAGACGAGATGTGCATGCATGTTTCTCCATAACAAAAGTGTGTCCAAATGTGCATCTGGATCAATATATATGGGGCAGGATAGTGTGGCGACTATGAGGGCGTTTGACTCCCAATTGAGAGATACTGGGTTTCAGCCCTAATATCTGTTGTCTACCTGCAGGCATCCATGAGTATGAAGCCTGACCCCCCCCCCCCCCTTAAAACTCCTGAATGACATCTCCTCTACTTGTATCTGTACTTTAGATACAAGCATCAAGTAGATATAAATGCAATTGTTTAAACCTGGCCCCAGTGAAATTCAAGCCCATAACTCTTGGGAGTGTCAATGGTCTTCCAATTGGGAGCACTGCAGGCTGACTGCCTGTATGTTTTCCGCAGACTGGAACAAGACGTCCTATGGGTTTCCTTCTCCATTGGAGCGTGGTGATGAAACAATTATCTTTCCCATCGCCCTGAATTACCTCACGCCACCCTACATCGCCATCATTGGCATTGGTGCTGTTGCGGCCGCTGTGATGTCATCAACTGACTCTGCCTTGCTGTCTGCTGCAACCACCTTCTCCATCAACATCTACAAGAACATCCTGAGGCCCCAGGTAAAGCCCACTTCACTTCTCTTTGCACACTTTTTAGGTAAGGGTTTTGTGTGGTTAAGATCAGGGATGTCAGCTGTGTCTAATGAAAATTCTAAAATATTCTAAAAGATATCCAGAAACGACAAAGGTAAAGAGTTGCGTGGTAGACATTTTTTATTTTGTAATTCTTTCAGCCGTATAAGCCATCTGATATCTTTAAAAAATATATATGGCATATGTAAAGGTTATGTTGGAGAGGAGTCATTGCAAACAGATATTTACAGTACAATAATATTGTTTTACTGTGGAGATTCATATCATAAGGGAAGAGGGAAGCATATTCCAGCATTTAATCTTTAATTGATCTTCAAATTGTTTTAATAAGGGGTGAAATTGAGATAAAACACCTGTTACAGCTTTGGTTGTTAATGGCAAAGTATCTGATGTTGCCAGGGGCAAGGGGTAGTGAGATTTGGTTCTGGATTGCATCATATCACTTCATCACTACAGCTTTGTGGATGGGTATATGTGTTTATTTTGTCCAGTGATGTTGTTGGAGTAGTCTGATATTTCTAAAAATCCATTGAGGATTTTCAGTGATATAAATGTGTTTTGTGCACATAACAATATGTAAAATGCGTAAAGACTTTTTGTGGCGTGAGTTCAGGGTTGAGATTCCAGTTGAACTTGAATATAACATCCAATTTAGTTGGAATTGAATATATCTAGTAGTTGAATTTCACCGGAGAAGATCAGAATTTGTTGGCACCTGAACAGAATCTTTGAGATAATAGTGACTAATGTTCCCTCTCCTTCTAGGCGTCCCAGAGAGAGCTGCAGTGGGTGATCTGGGCTGTTGTGGTATTGTTTGGCATCATGGGAACTTCACTCACCACCTTTAAAACGGGGACTTTGGCATTGTTGTACATAGGAGTAGCGTTGACCTACATCTTCATGCTCCCTCAACTGGTCTGTGTGCTTTTCTTCGACGTGGCAAATGGTTACGGATCTATTATGGGCTTTTTGGTGAGTTTGGTGTTGAGATTTTTGTGTGGATGGCCCACCTTGGGGATTCCAACGGTTCTCCATCTACCAGGAGGCTCCTACGAGGATGGGGTTTTCATCCAGCACTTCCCGGTCAATACTCTGTGCATGCTGTGCTCCTTTGCCTGCATACTGCTGTTCTCTTTTCTGACTGCTCTACTTTTCGACAAAGGCATAATCCCTGAGGCCTGGGACCTGCTCAATTTCCTGAAGTTGCCCAGAAAACTACCACCTATGGTGGCTTCCAAAGAAGACAACAACCAGAGGCTGAAGGAAGAAGACCCCTCAGAGCCGATGATGAACACCTCATGTTAATAGGAATTATTGCTGCATGACACCAGTTTTGTGTGGCTTTGTTTCTCTACCTATATCTCTATCTATACAGAGTTGTGCTATGTCTTTATGTAGATAACTACAACTAGATAATTGTTTAGATATCTAGATAACGATGTCTATAGATATTACATGCATGGATAAACTTGTGTTCCAACAGTGAGTAGTGGGCCATAAGGATGTTACTGTCCCAGATTGTTCCATTGCCTCGTGTTCCCCGAAATAGGACGAGAATAGGACGAGCAGCTGGTGCTCTTAGGATTTAGCAGTGGTGACCCAGCCTTCAAGGTATTCAGAGAAGACCCTGGAACTCTCAGATGAAACAAAAAAAAATCGAATTAATACAGTAAATAAAATTGAATACAATTTAAATTCAATGAATAAATGAGAATCATATCTGTGTTGTTGATCTGTAATATTACCGTGTTGATTTGTTTTTCTTTCTTGGTGCATTACACAATTGAGTGGTTTTGTGTTAGAAAAAAAAACAATCAGATATTGTTCTGGGTTGCTGGGAAGAATATCCTTCAACTAATTTACTCTCTGCCCTTGATAGAAGGCCCTGGTCCTTAAATTGATTGAGAGCCTACGTTTGGATTGACAATTTGATCACCCAATCATATATTGATTTGTAGCCAATGGGCATATTCTTTCAGATTTCCCCATGGTTCCAGGGTATGCTGGAATACCCGTTAGTTCACTGGTTTGAGGCAGAGGATCTAGCTTAGTGCTACATAGCAATTCATTTGAAGTTGTATTGGTTTATTACAATTACATTGTGTATCGATCTAAGTATAGTAGAGAGTCAGGATATAGAAGTCGGGCAAATCAGCGGTACATACCTCTAGCCAGTCCGACGGGGGTGACCCGTGTCGGACTCATTCAGGGCAAAGTCCCGGGCAATCTGGAGCTCTGGAGCTCGCACAAATCAGCAGTACATCGCTCTAGCTCAGTCCGACGAGGGGGCCCCGTGTCGGACCAGACTCAGCAAAGTCCCGGGTCCCTCTCTGGAGCCCTGGAAGTCCCGAGAATCGGCGGGTGATGGTGCCAATGAGTCTAACGACCCAACTGCAAAGATCTTTCTTTGCATTGGGAATTGTTACGAAGGTGTGGTTGTGTGGCAGCCATTTGTCTTTGAAACCAAATTGTCCTAGCTGATTGGAGTAGGAGGGGGGTGGTCTACAAAAGGTCCAGTCCCTTATCAGCAGTACAACACATTTTTGTTTTTCTTAGAAACCAATTTTATACAACCAATATACAATGGTTCACATGAATTGACTTCCAGCCTTCCATAATTGTTAGACCTGAATGTCATATCAACCGCATATTTTCAGGCTATAAAACAATGTTACACAAACTTAATTATTGACTAGACTTCATTTGGTTATGTAATGGGTTTAATGGTAAGCAAAAATAGAACACACCTTGACTACTATGTTTTTATACAAATAAAAAATATAGAAATCCACTATGACAAAACGTGATGACTGTTTCTATACAACAAATATATATATAAGACTATATCTTTCCATTTACTTCAAATAACAATTGATGTGGTTTGGGTATGTCACCTCATCTCACTACTACTAAGGTGACGGGTGCTTATGAGTGAAATGTGCCTCTTTCGTTCTCTGTGCTAATCAACCCCCTCCTCAGTGTAACCCCGTTCTAGTAATCAAATCAATACGCAACTGGCTGTTGCACAGCTAGTTATACTTCTGGGCCAACAGAAGATCTAAGTTTGTAGGAGGCAGTAATACACACACACACACACTCGTGAAGTGAATTGAACTTTTAAGTGAAAGAATAATTATTTACATGAATACATAGAAAAATAAAATATGAATTCCAAACTTGAAAACCTAAATCCAAACCCATAAATCAAAGGTTCACTTAACCCTTTGTTTGAATGTGTTCCTATATATTTCCTATTTGGTGCTATTTTAGTTTCTATTTTGTGAATGCTAAACTGAATAATTATGTATTTGTCTTTAAATTCCCTTTTTATATATAAAGGCTCATTAATATAATAATAATAATAATAATAATAATAATAATAATAATAATAATAATAATAATAATAAGTTTTCCTAATAAAGTTATTATCCTTCTTTAAGTTATTATATTCAGTTAAATTGTTGTGATTCCAGCGTCACACCACTCTCCTCTCCAGCCACGCTCCTCTGCCACCCCCTCTCTGCCACCTGGGGTTACTACATCCAGAACACTCCGTCCCAGAAGACCGTAGTCACGTCAGCGCACCTGTTCCCTACTCCCTATTTAGACCAGTGGCGTTTTCTCCCGGAGGCCAAGGGAAGCCAGGCTTCCCCTGTTTTTTCGGATTGTAGTTATAATTTTAATACATTTTAAAATTATAATTTTTTTTAAAAATTCGGTAATTCTCCTTTGCTGTGTCACACAGCAAAGGAGAATTACCGAATTTTTTTTATTTTAATTTAAAAAATGTAGGAGAGACGGTCCGGCAGCAACACACAGCCTGTGTGTTGCTGCCGGACCGTCTCTCCCCCATTCTCATTGAGTATTTTACAAAGAGTGAAACAACAGCGCCCCCTAGATATTATGGTGAAATAGAGGAGGCCAGCCGAATGAGCTTCCCTTGGTGAAAAAAAAAATGGGGGATTGTCCCGGATTGACCAATCAGATGAGGCACGTCATGTCCCCCTGCCAACCTGTGATTGGTCAGGGCCATGCCAAGGGAGGCCAGAGACGGCTGGCCTCCCTTCAAGGGAATGGGATCCCTTGATCCCATTGGATCGATTTGAAGGGAATCCCTTGACTCACAAATCCAATCAAATCACATCAACATCAGTACGTAGTACTGTAACTGTCATCCTCGCCGTTTGATAGTATTAAGCATTATGGAGGGTGGAGATTTGGCGTACTTAATAAAAAACAACTTTACTAAACTTCCGCTACAGCAGCAACTAAAAATTAAATCAGATGACAGGCCCATGCCCACACTCGAGCTGTGTGCACAGAGGAAAAAGGGAGCGAATCGGACGTTCAATGAGGACAATTATGTCCGCACGGAGTGGCTAACTGGAAGCGCTGAACTTCAGCGTCTATTTTGCTGGCCATGTCTTCTTTTTGACAAGGATTCGTGCTCCCTGAACAATCCTTGGGCAACTTCAGGATTCATCGACCTTGCCAACCTGTCACGGGCAATTGAGAGGCACGGTAAATCAAAAAATCACATAGATTGTGCTGTGAAATTGAAGCTTTTTTATTCATTACCGAATCTGCACTGCGCATTGAGCGGCTGGTTATGCATTTGGGGGGGGGGGGGGGGGGGGAATGCTTAAATTAATAAGACGAGAGAGTTTTGGCTGGAGAGTGCGTGCGGACCTGTCGGTTAGATAACAGGCGTGTGCAAGTCCTGCATCTGTATGATACAACTGTGTAAAATGATACCGGGCGCTGTAATCACTCAACTGGTTACGTTATTGACCCAAAAAAAACTGGCTTCCCCTAAAATTTTCACCACGCCACGCTACTGATTTAGACTCAACTCCCCTGTCACTCATTGCCAGAACTTTCCCGTTGTTCAACCATAGACTCTCTGGCAATGCTCCTCCGTGATTCCCTGTGGATTCCTGGTATTTCCTCATTGGACTATTTTGCTTGTTTGTTCCTTTGATGGATTTTTCTACTTAGATTTTTACCCCTGGATGTTTTTGTGTTCGTTTTTTGACTTCTATTTTTTTGACCCCCCCCCCCCCCCCAAATCACAAATAAACATAATAAAATACTACAACTAATGTGTTTAATGTGTTGTCTAAGGTGCTTTACTTTCCTTAGTGATTCGGGCCTCCCTGCCGAAAGCTACCAGTAACTCAAAATCCCTTGGGTATAAGGTTATAGTATAAATCCTAATACCGAAGGACTTTTTCACAAGGGAATGTACCAACCATGTGGTAGATAATCGTTAATGCATTAATAAATAAAACATGCATCATTTTGATATGCCTTTTGTTCATGGACTTGACTGAGAAATGGAAATTAATTAGCCTGGCAGCTATTCTGTGCCCTCCCTTGCCCAGATGCTCGACTGCAAATGAAACACAATGCTTACGAAAATAGCTGTCAGACCTTGTTGCGTATTCTAGCCAGCTTTTAATCCATCCAGCCATTAATCTTGTGGTTAATTGGTCAATCCAAAAACTTAGTTGACCTACTAGTTTTGTAGGGTTTTGTTTGTCTGATCTTGGCCTTCCAGTCCAGTGAGTATATTTCTCTTCTCTGTTCGTCTGATATTGTCCCGCCAATATAATCCACGGCAATCTCAGGAATTCGCCGCTCACTCTTCCCTCATTTAACCATCGACACTACGCCCCCTTGACAACACAGTGCATCTTTATTTTTTAATTCTTAAGTAATTAGGATACTTAAGAGATTATTTGGGAGACCTTCAACGCACACATTCAATTTCTCTGGCATCTCTGTGGAGGCTGGGGACATTGAATATAATCTGCCTTATGGATGTCGGAGGGGGTTACCGACGCAGCTATCGAGCCGACGGGGTATGTCTCATGATAAATAGATCTTGGTGCAACCAAAGTCATGTACATCCCCTCAAGTCTTTCTGTTCCCCGGACCTGGAGTACCTGATGCTTATATGCCGTCCATACTGGCTACCTCGGGAGTTTACAGCGGTAACCGTGACCGCTGTTTATATTCCCCCACAAGCCAACATGGACACAATGCTGAAGGAACTGTATGGGGCTATCAGCGAACAGGAGTCGGCACCCCCCGAGGCTGCTCTCATCGTGGCGGGGGACTTCAACAAGGAGGACCTTCAACGAACCTGAAGAAGGTTCTCCCGAAGTTCTACCAACACATAACGAGCAACACATGGGGCGAGCGGATCCTCGACCACTGCTACACCCCCTTCCGTGATGGCTACAAGGCCCTCCTCCGCCCACCGTTCGGCAAATCAGACCACCGCTCTATCCAGCTACTCCCCGCCTATAGGCAGAGACTGAAGCAGCAACCGATCGCTGTGAGGGAGGTCCAATGTTTGTCGGACCAATCGGATTCTATGCTGCAGGATTGTTTTGATCGCGCTGGCTCCGGGAAAATGGAGGAATATACGAGAGCCCGTTACGACCTCCGCAAGACCATCGTCACAGCCAAGTGGGAGTAAGGACAGAGTGGAAGATAAATTCAAGAGCCACGATGCAAGGGGTATGTGGCAGGGGCTGCAGACGATAACGAACTTCAGAGGGAGAACCAGTTGTGTAGAGAACTCCTCTACCTCCCTCCCAGGAGAGCAAAATACTTTTTTTGCTCGGTTCGACGTGAACGGCAGCGCCGCCTGAGGAGACCAGCCAGCTGCGCATCTCGGAGGCAGATGTGCGCCGCACCTTCAAGCGGCTGAACATCTGTAAGGCGGCAGGCCCCGACGACATCCCGGGCCGCGTCCTCAGAGCATGCGCAGACCAGTTGGCAGGAGTCTTTGCAGACATCTTCAACCTCTCCCTGTCCCAGGCTGTTGTCCCCGCAGTCTTCAAGATGTCTACCATCGTGCCTGTCCCCAAAAAACCCAAGGTAACATGCCTGAATGACTATAGACCTGTAGCCCTCACCTCGATTGTCAGCAAATGCTTCGAGAGGTTGGTCAAGGACTTTATTTGCTCCGTGTTACCTGCCACGCTGGACCCATGGCAATTTCCTTAATTTCCCTCAGGATAAATAAAGTTATCTTGAATCTTGAATCTTGAATGTTGAATTTGCATATTGTCAAAACAGATCCACGGATGACGCAATTGCCATGGCCCTCCAAACTGCCCTTTCCCACATGGAGGGAAATAACTGTTATGTGCGAATGCTGTTTGTCAAGTCAAGTCAAGTTTATTGTCACTTCACAGTTTACACAAGTATAAAGCAGTGGTGTGAAAAACAGCAGTTATAAAAATAAGATAAAAATAGATAAAAATAGAAATTTTAATAGAATAAAGTTAAAAAATAAAAATAAAAATATGTGGACTACAGCTCAGCATGATAGTTCCTACCAAGCTCGACACAAAGCTTAGAGGTCTAGGCGTGCCCCCATCCACGTGCAGCTGGATACTGGACCTCCTGTCGGACCGCCACCAGGTGGTGAGGATGGGCAACACCACCTCAGAGCCACTGACCCTCAACACGGGAGCCCCCCAGGGATGCGTGCTGAGCCCTCTCCTCTACTCCCGCTACACCCACGACTGCATGGCTATGCACAGCTCCAACGTCATCATCAAGTTTGCTGATGACACGACAGTGATGGGCCTGATCACTGGCGACGACGAGACAGCCTACAGGGAGGAGGTCGGATCGCTGGAGCAGTGGTGCCAGGAGAACAGCCTTGCCCTCAACGTCAAGAAGACCAAGGAGCTGATCGTGGACTTCAGGAAGCAGAGGGGAGAGCACAGCCCTATCTCCATCGACGGTGTTGCAGTAGAGAGGGTCATTTGCTTCAAGTTCCTCAGCGTACACATCTCCGAGGACCTCACATGGTCCACGCACACCACACACGTGTTGAAAAGGGCCCAACAACGCCTGTATTTCCTCAGGCATCTGAAGAAATTCAGCATGGGCCCCCGCATCCTGAGGGCATTCTATAACGGCACCATCGAGTGTTCTTACAGGATGTATCACCGCCTGGTACGGGAACTGCACCGCACTCGAGTGCAGAGCGCTTCAAAGGGTGGTGTGGACGGCCCAGTATATCATTGGATATAGTATATCATATCCCTCCTGGATATATACAACCAGCGGTGCGTGGTCAAGGCCAAATGCATCATAAAAGACACTGCCCACCCCAGCCACGAACTGTACTCACTTTTACCGTCAGGCAGGCAATACCGCAGTATCAAGTGCTGTACAAATAGACTCCGAGATAGCTTCCACAGTCAGGCCATCAGGCTACTGAACAAGGGCGTATAGCATATAACAATGTATATTTTATTACATTTGATTTATATATACATATTGCTCTTTTCTGTGCCGATATATTGCATTTTATAAATTGCATTTTTATTTTTATTTTTATTTTTTAACTGTTGTCTGTCGTCGGGTATTGCACATAATATTTTCACACCACTGCTTTATACTTGTGTAAACTGTGAAGTGACAATAAACTTGACTTGACTTGACTTGACTTGACTTGAACTAGAGTGGTCTGTGTTTAAAGCTTATTACTGGAGCTGCGGTTGAAAGCTGTGGCCTCAAGGTCATTGATGCCTCAATGAGCAGCAACTCTCAGACTTCCTGGTGGCCATGTCAGGGAAGCCGTCCGACTGAGGAGGTTTTTGGCCTATGTTATCCCGGTTGACTCTGGACGCGGTTGCAAGGTATCCACAGGCCAAGAGGACAGCAGCCTCAGCTGTAGCAAAACCAAAGCAGCGGGTGTGAGAGGAGTGCAGAGAACCCATAGAGAAGGACTTTGAGTCAGCACCAACGTGGTTCTGGCAAACTGTCCGGTGCCTCATGAGGGGTATGCAGGGATCCACTGGTGACTTGACAATGTTGACCTGAGAAGGTATTCCGGCGGTGGAAGGAGCACTTTGTGTCACAAACTTGAAAACTCAAGGTAGGTACGTTGGCTACTGACATCAAGACAGGACAAGACGAACTGGCACAAGACAAGGGGAAACTGGTGAATTTAAACATGAGGTAACTGGGAACATGTGGAAACAATCAGAGGCGGGGCTGACACTGCTGACACTGATGAGGGAAGGCACACACACACGGATAGGGAGTCAAGGAACCTGGAATGAGACACAAAATGTGAGTACCAAAATAACTTGAAACATGACTAGACTAACATTTTTGACGAGACACAACAGTACCCCCCCCCCCCCCTTTCCCTCTAGGGCCGACTTCCGACGGCCCAGGCTGATCATAAAAGTCCTGAATAAGGGTCTCGTCCACGATAAATGTTGCAGCTACCCAGGATCTTGCTTCGGGACCGTAGCCTTTCAAGTCCACCAGGAATTGCTTGCCCCGGCCCCTGTTGCGGGACGCCAGCAGCTTACAGACCTTATAGACTAAGCCACCATCAGTAAGCTTGGGCGGTGGAGGGGGCTTGGAGGCGGGGACGAGTTTGCTCTCATGCACGGGTTTGATCTTGCTGACATGGAACGTGGGGTTTACTCTCATTGACTTGGGAAGTCGTAGATGCACAGCCACAGGATTAATTATCTTGGACACAGGAAATGGACCCACAAACCTTGGGGCCAATTTCTTGGAGGCGACATGAAGAGGTAGGTCTTTGGTGGAGAGCCAGACCTTCTGGACCGGTCTGTAGAGGGGAGCAGCCCTGCGATGCATGTCTGCTACAGCCTTCATCAGGGCTGATCATGGCTTAAGCTGATAGCACCGTTACCTCTCCTTCGTTGGCCGAAAACAGTGGGGGCTGGTAGCCATTGGCACAATGAAAAGGAGAGAGACCTGTGGCAGCTGTGGGGAGTGTGTTATGGGTAAACTCAACCCATGTGAGGTGGTCGCTCCAGGTTGCCTGGTTCTGGGAGACAAGGCAATGTAGAGTAGTCTCCAGTTCCTGGTTCAGGCGCACTGACTGTCCCTTAGATTGAGAGTGATAGCTAGATGACAAGCTGACGGTGGTCCCTAATGCTGGCAAAACTCCTTCCAGAACGTGGAAACAAACTGTGGATCCCTGTCTGAAACTGTCACAATGAAAACCCTGAATCTTGAATACCTGGTTCATCATGACCACTGCCATGCCTTTGGCAGAGGGAAGCTTGGTTAGGGGGATGAAATTAGCCATCTTTAAGAACCGGTCCACCACTGTCAGGACCGTAGTCTTGCTTTAGGACGGTGGGAGTCCTGTAACAAAGTCCATAGAGATGTGTGGCCAGGGACGTTGGGGAACAGGCAGCAGCTGAAGCAAGCCCATCTGGGCCTGGGACAAGGTCTTATTCTGGG
>CM051007.1:23073213-23078213 GCA_027704905.1 Muraenolepis orangiensis
ATAGAGGTAAATCGAAAGAGGTAGAGAGAAAGAGAAATATATACATAGAGAGAGGTAGAGAGGTAGAGAGGTAGAGAGGTAGAGAGGTAGAGAGAGAGAGAGAGAGAGAGAGAGAGAGAGAGAGAGAGAGAGAGAGAGAGAGAGAGAGAGAGAGAGAGAGAGAGAGGTATCAATAGGCTGCTGATTAGGGTATGATTACTATGGGAGGGAGGCCATTTAGGCCAATGTCCTTGAAGAATTTGCACACGCTCCGAAAACCTGCATGGAGGCACACATAACGTACTACTTACACAAGATACAAAACTCTTGCGCACACCGTCTACTCGTGCATAAGTCACACGTCGACAGGGGAGAGCAGGGCTGGAAGAGGAATACATATTAATAGATCTCCATTAAGGCAAGTTCAAACATGTCACTACTACACAGGGTATAGCGGAGTGGTTGAAAAACGATGTGCGCTCCCTCTCCGTCAAGCAACACCTGTCACCCGAGTGAAAGTTCCTAGCTATAGTGTGTCCCACCCCACGCACACTGGTGACCCCTACTGGACACACGAGTGTATACTGCATACAGCTTTTAAAAATGGCTCTTACGCGGATGTAAACTTGTTCTTAAAAAACTTGTTCTCGACTACGGTCAAATGTGCTGTCATTGACTGTATTTAGATATACATTAAAGACTTAATCGAGAGTCTTGGTGGATGGAAATACAAGCGCTTGCTAATGGTGGCTTGGCTGCAGTGTATTATTGTCTATTACCGACTGTAGCCTACTTCGCTATAGATCTACCGGGGGAGGTTTTCGCGATCAGAATACGTTTTCGGTAGCAGCCGTACTGTCGAACCGAACAATATTACAATTTCCCTTATATTAAGAGCATGTAAGAGCTGATTAAAAAAAAATGCAAGATTCTAGTGAACGTGATTTCACATTATTTTAATAAATAATTCAGTCTGTTAATAAAATAAATTAATAATAAAAAATAAATAAATACTAAATAATATAAATACTACTACTACTTATAGTACTAAGAATATTAATACACATTATAATAATAATAAAAACGACCATTATTATTATTATTATTATTATTATTATTATTATTATTATTCTAAATAACAAATAATGAAAAAATAATGAACTAATAATAACTACTGTGCTCCCTCTAAATTAAGATTGACATTAAAAGGAAACTTCCTTCCTGAAACTTCCTGAAGCTGAGCATGCTAAGACAGTGAATAACCCCCCAGGAAGAATACCCCCCCCCCCCAATTGGTCTTTGAAAATGTACAATTTATTATTTAGTTTGACTAAATATTCACAGCCTCGATTTTGTTTGATTTTCAAAGCCTACATTTTTCTCTCAAATACAGATTTAAGGCTGTATTTATTTTTTCTGTCGTATTCATTTAGTTTTATTTACTTATGTAAATGTTATTATTGACAGACTCAATGAATGACTTCTTGAATGAATGTGAAATCACGTTCACTATTACCGTTGCTTTCATATTCTAATCAGTTCTTACCGTAATACCTAGTATATACACGTACCACAAAACAAAGTGGGAGCAAACTTGACTGGGGTTTTCAAACAATATATTAACAATACACACATATATCGAGAAAGATGGGACACCGTTGGTCGAGGCCCTAGGGAGGAGGATGGAATAGGACAAGTCTGGCAAGGAAGTGGGCCTACTAGCCACCACTAAGGAATGCCTCCTTCCTATGCCTAAGCCACTCTTAATACACAAAATAGGATAAAGGGTTGCTAAAGGCAAACTGATCGGTTAACATTGCACTACAAATGCACACACTTAGACACTGCACAACAAATACACACATTAAGACACTGCGCTACAAATGCATACACTTGGACACTGCACTACAAATGCACACACTGTACTACAACTCACTCTTGTGCTCTTAAGAGGAAAGAGTAGCCTATACGGATAATAGGGGGGTCCCTGATAGCTGACCAACTTCCCGATGCCAAGCCCCCAGAAATCTCTTCCCCTATTCAACTTGCTTCGACCCCATTAAAAAACAATAATCATCAACACAACAATCCTATCTAAAATGAGTATAATAAAAAACTCACGACCTAACCTGGCGGGGCTGGGTTAGCCTGTCTAATTATTTTTAATGTTTATTTAACTACTTATTTTATCCTGAGGGAAATGAGTTGACTGCATTTGACCCATCCTAGTGTTAGGAGCAGTGGGCAGCCATTAGTACAGCGCCTGGGGAGCAGTGTAGGGGGTGCCTTGCTCAAGGGCACTTAGGCAGTAACCTGGTGTTTCCGGGTCTTGAACCGGCGACCTTGCGGCTTATCCACTGAGCCCCCCCAAATGTGGGCAGGGCTGTCTTTTGGTGCGGCCAGTGCGCCAGAGGTTCAGAGCTCCACGATGCTGAATGTCGGGGTTTGAGTTGTCCCTTGGTCGTCGAGTTGGCGGCATTGTCTGAGTTGGCGAGGTGTGTGTCAGTAGGCTACTTCTCTGCAGGTCGCCACGGAAATAGGCAATTGGCGTGGGCTGTTCCGAAGGCAGGTCCTCTGCTCGGGTCCGCCAGGAGACTATATATATATATATATATAGCGCTTTTATCCAAAGCGCTTTACAAGTAATGCCTCACATTCACACACACATTCATCCAACGACGGCTGAGTCAGCCATGCAAGGAGACAGCCAGCATGTCGGGAGCAGTTAGGGTTAGGGTGTCATGCTCAGGGAAACCTCAAGAGTTTTTGCTGGGAGGAGCCGGGGATCGAACCGGCAAGCTTCCGGTTGTGAGACGGCCGCTCTACCTCCTGAGTTACTGCCGCATGCCACATTCATCCACACCTCTTTTAACATGCTTGCCCCAATCACTCACTCTTCCCCTTCACCTGTGCCCAATCATCCACTTGTGCCCCATCCCATTTCAACCAATCGAAACACAGACGCACACACGCACCCTAACGTCTTCCTTGGGACACCACTTTCTCCACCTGTAAATACATTTATTAATCACCCGTGACACACACACACACACACAAACACAAAACACACACAATACGAGCAAGATAGTGGTAAAAAAAACCTGACTCTAAACCTCTCTCTCTCTCTCTCTCTCTCTCCCTTCATATATCTACAAGCCCCCCCCCCCCCTCCTCCCTCCTCTCTAACTTTGACCTTGTCGCTCTTCAGCCTGAAGAAAACAAGCACAGCGAAAGAGAGACCCAGAGAGAGAGAAGAGAGAGAGAGAGAGAGAGAGAGAGAGAGAGAGAGAGAGAGAGAGAGAGAGAGAGAGAGAGAGAGAGAAGAGAGGGAGAGAAACAGTGAAGGATATAGAGAGGGGGGAGGGAATCGACTGAGATTGCCGTTCATACCTACTTGTTAATGAGCTGTCAATCCCAGGCCATGGTTCCCACACACATAGTGTGTGTGTGTGTGTGTGTGTGTGTGTGTGTGTGTGTGTGTGTGTGTGTGTGTGTGTGTGTGTGTGTGTGTGTGTGTGTGTGTGTGTGTGTGTGTGTGTGTGTGTGTGTGTGTGCTGCTATGACATGGCCCACAGTGACAGTTATCGTCCCCTCTGGCCCTAGAGCTAGAGAACTGAGATCTAGAGATTGATATTCCTGTGCACATATTGTATTCAGTCATATTTCCCCCCTCCAAGATCCTGTAAATGTTGTCTCAGACAAGCACAGACGGGTTGGACATTTGTTTGAGTGTCGTGTGGCAGATATGTTCATGTGATCACACACACTGATTTGATCACATGAAAGTATAAACACACACACACACACACACACACACACACACACACACACACACACACACACACACACACAAACACACACATACACACTCACACACATGGAGCCATCGGGGATATGTGGGAGGAGTCACATCATTGACCTTTTGACCTTCATGGTCACAGGTCTGAGCCAATCAAGAAGCACAATGAGAACAGAAGGGGCAAATGGACTCCCTGGACTGTTCATTATGACTGTGTGTGTGTGTGGTGTGTGTGTGGTGTGTGTGTGTGTGTGTGGTGTGTGTGGGTGGTGTGTGTGTGTGTGGGGTGGTGTGTGCAGCAGGTTGGCAACGCAGACACAGGGTGAATAGGCACTAATGATTTATGTTCCTTTTGTTCTCTCTCTCTCTCTTCCTATTTTGCTGTTTTCCACATGTCTCTCGTCCTCACTCCCCTCCGGTCTGTTGTAAGAATCTTTACCTCCTCCGTCTGTCACAATTGATCCCTTCTCGCTCTCTTTCTTTCTCTCTTTCTTACTCTATCTATCTCTCTCTTGTGTTCTTTCTCATGCTCTTTTTCTCATCAACAAAGCAACAAACCATTTTTTATGCACTTTTCTTTTTCCCTTTTCCTTTAATCATCCTTCTTAAATAAGGTTGGCAACAGCTCAGCCTGCATTTAAACAACACATTGCCGGGATCTGTTCAAGACACACCATGTGTGCTGAAACATGTTACTACATATAAATGTTACTACACACGTAAAGCTTTTATAACGACGGACCCTCAAAACACTTTACTGTTGATCTTGATCTCGAGTTGGTGTTTGAACACAGACAAAAACAACCACCGCCTCCCATGTGTGTGTGCGTGTGTGTGCGTGTGTGTGCGTGTGTGTGTGTGTGTGTGTGTGTGTGTGTGTGTGTGTGTGTGTGTGTGTGTGTGTGTGTGTGTGTGTGTGTGTGTGTGTGTGTGTGTGTGTGTGTTGAGGGCAGGGGGGTTGGTCGGGCAGTACTCCTTTGGGACTCTTAGCCGGGTGGAGTCAAGGAATCGAACCGACGACCACGCCAGCTGGGAGTCGACCTGCTCATCTGCTCAGCCTCCTGAGCCAGAGTGGGTCGGCCTACTAGCATGAACACACCACAGTCCATAACTAACTCATTACCAGCTGCCATTACGCAATGAAATATATACAATTGTGATTGACATTTTAGTAGCCATTTAGTAGACAATTTTATCCAAAGCGTGAGGCAGAGAACAATCA
>CM051007.1:23080713-23088213 GCA_027704905.1 Muraenolepis orangiensis
CACTCAGTCACGACTTAAGCAGGCATTAGTGGTCGCTGTGATGCAAAATCGTTGTGCCATATGTGCCGAGTGCGAGGGCTGGGATGACACTATTTTTGGATTGGGCCGACTCGCACAGCGATTTACGCACAGCGATTATGAAATATGTTTTAGATGGTCTTACGTTAGCTAGGGGTGACCAGACGTCGTCTTTTTCCCGGACATGTCCTCTTTTTTAGGACTTCACAAAAATGCATTACTTTACATTACTTTGACATTTCTCCTCATGTCCCGCCTTCTCACATGCCACCATTGGTCGGTCATGTAGGCTACAACTTAAGCCCTTCATGCAAACATTGGCAAAACTGCATCTCATCTTGGTTACCCTCAGCCCCCCCCCCCCCTCCCCCACCCTACGTTAGCACTGTACATTAGCATTTTGATATTGTATGTTTTCATATTCATAATAATATTTTAGAATAATATAAATGTGGAATGTGCTGTCAGTTGTTTGCTTTCCTGCAAAGCAACAGGTAGCCTACAGCTACCATCAACCATTGTACTTAGTGGATGCATGCACTTAATATAATCCATATAATACATCATCCGTGTTCGGAAATTCATTTCACACCATTAAATTAAATAAGTGTCATTGCAACTTCTTGCCATAACAGTGTGTCTTATTAAGCAGGGTTGTTTACATATTGTTGACCAGACTAGCTAGTAACTACTCAATAATTGTACAGCTTTGGCCAAAACAACTCCAAAACAAAAACACCAGTGGATGTTATTAGAAGCTCATATTCAATGCGAGGAAACAACTACTAGTAGCAGGGTTTGTGCCACAATTATGTCGGCGACTGCTACCCTAATATCTTTCGCAGAGCGAGGGCGCGCTGTTCTTCGTACAGCGCTAACAACAGTTTAACAAGCTAGCGTCAGGACCGGCTAACAAGCAGCCAACCCACTGTACCAACCCTCCAGACTAATACGCTCCTTCCATGGTAACCCAACACGGATTCTAAATTAACACACACACACACACACACACACACACACACACACACACACACACACACACACACCACACCACACACACACACACACACCACACACACACACACACACACACACACACACACACACACACACACACACGAGTCCCTCTCCTCAACTCCTTAACTCTTTCCTACTATACTTTTTGAGTGTCTGTTTACCATCTGATGGACCCGCAGTCTGTCTGTCTTTCTCATTATCCCCCCCCCCCCCAACCATCCATCCATCCATCCAACGAGAGCTGCGTGGATTCAGTAATTGGCCTGTTTTTTCAGTATTTATAATATGCAGGTGATTTACAGGGCGGGTTACTTAAAGTCAGCTTCGTTATTTCTTGCCATCAGCTATTTCTTCATTATTTCGCTCAAGTTCAGTATTGCGTAATATTCTTTAATGCCATTACAGCCTGTCCGAAAAAGTCCTTTGTGATTGTAGCTGTCGACGCTGCCACAAGCCATTAAAATGGCTGCTTGAGGGCTCCTCCCAAAGACAAGGACACAGGGTGATGAGGAATCTGGTTTATTGCAGAGTTTTTGAATCATGGTGAACAGAGCAGATGGATGCTTGAGCTTTTCTCCTCAAATGTGTGTGTGGTGGTGGCTGTTTTAACATGTGGGCCTTGATTAACAATGACCCACAGGTGTCCAGCCTCACCAGCCAAGCAGTCTAACTCAGGCCAGAGTTATAGGGTAAGACACGTGCCACTTTAACCAGCCACTAAACAAACTATTTTTTTTCCGGATTATGTTGTTATTTGCTGTTCTTGTTAGATAGACTATTATATTTACATGACATGCACGTTGTATTCTCATTTATTTAAGAATAAATAAGCGACATGTTAAAGCCCAGGTCCAAGCCTAGTGTAGCCTACTAGTTATTTATGTTCACATGCAAATGGCTCTTTATTTTGCCGTTACAATATTTCAGCTGGTCTGTGTTTTTTTTTGGTCAATAATGTTTTACCTAAATAAAAAAGCTTATTATGCTATGAAGTCAAACATTTACTATATATTTAGTTGTCTGGTTCATTAATCCAAATGCGTCACTGAGAAAAGACTGCACTCACGTGCATGATGAAAAGGTTAGGCTTACAAGTTAGGCCAATTCTCCAATTGAAATGATGGTTGTCCGCAAATCTTATATCTACTTGCGACGCAATTGTGGTTTTAAGCAGCACCATGGCTGGTAGAGTAGCGGTGGGTGCAGTTATGCCGATTTGGGTGAAAAATGACCTTAGCCACACATTGCTCCTACCTACTATGTATGTATGTAGGTCTTTTGTCTCTTCTTTTCCTTTTTATCCCGTTGCATCCCAACGTCTCCAACTATATTCCTCATTACAGAGTTAAGAGGATTTGAAGGTACTGGTGTGTGTGTGTGTGTGTGTGTGTGGTGTGTGTGTGTGTGTGTGTGTGTGTGTGTGTGTGTGTGTGCGTGTGTGTGTGTGTGTGTATTGAGAGACTGTGTCTGTCAATGTGTATCTGTATACATTTGAGAGATTGCATGTGTATGTGTGCCCATGCATGTGTGTGTATTTGTATGTGTGTGTGTGTGTCTGTCTGTTTCTGTGTGTGTGTGTGTTTTAAGAGATAGTGTGTGTGTGTGTGTGTGTGTGTGTGTGTGTGTGTGGTGTGTGTGTGTGTGTGTGTGTGTGTGTGTGTGTGTGTGTGTCCGCCTGTGTCCCCAGACCCAATTAGTCCTCTAACTCTCTCCTCTGAGTCGCTGCACAGTGCAGACCTGGTTCTGAACCACCAAACCTCTAACACACCACATCATCCTCCGCTCCCGCAGACACACACATATACACACACACACTAATTAAAGGCCACACTCTCTCAAATTAGGAGTAACCGCATGTAAATTAGTTTCCACCCGCACCCAAAATCTCATATTTCTACCACCTTGGATAATATCTAAATATAATAAGCCTTTATGTTATGTATAGGCTATGGTCGCTTTTTTGAGAGGCAGACTGGATTCAAGACAATCCCGGACAGGAAATGTATATCAAACTATCCGTTCCACTTCTACATACTACAACCAAGACATACGACAACTACTACCAAGTAAGTGGACCAGTGTGCCTGCTCGTAAGGTGTTCACTCGGTTAACACGGTTGGCAAGGAGTACTTTGTTAAAACACCGGGCCGACCCAGATTGCCACAACAACCAAAACACAGTACCGACATGCCAATGCACTTTACTGGAAGCGTGCTGCGCCAACAGTCAACAGCTTTCTCAGACCTAAGTCCCAGTCTCACTGCGGGGGGGGAGAGCAAACACACATGAGTATATATATATATAGGATATTAACTCATTAAGCTCACCACCCACAGCTCTGTGGGTCCCCGTGATGGAGCTGCCCTGCCCCGCTGTCAGCCGCCGACCACCAAGACACACCCCATTCACACCCCCACCACCCGCTGTCCAACCCCCTTCTGTTTTGGCAGGGGGGAAAGGAAGTCAGCCAATACCAGCTGTGCCCCCCGGTCTATGGATCACCTTGAACTAGAACGGCTGTAAAGGAAGAAACCAATGGGTGATCCGTGCGTTGGTGTCCATATCGAGCATGGCCTTTAATTCCTCCTGCGCTCACGCTCAGTAAAATGGTACATGCTAACGTTTTTCTTATGGGTGTGTGTGTGTGTGGGCCGATGGCTAGTTTAACATGTGGGCCATGATTACCAAGGACCCAGAGGTGTGCAGCCTCACACAGCCCCAGAGTCTACTGAGGTGAGCCTGCTCCAACCAGCCATAATGGTGGTAGCACTGTGGTCACAGACGGTTGCTTGTGTGTGCTGCCTCCCCCGACATCAGCTGGGCTCCACGATGAACACTGCTGTCACTCGGCAAAGGGTTGGTGCTGGGAGGTGGCTGTGTCCTTAACTGGGTCAGCAAGGTCCCTGCTCAGGCATCTGATGTAGCAGTCTCCACTGCCACATGCCAGTAAAATGACTTCTTTGGGCACCTCCCGAAGCAGAAGGACACAGGACGATGAGTAAACCGGTATATTGAAGAGTTGAGATAGTTGTTACGCAAGCAGACTTCATTACCAAACCCACAGGTCTCACCAAGCCCCAGAGCCTAATCAGTCTGACTTGGGTCAGATGAGGCTGTTTAAACATGACACCAATCAGAAAGAATCCACAAAAAACATTACCCAAAATTCTAAAAAGTATTTTAGACCCATAGACGTAACCTCAGTGATTATGAAATCTATAGAAATGATTATGTTCCAATATCTTGTCAGTGCAACAAAATACAAACTGGATCAATATCAATTCATTCATAAGCAAAGGGTTTTTCTAATGGTTTTAGACAAACTCCTATCATTACATTTACATTTACATTTAGGGCATTTGGCAGACGCTTTTATCCAAAGTGACTTACAAGGTGTACATTAGTTGAAGCAGACAATAGCATAACACGCAAACATAAAAATAGAGCAGTTCACAAGTATTCATATTAACAAGATGAATAACACAATTTCGTACTGCTAGGTCACCTGCTTAAGTAGCTGTGATAAGAGCGTGTTATCAACATTAAGGATATACACTTGCTAACATATACAACATGCTAAGAGCTATTAATGTCAGGACTTAAGCAAGTTTAGGGGTTTCACAAAGGAGAAGGAGGGTTCAAGGAGAGTCCAGGTGGACTCTGAACAGGTGGGTCTTGAGTCTCTTGAAGCTGGCGAGGGACTCTGCCGTCCTGACATGAGACGGGAGTTCATTCCACCACTGTGGAGCCAGAGCCGTGAAGAGCTGGGTCTTGGACGAGCGATGTTTGGTTGTCATCAGTGAAGGTCGAACAAGTCGCCTGGCAGAAGTTGAGCGGAGCGCTCTGGCTGGGATGTAGGGTTTGACCAATGCCTGGAGGTAGGCTGGGGCAGTTCCATTGACTGCCCTAAAGGTCAGCACCAGAGTCTTGAACTTGATGCGAGCATTTACCGGAAGCCAGTGGGGATCGCGGAAGAGAGGGGTCATGTGGGAGAATTTTGGTAGGTTGAATACCAGGCGTGCTGCTGCGTTCTGGATGCGTTGGAGGGGCTTGGTTGCAGAGGCGGGGAGTCCCGCCAGGAGAGAGTTGCAGTAGTCGAGGCGGGTGATGACGAGCGCTTGGACCAGGATCTGCGCCGCTTCACGTGTGAGGAAGGGCCGGATCCTGCGGATGTTGTAGAGGGCAATTCTGCAAGATCGGGCCACCGCGGTGACGTTGGCATTGCAGGACAGCTGGTCATCTACCACCACATCAAGGTCTCTTGTTGTGGTTGAGGGGGAGACTTGGGTGTTCTCGATGGTGACCAGTAGGTCCATCTGAGGGCAGTCTTTCCCCGGTATGAAGAGGAGCTCAGTCTTGTCAAGGTTGAGCTTCAGGTGGTTGGCGGCTGTCCATCTGCTGATGTCGGCCAGGCATTTAGAGATGCGTGTTGCGATTTGGGTTTCTGAGGGGGGAAAGGAGAGAAACAGTTGAGTGTCATCTGCATAGCAGTGATAGGAGAAGCCATGAGATGTGATTACAGAGCCTAGCGATTTAGTGTAAAGAGAAAACAGAAGGGGTCCCAATACTGAGCCTTGGGGGACTCCAGGGTGCAGGGTCTGGACAGGGAACCGTTCCATGTGACCTGATAAGTGCGATCTGCAAGGTAGGAGGTGAACCAGGATAACGCAGTTCCAGTGATTCCAAGCTCGGCGAGAGTGGAGAGGAGGATCTGGTGGTTCACTGTGTCGAACGCCGCAGACAGGTCGAGAAGGATCAGTACCGATGAGAGGGACGAGCTTCTGGCATCATGAAGAGACTCTGTCACTGCGAGCAGTGCCGTCTTCGTGGAGTGCGCAGCCTTGAAGCCTGACTGGTGAGGGTCAAGGAGGTTGTTCTGGGAGAGATATGAAGAAAGTTCAAGAAAGTATCAAACCCCACTTAACACCTATGCAAGAGCCCTCTTTCTAGATTGATTTCACTTTCAAAACAATACAAGCGGAAACCTAATTTTCTAAAATATTCTGCGTATAACATTTCTTCTTCTTCTTTCCTGTCTCAGAAGTGTGATGGTTATACTACAGTTTCCCATTTATTCAACTGTTGCAAACAGTCCTTCAACATTAAGAGGGTCTCTTCCAGCTCTGGACTGGGGGGCTGCTCTCATTTGTTGAGCTTCTGGACAAGGTTGTCTTTCAACTGAGCTTCAGAGTTTTTGGTAGAATTCGGTAGAAGTTTCAAGTGCTTTTTAAATGAACACAAAGAAAATGGAGGCAATTGTATTATTCATAACAAAATTAATTCCATAGAAATGTTAGTATCAGAATCAGAATCAGAATGCCTTTATTGTCATTGTACAAGTATACCAAATTGTGTAGCAAAATCACTCTTTTCAAACAGAAATTCAGATTCAGATTTTTTTTTTGTCACATGTATAAGGTACAGTGTACAATGTACAGTGAAATATTATTGCCAGCTCCAAAGAACTGAACTGCCCACCAAATAAAAATCTGCTAGGCCAATCTCTTGAGAAATGATCTTACCATAATAACATATTTAGGGCAGGCTAGACATTACCATTGTCTTTGACCCCAACCATGTCCTGAACAGTGAATAATAAATGCTTGCAGGGTTCGACTATTTTATAGGGTTAGACTGAAGCACTGTGTATGTATCTCTGTTTTTTTACTTGTTTGTGATGCAAATGAAGCAAGAAAAAGTATTCTCGTTTTGTATCAGTATGAGCTGCCTGGAAAACCATTTCCCCACAGCACTTTTGAACACCAACTGCCTCACTTCAACCGCTGACTGAGTGCCACGACTCAGCCTGTATAATATGTCCCTTACTCTCATGTGGAAATGGGACAGATGCGTCAGGGCATTTGACCATCAATCTTAATCACTTGTGTCGAAAATTGTCACCAGACTGCTCCCTCACCCCCCCAAGTAGACATGTCCCTTCCTGTCATGCACGCACGACCCCTTCTTCTGAAACTACCGAAGCCTGACAATCTTTGCCTAATAGTAGGGGCCACGATAGACAGGAACTAACTGTGGCTTTCACCTTTTTTCACCTGCTTTTTGGCATGGACACACATTTGGCCTCGACCGGATAACTGCACACACCTCTTAATTTGGCCCCAACAAAGCCCCTGGGCAAACCAGACTTTGGTGGATCAGGGTTTCAGAAGTCCCTGAATTCTGGTAGATATACCCCCCTGCATCCTTACCGATATGCTGAACCTACCCTCCCATTCGGGGGGGGGGGGGGCTATGAGGCAGGACCACTCCACCTCCATCAGAGGGCACTCTTGCTGACAGTGTTCCAGGCCACTCACACACAGCACCAACACAATGCGCTTGAAAAGCTCCCTGTAGGTTCGCCGGGACTGAGGCGGAGGCTGGGACGGGCTGGTGAAACCTAAGTTTGGCGGGGATCTGGGAGTGTATGGAGTGCATGTGGGTGAGTATAGGTGCAGTTGTGGG
>CM051007.1:23093213-23098213 GCA_027704905.1 Muraenolepis orangiensis
ACACTCTCTCTCTCTCTCTCTCTCTCTCTCTCTCTCTCTCTCTCTCTCTCTCTCTCCTCTCTCTCTCTCTCTCTCTCTCTCTCTCTCTCTCTCCTCTCTCTCTCTCTCTCTCTCTCTCTCTCTCTGTTGGTCTTCATGCAGATTATCTACTACTCTGTCTCTCTAACTCTCTCTTTTCTACATCTCTTTACCTCTCTCTGCCTGTCTAAATTAATTTATCTTTATCTCTTCCTCCACTGTCCTCTGTTCCGCTTGCTGAGTCCAGATCTCCTTCCGTCAGTGGTTGTTTACCAAAGCCCTTAGTCGGAATATTGCTTTAAATTTAAAGCCCTTTCTATTTGAATTGATTTATTTTTTATTTGGGACAAACTGTCATTTGAATAGCGCTTATGCAGTGGAGGAATGAAGAGTCAACAAGGACTTTTTGATTGGGATTTCTGACAGCAAACACACACAGTCACTCATATGCATGCTAGCACATGCACACACAGTCCCTCACGCACGCACGCACACACACACACACACACACACACACACACACACACACACACACACACACACACACACACACACACACACACACACACACACACACACACTTGCACGTATGCTCTCTCTCTCTCTCTCTCTCTCTCTCTCTCTCTCTCTCTAACACACACACACACACACACACACACACACACACACACACACACACACACACACACACACACACACAACACGCACGCACACTTAAGCTGCCTGCCTGTCTGTGTGCACCAGGTCTATTATTATGCTAATACATTTCCAGTCTCTGCATGTTCCCCGAGTCTCCACACACACACACACACGCACACACGCAGACACACGCACAGACCCACAGTGGCTGAGCTCAGCAGTGTATTACGGCTGGAAGAGGGAGAACAGGGAGGAATGGACAGCTCTTGCAGGGCAGAACAGACACGTCCCAGCATGTCTCTGATCAGATCACGGAATAGACTGCCTCTGTCCCATTAGTTGTGTACAATCTTTCAGTTTCATTTTACATTTATTCCGAAGAAAAGCCTTTAATTATTTTTGTTGCTGCTGTTTCGGTAGATATTTCAAGTCGCATTGTTTCATCAATTTGATCCAAACCTTTTCTGTATTGGGCAGAGTAAGTGTGGACTTGAGGGTGTTCCACTCTCAGCCGAGTTCCATCCCCAGTGTTCCCATAGCCAACCTGTGGGAATCCTAGAGCAAAATGCATGAATTCATCTATCCAGCGTCACGTCAACTAACAATCTACAAAACACTTGTGGACACTTTTTGGTAACATCTAAAATAGTGGAATAACTATGTACTGGAAGCAGATACAGTTCAACAAAAAATGTCAATTCAGTTGACTCTCAAAAAATGTGTATTACATGAACACACACGTTGACTTCATAAGATATAGTGCCAGCTTTTTGTTTGCTGTACGTTTGGAGTGGACGGTGGACTGCGTGCTGCGAGTGTGTGCGTGCATGTGAGAGATGCAGTGAGGCGTTAATGAGGATTGCTTAAATCAAATAATTGCATTTGATGCCAATGGCTCTCTTCTCACTCTCTCTCTCTCTCTCTCCACCCCCCCCCCCTCTCTCTCTCTCTCTCTCTCTCTCTCTCTCTCTCTCTCTCTCTCTCTCTCTCTCTCTCTCTCTCTCTCTCTCTCTCTCTCTCTCTCTCTCTCTCTCTCTCGCGTTCGCTCTCTCTCTCTTGCTCTCATTATCATTCTGATTCACTTGTGAATCCTCTCGTGGCGAAATGATCATTCAGTAAAAATACCTACGTATTGTTTGCAAACGGTCATTTATATAAACCACGAGCCACGATTGGCTACAAGTCATTTACATAGGTTACATAGATTTACATAGGAAGAAGCCTATTGGCCTTTGTTGAGTGTATATTTGCATAACATAGCCGAATACTATTGGCTGGCGTGTATGTGATGTACAGACGTTGACCTGTATGCTGTGGGCCGCAGGATCGCTGTTAAACAGTGTGCGGGAGGGCTTTTTTTTTTTTTTTTTTTACCTTTACCTATTTGTCTTTGGGTTGAAGTGGACACTACTCGCTTTGAACTAAGCACATTATTGAACTAGATTTGTTGGAATATTTTTGCGATATGCTTCCGTTATATATTTTTATTCAATTCAACGATTAGGCTAAATCCAATGGCCCATAAACTGAATGTATTAACTTTTTTGACGGCATTAAATGGCATTAGTCTGTTTAACCGATGTGTCTATATTTGTATTCGTTTCATTGTATAGGCTGTATGATACCAACCAGTGGTTTCTTTAAAAATGAATGCAACACAACACTTAGAAATGCGGTTCATTCATGTTTTTGAAAATGACCAAACGCGCCCGCAAAACCAAGTAATTAAATATATCCCCGGCCGTCACCGTGTTTCTGGTACCAGCTAAACGACAAGATGCTCTTTTTTGTTTGGTGGATAAAATAAAAATTCAAATTAAGCACTCCCCCCAACACCCCCCCCCCCCCACCCCGCCCCCATCCTCGCGGCTCTTTAAAGCCGCAACAGCTGATCTCATGCCTCAAAAGGATCCGCACCTCCAAGCGCGCCGAGGAGACGAGTAGACGGAGGAAGGACGACACATACCTGCAGTTATTCAAATCATTTAAGCAACATTAGGCTTTTCAAAGCACCACGTTCTTTTTTATCTGATATTATATTGTGATATTTCTCCATTTTTGTTAAAAGTGTTAACATCGCAACGACTCCTTTCCTAAATAAGAATCTGCTCTGCGGGGAATGCCTGATACTTCCTGCATGCATGATGGGGATGTGTGACTGAAGTCAAATCCTGTCGATTCACTTGGATTCAGTTTTATCGGAGTGGATTTTGAAGAAACATCGAGACTGTTTTCCGACACCGTGAATCGATACATTGCTGTTGGTCTGTCTTCGATCATCTCTTCGCTCCCTCCCTCCTCGTGTGCTGATCGGGACAGCGGCTCAACGGACAAGCGGAGACTGAATAGCGATAGTTAAGAGAGAAGTGGAAGGAGGAGACTCGCGCCGGTTTTGGGGAGCTGTCCGGTCTGTCCTGGTCCTGAAAGCACAAGGCGGAGATTGAGCGAGGAGGAGGAGGAGGAGAGGTTTTCCTGTGCCGCTCCATTTGAGGCAATAACATTTCAACCATGCCCGCGCGACGACCCTACAGAACAGCGATCGTTTCATTTCTTTCTTCATCTCCTCCTCCTTCTTAGTGTTGACGTCTGGAGCCTATAGTCCCAACCGCGATGCCAAACAAAAGACATCTATAGATAGATAACAAGGGGGAGAGAGAGAGAGAGAGAGAGAGAGAGAGAGAGAGAGAGAGAGAGAGAGAGAGAGAGAGAGAGAGAGAGAGAGAGGGGAGGGAGAGGAGAGAGAGAGAGAGAGAGAGAGAGAGAGAGAGAGAGAGAGAGAGAGAGAGAGAGAGAACTTGGTATTTTATAACACGGTTAACTTGAACAAGCAACGCTATGTATCAACCGTTTGTAAAAACATTCAAAAATACATAAAATTCGACGTTGAAAATATTTAGTTTTGAGCTCAACTTTTTGGGTGTGCGACATCCAGAGTTGAGTCGACTATTGGGTGTGAGCGAGCGAGCGAGCGCGTGTTTTGTGTGTGTGTGTGTGTGTGTGTGTGTGTGTGTGTGTGTGTGTGTGTGTGTGTGTGTTTTGAAGTCACCCCTCTGCCAACATGCCGCGCTCTTTCCTCGTGAAGAAAGTCAAGTTGGACGAGTTCGCGGCGGCCGACCTGGAGAGCGCGTACGGCCGGAGAGAGGAGCACACGCTCAGCCTGCGCTTCCACCATCATGACAAAGGTTAGCATGAACACACACACACATTCATACACACGCACGCACGCACGCACTTGCACACGCATACGCACGCTAACAAGCACACACACACACACACACACACACACACACACACACACACACACACACACACACACACACACACACACACACACACACACACACACACACACACACACACACACACACACACACACACACACACACAAAGACAGTAGGCTCTATAGATCATCATGGGCACAAGGTGACGCATGATGCATGGATATTTACAACAACATGTATACAATCATGTATGCACACACACACCCCATATGGCTTTTTGTTACCTTTTGTTAGACAATACCTTTACTAAATACCTTTAGTATACATTTCACAGAGAGAAAAAGGGGAGAGCAAGAGAGAGAGAGAGAGAGAGACCGAGAGAGAGAGAGAGAGAGAGAGAGAGAGAGAGAGAGAGAGAGAGAGAGAGAGAGAGAGAGAGAGAGAGAGAGAGAGAGAGAGAGAGAGAGAGAGAGGGGGAGGAGGAGGGGTCAAATTAAGGTCAGGTGTTTTTTCTTCTATTTCCAAGGTTCATTCTGTAATACAGTGTAGAGAGAAGTGTGTGTTTATGTGTGTGCATGTGCATTTGTGGATGTGTGAGTGTGCATGCATGCCTGCATGCATGCATGCGTTTGTGTGTGTGATTGTGCACCTGCGTGTGTGTGTGTGTGTGCGCATTCATTAGGTGCTAAATGTAAAACAGTGAGGCTAATGTTCCATTCTTGAGAGCTTGCTTCCACAGACTTTACATTAGCCCAGTCCCCCCCCCCCCCCCTTAACGAAAATGGACAGTTTGGTTGGTATGCATTGAGGGTGTTCATGGTGTAGTATTTAGTCATTTAAATTGTTATGTATCAGACACATTTATTCCAAATGACTTGTGGTGAATCTTTACATGTTACCTCCCCACTACAAAAACACAACATTAAAACATATTCTAACATATATATATATATATATATATATATATATATATATATGTATATATATATATATATATATATAATATCCCTCCTCTGGGCAGCTATTGAGATGAAAATGTGACCTTTCTAGTCCCCTGCTGTAAAATGTCAACCAACATATGTTTAATTCAACCCACCTCCCTCACCACTGGAGGTGTCCTCG
>CM051007.1:23103213-23113213 GCA_027704905.1 Muraenolepis orangiensis
ATCTCAAGGCCTTTATGAAGCTCTTGTATGTCTCTGTCTGTGAGAGGAATCAATGAATTAGCGTTGGCTTTTTTTTGTTGTTGAACCTATTGGAAACATGGAAATACAAATGACTTATTCAGTAGAGGCTTTTATCCAAAGTGTTTTGTAGTCCATTTATAGAAACATGTAATTGAAGAGCAGGTAGGGATGGTGGCATCTTGCTCAGTGATGCCTGCAGGCCGACTACAGACGTTGGGGCTTGAACGCACACGACTAGTGTATCCTGACTCTAATGACCGTTTTAGCAGACCAAAGCTAATATCCCAGAGAAAATACACACACAACACTTGTTCAGACTGGATTTGACTAGAATATGAAAATGTGTGTTTTGTAAAATGTACAAAAAGACAATCGATATTCTCAAGTGTTTTTCCCACGTTTAGCAGATCCTTTGAGTAGACCTCTGGAGAGAGAGAGAAGGAGAGAGAGAGAGAAAGGAGAGGGAGAGGAAAGGGAGAGGGAGGGAGGGGAAGAAAGATCTCAGAACCAGAACAGGATTATGTGAAATCGATGTGTTGGAGTCTTCCTAGAGTTACCGGAGAATGCATAGGCCTCTTTATCTGGCTCTGTTCCTCTGCTTTGCTCAGACACACACGCACACATGCACACACGCGCACATACACGCGCACACACACACACACACACACACACACACACACACACACACACACACACACACACACACACACACACACACACACACACACACACACACACACACACACACACACACACACACACACACACACACACACACACACTCTCTTACCCTATTGAATCCTACTATTGTGCGATTTCCACAAACATATCAATACATTTCCTGTCCATCGGCCTCGTGCACGGACCATTAATGAATCACATCTCTCTCCCCGACCTCTTCCTTTACCTCTCTCTTATCTTGCTCTCTTACCAGGCTACATCAGTGACTACCTGAGCCCTTCGCCATACGACGTGGTGGTGGAGAGCGAAGAGACCGCCGCCGCCGTCCTCTCCTCAAAGGTGCCCTCGCCGAGCCACCACCCGGCTATCCTCTATGACCGCCTGCATGTCACCGACTACGGCGGTTCCCACGGCGACTCGGACCAGCCGGACAGCCCGCGCTCCGAGGCGTCGTCGCCCCCCTCTTCAGTAGCCAGCAGCAGCAGCAGCTACATCAACGGTGACGCGGTCGATGCCTATGCCGTCGACGCGTTCTTCATTACTGACGGACGCTCTCGGCGAAAAGCACTGGGAAACCCCCGTAGCAGCGGTAGCGTCGGCAGCGGCCTTGGCGGCGTCGGCGGGGGCGTCGGCGACGGCATCCAGAGACACACGTGCGGAGAGTGCGGCAAGACCTATGCCACGTCCTCCAACCTGAGCCGCCACAAGCAGACGCACCGCAGCATCGACAGCAAGATGGCCAAGAAGTGCCCGACGTGCGGCAAGGTGTATGTGTCAATGCCCGCCATGGCCATGCACCTGCTGACACACGACCTCAAGCACAAATGCGACGTGTGCAGCAAGGCATTCAGCCGGCCGTGGCTCCTGCAGGGCCACATGCGCTCGCACACGGGCGAGAAGCCATTCGGCTGCGCCCACTGCGGCAAGGCGTTCGCCGACCGCTCCAACCTGCGGGCGCACATGCAGACGCATTCGGCCTTCAAGCACTACAAGTGCAAGCGCTGTGACAAGACCTTTGCGCTCAAGAGCTACCTGAACAAGCACTACGAGTCGGCGTGCTTCAAGGGTGGCTTCTCGCCGCTCAGCTCGCTGGGGGACTGATGGAGGCTCATCAGGGTTTTTTTTTTTGCCGGTTGAGTTTTTGGTGTGTTTTTATGCTGACTATGCTGATTACATCAAAGCGAGCTATCTTTCGGAAAATTTATAATGGTATGAAACAATAACTTCATAGTGGGCTGATTGGTACATTTTACCTGTCTTTTTCGACAAAACAATTATGCACCGTTTAACTCTAACGCCACGCAATTTTATTTGGGATTTTGAAATGTCTTCCGTCAAATTTGAAACCAATCTCTCTTCTTGACTATTTTCTATGTCGATGCCAAGTGACACAAAAGCACAGGCCTCTGTTACTTCTGACAGAGACAATATAGTCACAGATATTCATCATACCTTCAGCTGTCTTGCAATAGATGAACAGAACCCTTTGAGAACAAAATATTCACAATATGCTGTTTCAAAAATACTGTTGCCTGATTCATGTATTCTATTTTATCATTTTATACAAGGATTTGGGACAATACTATGAAACAGAATTTACTAAAGGCAACTATATAGAATAAGCATTTGAGATGTTGTGTTTTACGAATTGGTTTTACCTTTGACATTTTGTAATCAAGCCACCAAAAAGGCTTACGATAGAAGATTGAACCCAGCATCAGGTTTGAAACAAATAATATTTTTACTGACTTTCTCACCAGTACTGTGAAGTACAGTATATTTGAAGGGTTGATGGGTGTAAGCAAAAATCAACCATTTTTGGAGTTCATTGATTTTCAGTTAGATTACCTATTGCAGATTTTGTAGCAAATATTTGTCTGAACAAATCATTGCAAGTGGTGCAGTGCCAAGTATGTTTGCATTGCTAACAAGTATGAAATGTAACCAAGCATAAGAGTGACAGTAAAAAAAAGGCTAGCATAGATAAATGACAACATTTTGTTGTTCTTACTGACGAGTATATTGGATCGTGACAAGGTGAAGAGGAATAATTTAAATAAATAATTTGGTGCCTGAAGCCCATGGACTTTGCACCGACAACCGACCAGCAGTCGACTTCGGAAACAGCTCTTTCTTCACTGACTAAACATCGAACATTTTCAATACGTTTGTTTTTTACTTTAAAGAGGACATGGACATTGAAAATGTTTTGAAATGCCTCCTAAGGTACCTTATAAAGATACAATTTTCCTCCCCAAGTATTATATGCTAGTATTCCTGTTGCCGTTTGGCCAAACAGTATTCTGCTTTGAACTTAATATCTCTCTTACATATCTATTTATTTTCTAATTTATCGATTAATTTATTCATTTTTTACAGTTTTGTATATGTATTCATTTGCAATATCATTTGTTTGATTAGTTTTTGCCTTTGTTACAAATATGCCAAAGCATTTGACACTTTCTAGTTACCGAATATTTATTTTTGTCTGCCACTTTATTTAAGAGACTACTTGTGCATGCAAACTAATAGCTTAATAATGGAATCTATGCCAATTTATGAATATTTGGGATATTTTGCCAAAAGTAGACTCTGTCTTGGGTAATATTTAATTTATAAACGATAGAGCAATAATGCATGAGGCTATTTTTTGAAAAAAACTAACAAAAAACCGAATTACAATTACTACAATAATATCTTGTCAAGTACTATTCTACACACACTGAGGAAAAAATACAAACATTTCAGGGAGTTGAACCAAGTTTGAGTCAAATGAAGGACTTTTAATGAAGAATGGGTTAACAACCCTTACATTCACATGAGGGCATTTTCCATTTGGACTCAGTGAATGAATACTGTAGTAGTAGCATTCACCATATTTTCATATTTTCACATTTGTGTTGTTAAAAAAAATGCATCATAGCATCAGATTACTACGAAAGAAAGAAAGAATATTCACACTATCTTAGACTACATTTTCGTAAACCTCTGCTGCTTAGCACCTTTGGTGAGCAAAAAAACCTAGTTGCTATCCAGATACAGTTCCAGCTAGCATTTATTAGCGACAATTGTCTCATAAGCAAAACAAGCACAACCCTCTTTGATGCAGGGCTCTGGAGTTGGTAGGACGGGGTCTTTTTGTACATGGTTTATGCACTGCCTGCCTCGTATTTATAGTATGTAAGTACTATAATTATCATTATTATTATTATTATTGAATATCGTAGAGTGTAGCCAGTGTTAGCCTAGGAAGCTGGTGCTGAAACATAAAGAAACAAGCTAGCTTAAACAGTCAAAGCCACTTTCCTGAATCAAATGAGTTGGATTATGGCAAAAGGCATCCACTACAATATGTATTGAATATGAGTATTCTTATGATTATTTGATGTGAATGCTGATGATGATGATAATGATGATTTGTAATTATTATTACTTATTATTTGCTGGCTAATATTGAAGTCTACTGGGATATTGGTTTCTTGTAACATGGCACAACACAACAGTTCTAACTGTTTTGCAATCCCCTTGTTGAGTGTGTTTCAGCACCAGCCATTGCCTGGACGAACGACTTATAGTTCTCCTATCTGTACCTATCCGTGTATTATAGTCACAAGCTAGTTTACATACCGCTCTATGAAAGCACTTCCTTGAATTCTCTCTTTTATACGTTTTTTATTTGGAAATAGGAGCATACTGACTGGGTTTTAGAGTGAGACTTTAGGACATTGCCTTGTAGCGAGAATTATTCACCCCAGTACGACTTTTTTGTATTCAAAAGAACAAAAGAATGGGTTACAATGACCCAATGTGTATCCTCTCTAAATCCCCCAAAAAGGATGACAAATATTTTAACAACTGACAATACAAAACTGGTATGAACATTCCTTTTTCCAATGCATGTTCAAAAGACGCATATCTGTTTCCGAACAAGCAAGTGTTTTGTAGCAACAACAACAACAACAATGACCCTGTAAATAAACTGGCCAGACTGGGGTGTGGGGGATGGGTGGGGGGTCGGATCATTTCATTGGAACTGTAAAGATTTAAACTCATTATAATTATCTTGATGCTGATAATGATGATGATGATGATGAGGATGATGAGGATGATGAGGATGATGAAAAGACAATGAAAAGACAGACTTCCTATTTTTTTATTCTTCTGCAGGGGTTTTTCGTTTATTAATTTGTTTGTTTACTTCCGAGGGGTGGTATGGAAGTACAAGTAAAGCACAAGAATGCTAGACAATTTTTTTTTCGTCTCACTTTCTGAATAAAGAGCAGCTTAATCGAATCGTGTGGACAGAATGTTTTCTCCTGTGAGCTGAATGCCTAATTCATACAATATGTTTTCTTCATTTAACATAGATAACATTCATTTAACATAGATCTCTCATAATTGCATGTAATTTGGAAACAATTAAGGACTAGCGCTGCTTGTGTTTACCGTAATTATCGTTCCGTAAGTGGAAATTGTTCTAGATATATCTTCCTTATCAGTTAGAATGTCTTAATTGTACAAGGGTAGGGTAGCTAATTGCAAATACACAACTATAAATAATACAAACAGTGCTCCATGAGTACTGCATATTATATAATTCAAATGGTGGTATACTAGTATAATAGTACAGTGTATAGTGTTATGCTCTACAACAGAACATCGTTACTGGTTTGTTACACTGTTAACATAGCCCATTTTTGAATAGCGTGTATCATTTTTCAAAAGCCGCAGACTGTTGTTTGTTACAAAATACAGGCTTGAAATAATTGGCATTGCTGGAACAGTGAGTTGAACCAGGGACATAAACGTCTAAAGATGTTCATTACTAATTGCATGTGTGTGTGTGTATATAATGCGTGTTTGTGTTTGTGTGTGTGTGTGTGTGTGGGGGGGGGGGTGAGTGTGTGTGTGTGTGTGTGTGTGGGGGGGGGGGGGGGGTGAGTGTGTGTGTGTGTGAGTATTAGACAATGTGTGTGTGTGTGTGTGTGTGTGTGTGTGTGTGTGTGTGCGTGCGTGCGTGCGTGCGTGCGTGCGTGCGTGTGTGCGTGTGTGTGTGTGTGTGTGTGAAAGAGAGAGGGTGTATGTGTGTGTGTGCACATTAAGGTGTGTGTGTATGTGACTTTAATTGGTTGCGCCAGGCCCCATAGGTGAGTGAACACACTTATGTCAGGCCATTCAGTTTAACCTTAACCTTTAGCACTGCAACAGTCGCGCTGTGTGTGTGTGTGTGTGTGTGTGTGTGTGTGTGTGTGTGTGTGTGTGTGTGTGTGTGTGTGTTTGTGTGTGTTTGTGTGCATGTGTGTTTGTGTATGTGCGCTATCAGCAGCATCTTGGAATAATGGATAATATGTTACGGACTTGTACTTATATGTTTACATGAACCACAGACTGTTATTCATTACGAAATACAG
The DNA here is from genome assembly GCA_027704905.1 of Muraenolepis orangiensis. Taxonomy (NCBI): domain Eukaryota; kingdom Metazoa; phylum Chordata; class Actinopteri; order Gadiformes; family Muraenolepididae; genus Muraenolepis; species Muraenolepis orangiensis. The sequence continues at coordinate 23,109,327 of CM051007.1, forward strand.
GTATGAAATAATTGCCATTGCTGGAACAATGAGCTGAAACAGGGAGAAAAAACGTGACTGATTGGTCTTCGTCCTTCAGAGGCCTGTGAGAAGGGAGATCCGTGACCCAGTTTTGCATTTCTGTTGCTAAACCCTCTGATAGCATAGCATATGACATACATGCTTTGTCTTTGGAATAGACAGATCAGAAATACAGATCAGAGACTCACTAAATAGATATTTAATTGGCACATTTCGCATGGTTACTATGCAATATTCAGAATGAGTGATGTATAGAGAAAAATGGTCTGTTGATGGTATAAATTAAAATTTTCTCTCATATATAGCTATCCTGTAAAACCTTATGTGCTTAAGTATAATCTAAAGAAAATACAAAGATCCCAATGCAGCAACATTACCCTTCAGCCCGAGAGACCAGGAGGGTTAATGCCTCTCTAAAGGAGGCCAGACTCCGTTTGTTTGTGTGAGCTTGAGGTGAAATAGAGAATGTGGTTCATTTTGGTGTTTGTAGCTGTCCTCTCTACAAGGACGTAAGGGATCCTTCTCAAATAATGAGTAACATAATAAAAGGGATTTTTTTGGAGTGTCTGGATTGTTTCTGAAAATGGTACCGCCAACGTAGGTGGGTGAATCTGCACGTCGTTTATGACACGTCTTATGACTGAAAAATGATAATTTGTGCATAATGTAGTAGTGGACCACACATTCAAAAGGCACTGTTGAGCATAGTTTTCAGTATGCTGCTATATTATTATATTAATATGTAATATGAGGTGTACAGGCCTATTGTTGTGCTAAGATAATCACCCAGTTTGGCCCATACAGCCATAGTCAATAGAGTTAACGACGGGGAGGAGCCTAACCCTGCATGAGCCTCCCTCCCTATCGCATAGGCTATTAACATAGAAGTAGTTTCTTAGCGTCAGGCCCCAGGATCTAAGACCCAGAACAAAGACCAAGGAGTCGTTCTACAGGAGTCTGTCTAGGGAGTCCTAGTTAGTCAAATCCAGTCCCCCTACCCTTGCCCTGTGTCGTCATTCCATTGTAGTCTGGACATCCTACCGCAATAGATGGCATCGAGGCTCTCCCTCTCGACGCCGTGACCCTTCCAATCTCCTCTATCCTACCATTTCTACCTTCACAGATCTTGTGGTGAAAGGGGGACTCTGGAATTGCCAATCGTCGGTCAAGAAGACTGAAACCATTCTGGCCTACGCCGCACTCCAGTCTCTCCACTTCCTGGCTCTCACAGAGACCTGGACCACCCCTGAGAACACCGCCACCGCAGCTGCTCTCTCCGCGACCTACTCCTTCACCCACACCCCCCGACCCTCTGGGCGTGGTGGAGGAACGGGACTCCTAGTCTCTCCAAACTGGTCATATCAGGTACTCCCTCTGGGTCACCTGACCAGATCGGCACTCGAACTTCATGCTGTTTCTGTTACCATCCCAACTAGGCTCAACATTGCTGTGATCTACCGACCACCGGGCCCTCTTGGTGACTTCTTTGACGAGATGGACGCCCTCCTCAGCTGCTTTCCTGAGGACGGCACCCCACTCGTGGTTCTGGGTGACTTCAACATCGAGTCGGATAAGTTACAATCTCCTGAATTCATTAACTTTTTTGCCATATTTGGTCTAACACTCACTCCTTCTCCCCCTACCCACAGAGCTGGGAACCAACTGGATCTTGTCTTCACAAGATCCTGTACCACCTCGGCGATCTCTGTCACACCCCTCCCTGTCTCTGATCACCATTTTGTTGCTTTCTCTCTCCCTCTCAAATCCCCCACCTCCCTACCCACTACTCCCCACATTGTTACCTTCCGTAGAAACCTGAAAACTCTCTCTCCCTCTTCTCTCTCCGCATCTGTCCTATCCTCACTACCATCCCCCCAACAATTCTCTCTCTTGTCGGTAGAGGAAGCCTCCTCCACTCTGACTTCCTCTCTCTCCTCTTCCTTCGACTCTCTCTGTCCTCTCACCTCCAGACCAGCACGAGCCTCTCCTCCACCTCCTTGGCTGTCCGAACCTCTGCGGGCTCGTAGAGCAGAGCTACAGGCGGCTGAGAGAAAATGGAGGAAATCTGACTCTTCTGATGATCTCGCTCACTACCTCCGTCTCCTCTCTGGCTTCACCTCCACGGTATCGGCTGCTAAATCTGCCTTCTACCGTACAAAAATCAACTCTTCTGCCTCTAACCCAAGGAAACTTTTATCCATGTTCTCTTCCCTCCTCAACCCCCCCTCCCCTCCTCCTCCCTCTCAGCTGATGACTTTTTCACCTTCTTTACGCTACCTCACCCCCGCTTACCTGTTTCAACCCCCTCTCCCCTGATGAAGTTAACAAACTGGTGACATCTAACCACCCTACGACCTGCCCCCTCGACCCAATCCCTTCCTCTCTTCTCCAGGACATCTCGGGCGATATCCTTCCCTTCCTTACATCCCAAATTAACGTCTCCCTTGATGCAGGCCTGTTTCCGGCAGCCTTCAAGACTGCCAGAATCAAGCCGCTCCTCAAGAAACCATCCCTGGACACCACTGATGTCCAAAACTACAGACCGGTATCTCTCCAATCATTCCTGTCCAAAGCCCTTGAACGTGCTGTCTCCTCACAACTTTCATCCTATCTCTCCCAGAACAACCTCCTCAACCGCCACCAGTCAGGCTTCTAGGCTCTGTAATCACATCTCATGGCTTCTCCTATCACTGCTATGCAGATGACACTCAACTGTTTCTCTCCTTTCCCCCCTCAGAAACCCAAATTGCAACACGCATCTCTAAATGCCTGGCCGACATCAGCAGATGGACAGCCGCCAACCACCTGAAGCTGAACCTTGACAAGACTGAGCTCCTCTTCATACCGGGGAAAGACTGCCCTCAGATGGACCTACTGGTCACCATCGAGAACACCCAAGTCTCCCCCTCAACCACAACAAGAGACTTTGGTGTGGTGGTAGATGACCAGCTGTCCTGCAATACCAACGTCACCACGATGGCCCGACCTTGCAGAATTGCCCTCTACAACATCCGCAGGATCCGGCCCTTCCTCACACACGCGCAGATCCTGGTCCAAGCGCTCGTCATCACCCGCCTCGACTACTGCAACTCTCTCCTGGCGGGACCCGCCTCTGCAACCAAGCCCCTCCAACGCATCCAGAACGCAGCAGCACGCCTGGTATTCAACCTACCAAAATTCTCCCACGTGACCCCTCTCTTCCACGATCTCCACTGGCTTCCGGTAAATGCTCGCATCAAGTTCAAGACTCTGGTGCTGACCTTTAGGGCAGTCAATGGAACTGCCCCAGCCTACCTCCAGGCGTTGGTCAAGCCCTACATCCCAGCCAGAGCACTCCGCTCAACTTCTGCCAGGCGACTTGTTCGACCTTCACTGATGACAACCAAGCATCGCTCGTCCAAGACCCAGCTCTTCACGGCTCTGGCTCCACAGTGGTGGAGCTCCCGTCTCATGTCAGGACGGCAGAGTCCCTCGCCAGCTTCCGCAAGAGACTCAAGACCCACCTGTTCAGAGTCCACCTGGACTCTCCTTGAACCCTCCTTCTCCTTTGTGAAACCCCTAACTTGCTTAAGTCCTGACTTTAATAGCTCTTAGCATGTTGTATATTCTAGCAAGTGTATATCCTTAATGTTGATAACACGCTCTTATCACAGCTACTTAAGCAGGTGACCTGGCAGTACGAAATTGTGTTATTCATCTTGTTAATATGAATACTTGTGAACTGCTCTATTTTTATGTTTGCGTACCTCAGTGTTATGCTATTGTCTGCTTCAACAAATGTACACCTTGTAAGTCGCTTTGGATAAAAGCGTCTGCCAAATGCCCTAAATGTAAATATAAATATTATTGTCCAAGCAGTTAACATT
>CM051007.1:23123213-23128213 GCA_027704905.1 Muraenolepis orangiensis
TTGTATTGTGCAGGGCTTTTAGAGCCTTTCTCCCATCAGCCGAGCAACTTGAACTAATAATTATTTAAAAAGCCCTGGGTTTTGTGTGTGCTTATTGCTCCCCAACACACAGACACACACAGATAGACACACACACACACACACACACACACACACACACACACACACACACACACACACACACATGCAAACACAGAGCTACAGATAACAGATACAAACATAGACATAACAAATCTTCAGGGATAAAGACATGCCCCACTTTCAAAAGAATCAATGCGGTACTACCAATTACCATGGTTGGAAAGTGTTAAATCAATCACATACAAAATAAAAACGCTTGGGAGGAATCTGTAATATAATGTGATAAAAAAAACCTGAAAACTGTTAGCTTTAACCCCTTCTAGTCTCACAGAGACGGCTTGGGACAGAGCATTGGCTAACTGGGAACAGTACTTCTAACAGACCTGTTGTCCGTTGAAGGAGAGAGAGAGAGAGAGAGGAGGAGAGGGAGAGAAAGAGAGATAGAGATAGAGAGAGAGCAGAGAGAGAGAGAGAGGGGGAGAGAGAGAGAGAGAGAGAGAGAGAGAGAGAGAGAGAGAGAGAGAGAGAGAGAGAGAGAGAGAGAGAGGAGGAGCGGAGAGAAGAGAGAGAGAGAGAGAGAGAGAGAGAGAGAGAGAGGGGGGGTAGACACACACACACACACACACACACACACAGAATGTGTTGGCCAAGCTGTCCTTCCGGATTCATCTTCTGTTTAAATAAATGTTTGTGTCGTTATTTTGAGAGGGAAAATAGTTTAGGGTATTCCGGCTGTGTCTAATTAGGAATGAGTTGGTGTCAAACTCTCTTGTTCTCTTTTTCTTTCATGCACAGAAACATACACTGACACTCTAATTCTCTATCTCTATCTCATTCTCTATCGCATACATGCACAAAAATAAAGGAATATCGTCCAAAAGTACAAAAAGTGTGAATTTCAAATATTCTAGATTCATTACAAGACTTTTTTGGTTTTGGTTTTTATATTAATGATTGTGGCTTACAGCTCATGAAAAAAAACAACCTAGTATCTCAAAATATTAGAATATTACATTAAGATCAATCAGAAAAAGGATTATAATGAAGAAATGTCAACCTTCTGAAAAGTATGTTAATTTATGCCCTCAATACTTGGTCAGGGCTCCTTTTGCATGAATGACTGCATCAATGCAGCGTGGCATGGAAGCAATCTGCCTGTAACACGGCTGAGGCGTTTCATTTAGAAATCAAGGTCCCAGAGTCTGGAGGAAGAGTGGAGAGGCCAATAGAATCCAAGTAGCTTGAAGTTCAGCGTGTCATTTCCACAGTCAGTGAGGATTTGGGGGTGCCCTGTCGTCTGCTGGTGTTGGTCCAGTGTGTTTTATCAAGTCGAGAGTCAACACAGCCGTCTACCAAGAGATTAAAAAAAAAACGTCATGCTTCTGGCTGCTGACAAGCTTTATGAAGATGCTGATTTCCTTTTCCGGCAGGACTTGGTGCACAGTGCCAAAACAACGAGTAACTGGTTTGCTGACCACAGTATATTACTGTGCTTGATTGGCCAGCCACCTTGCCTGACCTGACACTCAAGAGAGGAAGATGAGAGACACCAGACCCAACAATACAGACGAGCTGAAGGGCGCTATCAAAGCAACCTGGGCTTCGTAACACCTCAGCAGTGCCACAGGCTGATTGCTTCCATGCCAAGCTGCATAGATGCAGTCATTAGTGCAAAAGTGTTGTGTAGTGCTGAAGTATTGAGTGCATATTATATATATATAGTATATATATATATATATATATATATATAGAGAGATATATAGTATATATATATATATATATATATGCAGTATATAAAAATAAATATTAATAATATAATATATTATATATTATATATACATACATACAGTATATAGCATGCTTTCATGTCCTTGCAGCAATGGCCCTTGTTCATGCATATAGCCCAGGGGTTTTCAAAGTGTGCAGCGCGCCTCCCCTGGGGGGCACCAGGAGTTTTCAAGGGTGGTGCAGAGAAACTAATTTCCCAGAAAGAGAAACTAAATTCCAAGAACGTCAAACAAATGAAAGAATTTGTTTTATGTGTTTGAATGAACTCCGCGATGATGCTAACAGACCCATGGCTGACCTCCATTATACCCGACGAAGCAGTGCAACCACCAGAATTCTCTTTGTTTAGGACCGACAGAACAGCTACGGGGAAGAACAAAGGTGGGGGCGTTTGCTGCTTGGTGAACATCAACTGGTGTACGGACGTTCAGGTGCTTTCACAACACTGCTCATCAAATTTATAATTACTGACAATCAAGTGTCTCCCTTTTTACTTACGGAGGGAAATCTCCGCCATCTCATGGCGGCAGTTTACGTCGAACCACAGGCTGATCCCGTTTCTTCAAGACCTGCGCTGACCAGCTGGATCCTGTGTTCACTACAACGCATCACTGCAACAGTCTGTCGTCCCAGTGTGCTTCAAAGATACAACCATTGTGCCGTTACCCAAAAAGACCAAGTTAAGAGGCCTCAATGATTATCATCCAGTGGCTTTAACACCCATCGCCATGAAGTGCCTGGAGAAACTGGTCATGTCACACATAAACTTTTCCTTCCCCAACTCCCTGGACCCACTTCAGTTTGCATACAAACCAAACAGGTCAGTAGACAACGCCATATACATGGCACTACGCATGGCCCTGGAGCACCTCGACATCTCCGCCATTTCCGTCTTCTACCATGGCACCGTAGAGAGCGCCCTGACAGGTGGCGTCACTGTGTAGTACGGCAACACCACTGCACGGGACAAGAAAGCCATCCAGAGGGTTGTGAGGACGGCAGAGAAGATCATTGGGTGTGCACTTCCATGCATTGAGGAGATCTTTAGGACCAGATGTCGGAAGAAGGCCATGTCCATCATAAAGAACTGCTGGGCACCATCTCTTCTCCCCCCTACCGTCTGGTCTCCGGTTGCGCAGCATCCGTACAAGTACTACCAGGTTTAAGGATAGTTTTTACCCACAGGCAGTGCGCCTACTGAACTGCTAGGAGTGCTGCCACTTTCACTTTCATAACATGTCATTAACATTACAATTACATACTTTGCTGGACTTTCTAGACTCATCACAGTTACTGCACTGTACTGCACTGTATTCATGATGCTGCTGCACTACTGGCACTTTAAATGCTTTTGAAAGATTTTACGTATCATTTAAGTCACTTTGCTGCTCTTTCTTTGTTTATTTTATTGCACATATTATTAAAATTGTTATGGTTTTTTGAGATTTATACTGCGGGAGGGAATGGGGAGTATTCATTCCTATGTACTTGTGCAAATGGCCAATAAAAATATTGTATCCTGTATCTTGTATCTTGTAGACAGGAGGGACACCTACGTCAGACTGTTGTTCATAGACTACAGCTCGGCATTCAACACCGTCGTTCCCTGCAAGCTGGTCCTGAAACTGAGGGACCTAGGTCTGGGCGGCCCATCTGTAACTGTATTATGGACTTCCTGACTGGCAGAGCCTCAAGTGGTGAAGATTGGAAAAAACATCTCATCCATTCTGGTCCTCAACACCGGAGCACCCCAAGGCAACAATCAGATTGTCAAGTTTGCAGACGACACCACAGTCATTGGCCTGATAAGCGACGATGACGGAGTACAGAGATGAGGTAGCCTAGCACTGAATGTCAGCAAGAATAAGGAGCTCATCGTGGACTACAGGAGCCAGTTCCGCAGCATCGGTACAAGGACTACCAGGTTATATGACAGTTTTTATCCACAGGCAGTGCGCCTACTGAACTCCTAGGAGTGCTGCCACTATCATAACATTGTCATCCATATTACATTACACTATCATACACTATCATACTTTTGCTGGACTTTCTGTCATTACAGTTACTGCACTGTACTGTACTGTACTGTATTCATGATGCTGCTACACTACTGCCACTATAAAATGCGTTTAACATTTTTTTTGCACAATTTAACATATGTATATATCATCCATCAGTCACTTTATTGTTATTTTTATTGTGTACAGTATTGTTATAGTAAAGTGTTGTAAAGTATATGTATAGTACATCTAATAGTATATAGTGCACTCCTGTACATGGTACACCATCATCAAGTTTGCAGACGACACAACAGTGGTGGGCCTCATCAAAAACAACGATGAGGCAGCCTACAGGGAGGAGGTCCAGCACCTGGTGGCGTGGTGCGCCGACAACAACCTGGCCCTCAACACCAAGAAGACCAAGGAGCTCATCGACAGGGCAGAGGTTGAGTGTGTCTCCATCTTCAAATTCCTGGGGGTCCACATCTCCGAGGTCCTCTCTTGGTCCCTCAACACTGCCTCACTGGTAAAGAAGGCTCACTCTGCTTCCTGAGGAGATTGAGGAAAGCCCACCTGTCCCCTCAGATTCTGGTGAACTTTTACCGATGTGCAATCGAAAGCATCCTCACCAACTGCATCACAGTGTGGTACAGCAACTGCACTGTATCCGACCGGAAAGCGCTGCAGAGGGTGGTGAAAACCGCCCAACACATCGTTGGAATACCGCTCCCTGCAATAAAGACTACCCACCACAAATGGTGTCTGAGGAAGACACAAACAATTGTCAAAGACACCTCTCTTATTGTATATTGTATTTTTTTATAGTATTGTTTTAAAAATGCATACTGCGGGAGGGAATAAGCATTCCATTGTACTTGTTGCAAATGGCCAATAAAGCATCTTGTATCTCACTCCAACCATGGACTGTTAGCCCTCCTCCCCTCCGGGAGGCGCTACAGGAACCTTTGTTTCAAGTCAAGCAGGCTGAGGAACAGCTTCTTCCCCTCAGCTGTCATCTCTCTGAACTCTGTACCACCATGACAGCCCGCCCCCCCCTGCTTCCCACCGTACGAACTCTGAAGACTATACCCTTTCTTTACCCTATATCCATTTTTCAATGTGGCAGTATAG
>CM051007.1:23133213-23194518 GCA_027704905.1 Muraenolepis orangiensis
TAGCGATACCTGTTTTAATGATGTCCTCATTATGTTGTGCTATAGACCCTACTGGTCTCTGTTCGGTTTGTTTTGAAGCTCAACAACGCATTGATGAAGTGAAGGGAAAGAGTTCCTGCACGTTCACCATCGATGCCAGCTGGCTTGGCATCGAGTAGGTACAGAGTAGGAGTAGGTACAGAGTAGGAGTAGGTACAGAGTAGGAGTAGGTACAGAGTAGGAGTAGGTACAGAGTAGGTAGAATAGGTAGAGTAAATCAAGTGGGTAGAGTAGAGGAGGTAGCGTAGGTAGAATAGAGTATGTATTCATGTATGGACCCCTTCTCTACTCTCTCTCTCTCGCTCTCTTCTATCCCTATTATTGCTGTGGCTCTTACAGTGAGATTGAGCCAGGGATGTTTTTACGACGGTGGAATCGACTACATTTTTGTTTCATGGTGATGTGGGATGTTTTGCCATTCAACAGTGCTCTCTCAATGCACCATTTTCTCAAATGGGAATCTATATTGTGTATTTGTTTTTGGTTTGGTGTTGTGCGTTACTTTGAAGGACGGGTGGTAATGATATTGCTCTATTGGCAGTAGCAGACCTATTTGAAATTGCAGCTTGGCAGAAGCAGCTGAATGAAGACATCCGTCAATATGAAATTTCCAGAAGTTATATGATACGTTCCCAGGAGTATTCAAAACAACACTATGGGTATATTATAATTATTCTAAATAATATGTATTATCAATACTACTAATAACAAACAACAACATGTATCATAAAAAACTGTATATTAATCCTATTAATAACCCAAAAATAGTAATTAGTCATTGTCAAAGTGTTGTTGTTGTTGTGTAGGTGCAATGGAGGTGTGGGTGGGAGAGGCGGGGGCGTGTCAGGGTGTGTATGTGTGTGTGGGGGGGAGAGGCGGGGGCGTGTCAGGGTGTGTATGTGTGTGTGGGTGGGAGAGGCGGGGGCGTGTCAGGGTGTGTATGTGTGTGTGGGGGGGAGAGGCGGGGGCGTGTCAGGGTGTGTATGTGTGTGTGGGGGGGAGAGGCGGGGGCGTGTCAGGGTGTGTATGTGTGTGTGGGGGGGAGAGGCGGGGGCGTGTCAGGGTGTGTGTGTGTGTGGGGGGGGGAGAGACGGGGTGCAGGGTGGTGTGTGGACTACAGAACACAGGAGGGATGGCTGCTGTTAAAACATTCACAACCTGCTCTGTTGCACAAGCTGCTGCAGCACGCAAACTGGGTCAGCACCCCCCACACACACACACACACACACACACACACACACACACACACACACATGCGCGCACGCGCGCACACACGACACACACATGCACACATATGTATGCACACATATACAACATGCATGCTTAGCACACGTGAAACATATTTATGTATACCTAAAAAAGACACAAACACACACATATTTAGTTGGTGCTGATGCACACAGCGAAGGGTCCTCTGTGTTTGGGTCTTTGGGTCCGTCCCCTGGTTGCAACAGTCCATTGACGTACACACACCCACACACACCCACACACACACCACACACACACACACCACACACACACACACACACACACACACACACACACACACAGCTCCTGGGTCTGCTCCAGCTGTTGCAGCAGCTGGAGTCTGGGCCACCACAAGTCAGAAGAATACACTACACAGCAACAGTGCATCAATGCAACAATGCAACAACACAGCAATGCAACAACACAGAAATGCAACGATGCAGCAATGCAGAAATGCAACTGCGGAGCACTGAAAGAGAAAAGAACGAGGCAGTGACGTAGCAATGCAACAACACAACGACGCAGCAACACAACAACGCTGCAACAACATCACAATGCAGCAACGCAACATAACACAACACGATGCAAGGCAGCAAGGAAACAACAGAGGAATGCAACAAAACACAGCATTGCAACTCATCAACACAACCCATGCAACAAAAAAAAATGCTAAAAATATACTATTACCGTATGTACTGTACTCCAAGGAACAGAAAAAGGCCAAGATCACTGTTGTGTGTGGCAAAGTGGTCAGTGCAAGGTTTGTGTAACTCAAAGCCTGGTTTGTGGCCAGGCTTTGAATCATGCAGTATGCTGATATTACCCATCAGAGACTTTAGACAAAACAATCTCCACTATGAGAAACCACAAGCAGCGTTTCACCATCACATCTGAAGCGCCGATTTAAAAATAAACATGGAAGGAAAACACACACTGCTTTCCACCTTCCGCCTTTGGAAGGCAGAACGCGGCTGCAGCCAAGGTGTGACGTTACTAACTATGCCCATGCATGCTTGCACAGACACACACACACACACACACACACACACACACACACACACACACACATATGCATGAACACATGCTCTCACTCACATGCACACATACAGACACACATGCACATACACACATAAACAAAGCGTGCACAATTGCACATGCACACATATACAAACACACACACACACACACACACACATATATACAAACGTGCACAAATGTGCATGCACACGCACACACACACACACACACACACACACACACCCACACACACACACACACACACACACACACACACACACACACACACACACACACACACACACATACACACACAAACACACGCACACACTAAATGTGTGAAAACAAAGAGGGTGATATGTGTGAATCTGGACCAATCTGTTAACACATACTTCGTGAACAATCTGTTTTTGCTGCAGACTTCACCACCTATACTAACACATTCCTCCACTCGTGGGGTATAATACATATGTCCTCCCATGATAGTCAGCATGGCAGTAAAGTAGTGGTTAGGCTGTTCATCTATCTATAGGCATCCGGGAGCAAGATTCACTAATCCCTATCTGCTCCTAAATGACGTAAAGTATAACTGACTTCACTGTAAGCCGCTTTGAATTTCAATTGTTTGCTAAATGAGTAAATAGTGAAATAGTGCACAACAGTTGTGCACAATCACACATGCAACAGGAATGAGAGGGAAATGCTGTTGCCTTTCTCCCCTGCTTCCGGTGTAGAAGAGACATCATTGGCATTGGAGTGTGTCCCTCCCAGACCTAGCCCTGGGGAGCTTAGCAGTGCCAGGGGAATGCATGCCAACACACACAACGCTTTTGGACTGTGGTTGATGGCAGAAAAAGGCTGTGTGGATATCATGGATGATCTGTGGGATGAATGGAACAGTTTAGCTGGATATACTCTAGTCTTTCGAATGTAGTCTCCTCCTCCTCCCCCACCTCCTTCTCCTCCCCTACATCCTCCACCTCCTCCACCATCTCTTCCTCACCTCCTTCATAGTGACAAATGGTAGGCAACTTGACACCACATTCAAACAAAAAACTGCAGTGGTTTTCAAGCATGTATATTTTTAAATACACTGTGGAGTGTGTGTGGCTGGTGGCTAGTTTAAGCAGCGTCACCTGCCCCAGTCTCCCCAGACTGATTAGACTCTGGGGCTGGTGAGGCTGCACATCTGTGGGTCCTTTGTAATCAAGGAACACAGGTTGAACCAGCAATCACCTCACACACTCACTGGCTGTGTCCCAAACGGAAGTGTGGCAGTCTCCCCTGCCACATGCCACTAAAGTGGCTTGTTTGGTCTCCTCCTGATGACAAGGACACAGGATGATGAGTAAACCAGTTTATTTTAAGGTTGAAACAGTTTGCACAAGCAAAGCAGATGGTACATTCTAGCGCTCCTCCTGAGTGTGTGTGGTGGTGGCTGGTTTAACCTGTGGGCCTTGATTAACAAGGACCCACAGGTGTGCAGCCTCCCCAGCCCCAGACTCTAATCAGTCTGACCAGACACCAACTACACACACTCTACAGGAAGTAAACTACCTGTAAAAGAGTCTGGATTGAGACAGACTTCCAAGACCGGAATGCATCACAACATGGCCAAAATAGGTACAAGGTCATTCGGATTGTATTATACATCAGGATATAATGTATATTCAGTGACTAAACTGTCAGTGTGAATAAAAAAGTGAATAAAACGTACATGAACATGGACTGTACTGAACTGTACTATTCTTTTTGTCGAAACAGTGTAGTGGGTACATGGCACTGTGGGATATCCTGACCAACGACAGATACGTCTGCTGCCTTCAAACCCTGCCTGATCTGAGGCAGGTTTTAGCAGAATTTTTGGTAAATATTCCATTGAGACATGACTCAATGTCTCCCTGCCTCCAAATGCTGCCTGAATAGGCAGCATTTTTGTCATTTGGGACACAGCCAAAGAGAGCACCGAGATGTCAGCATTTTACCAAAAGCAAAACATTACTGCCCCTACAATAAACCAATACCAATCTACCTGTGCCCTTGTCATCGGGGTAGCCCAGCGCGTAGCAGGGTCAACTGCCACATATACATGCATGGCTTTGTTTGTTTGTTTAATTTGCTCATTAGTATGTAACATAGACATGTTCATTATCTCTTTTTTCACATGATGATAATGATAATATCTGGGTTTGATCCTCAATGTCTGCGGTCTACCCCTCCCCCCAGATGCCCTTACCCCTACCTGCTCATTGATAACATGTACAACAAATGCACTGCAAGACTCTTTGGATAAACATCTCTTCATAGTCTGTCTACATGAAATGTCTACATTTTCTTTCAAAAATAATGTGTCATATTGATTGACTATGAACAGGGTTTCACCAGTACAGCGTCTCTCTCTCTCTCTCTCTCTCTCTCTCTCTCTCTCTCTCTCTCTCTCTCTCTCTCTCTCTCTCTCTCTCTCTCTCTCTCTCTCTCTATATAGATATAGATATAGATATATATATCTATATCTATATAGATATATATATATAAACTGTTCCTGGATAACTTATCACTTTAAGAAGCGTTGTTTTTTTTTGTCAGGCCAGTGGAGAAGACCCCACACGAGGAGTGATGGTGTACGACTCCCAGCATAGCGCTGCAGTTTCCATCTTGCTTTCCATTTGCTGTCCCATCCCCCGCAGCTGTGCTGACGGTCCAGTATTATTTTTCCCCATACCTTCTGTTCTAAAAGAAAAATGAGAGTTGAGTGACAGCTCAGGTGCTTAGGAATACAAACCTTCTGCACAATGTGAAAGCCCAACACATAAGTGTTGGGCTTATATATGTGTTTTGTCGGGATTAAAAAGAGCTTTGCATAGTGTGTGTGTGGGATGGTGGGGGGGGGGGGGCAGGATAGTGTAGTGGATAGGGTGTTTGATTCCCAGCCAAAAGGTACTGGGTTTGATCCCCAATGTCCGAAGGGAATCTGTATCTGCATCCTGAGCGAGATGCCCCAGCACCCCTACCCTTAATGGCATGTATCTGAATTCACTGTTGAGTGGCTTTGGAGAAAAGTATCTGCTAAGTAACTAAACAGTAATCGCACAATAGCTTTGGAGTACTGCCCTATTATGTTGATTATGAGGTAGATGTAAGGTCTATTAAAGTGTCATTGGCATTAGTATGCAATTAGAGATCAAGTTAAACTCTACACAGTTCCTTTTGGCAATCAATGGAGCATTTTGGCCCTGAAACTCCCTATGGCAACCCTATGAAAAAATGAACAACCCTTATCCTAACCCTTTCCAGCCATTGCCTACACACATTTTGCATAATTTTGCTCATTGTTTCAAAACTCTACACGCAAGCCACATGACTTATGACATAAATAAACTCTGCAATCAGAACCTAACCATCCTTTTTGAAAATTGCATTGTAATTACAAAATTATACACACATGCACCATTTCAATTACCCTTTCAAAACAGCAACAACACACTGATATACTTTATACAAAACACTGAGGACTTCTCATACAGGGCAGGCATCTGTGAAAGATTGTTCCAGAGCAGTATATCCAGTTTATCCAGTTATCCCCCCTACCGTCTGGTCGCCGGTTGCGCAGCATCCGTACAAGTACGACCAGGTTTAAGGATAGTTTTCATCTACAGGCAGTGCCTGCCTGGACTCAGCACAGTTACTGCACTGTACTGCACTGTATTCATGATGCTGCTGCACTACTGCCACTTTTAATGCTTTAAAAAGCATGTGCATTCAACACATTTAGTCACTTTGCTGCTCTTTTTTGGTTTATTTTTATTGTAAATATTATTTTATTTTATTTTTAAATGGCCAATAAAATATCTTGAATCTTGTATCTTGTGTTTATCCACTCAATGAACGCAAAACGGCTTCAGACAAAAGAAAAATCGATATATATATATACATACCACAGCTTTTTTTTGCCATTACAACAAACAAATGTTTTAGGACTGTATCAATATATATTAGAGATGGCTGGTGGTTTAGGGATCCCATCTGAGGCCTATTTGTAGTGCTAAGGCTCATGCTGATTGGTGTTCAATTAGATTAGTGTATGAGGTGTCCCAATTTCAGGTAGTGTTTTTCATTTTGAATAGAAGTGTTTCCCCAATGATTTCAAGAGATTTCCTTTTTGAATTAAGTATCTAAGATAAGAAACAGTGAATGGTGTTTTGCAATAGTGCAAAACAGAAAATGTGTTTGTACAGTTGGTGCTTTGGTTAAATGAATAGCCACAACGGGTTTGGTTTTTTTTTGACCACAGGTCATCCAAAAATCAATGATGTTTACTTACCTTTAGAAATATCAGATATTGGAAGAAGAGGGAAGCCTTCATATGCACCCAACTACATAACACAATACAATACATAACTCACATATACAGGTATATGAGAACTATATCTATACATATGTCAGACGTTTACATTTGAAAGGATAGCTGCAGGGCACATGCAGTGGGTGGATCTGTTTAAATGACTGAAATGACATGTTCAAAGAAGATTCCGTCTCACTCTCCCTATTCCCTCTATCTTTCGCTTTCTAGCTTGTCCTTTAGTTCTTCACACATGAATTGACGTTATTCTCTGAAGTTTTAATTTAACGCCCTCAAAGAAGAACCAACATTTATGGCGGAAGGCATCTTATATTTGAAGGTATACCGGCGTCCTTTAATGGCAACTTCAATGAGTGAGAGAACAAGTCAAATGTTACAAATTATTATTTTTATTGTTGTTGTTGTTATTGTGTACAGGATAGAGATGGAGTAAAGTGGTTTTTTTAATGCATACTGCGGGAGGGAATGGGTAGTAAGCATTCCATTGTACTTGTTGCATATGGCAAATACATTTTTTTAACCATGAATCTTGAATAAATTGGTTCCATCGGCAGCATTGGCAATCTTTCCTGAACTAAAAAACAAACATATTTAGGTCACATTTAGTGGACACACACAAACAAAGCTACTTCATGCTAGAACATCTCAAATCTAAATCTGGAGGATTAAATCCTCTTTATTGGTCACATACATGTACACACACAGTGAAATGTGTTTCTCTGCATTTAACCCATCCTAGTATTAGGAGCAGTGGGCAGCTATTTTCTATACAGCGCCCAGGGAGCAGTGGGTCTGGTGGGGTCTGGTGCCTTGATTTGGGCAAGGGGGTACAAGTCCCCCCTTGATTTGGGGGACTTGTACCGGCGACATTCCGGTTCCCAAGCCAAGTCCCAACAGACTGAGCTATTGCCGCCCCACTGTCTGGCAATCACATTGCTCACATCACATCAAGTGGTGGGAAACCGGGACAATTTGAAAGTGAATGTTGGAAAACGAGACATTTTAGTGTTTTTACATTTATTCATACATTTGTGGGGGCAGTGCGAGACACTAATGGTAAGTACCCACAACAATGATTGAAAGCTAGAGCTATTGTAACCTATAATTGAAATATGAGACATAGTGCAGTGGCCCTATGTAAGAGTAGTGCAAATTAGAAATATATCCATACAAAGGTGCGGTGAGATGTAAACATAATAACATAAACACAACAGATGTAAATAATGAAACTATAGTAAACTAACTAAGTATTGTGGTATTGATGCAATACAGTATTGCAGTGGATAGTTAGTTACACAGAACAGTCAGCGGCAGTGTGTCGCAGTGTTTAATTCTGGTATGGCTCTGGGGTAGAAACTGTTCTTATGTCTCGTTTGTACGTGATTTGATGGACCTGAAGTGTCTGCCAGAGGTCAAACAGGTGATGCCCAAGGTGGGATGGGTCTTTATGTAAGTTGGCTGCACTGCTGAGGCAGCAAGAGCTGATAAGCTGAGTTTTAGTATGCCAGCACAGTCTCAATGCAGCGGTGGTAGAAGGACACAAGCAGCTTCTCCTGCAGATTGTTTTTCCTGAGGATCTTCAGGAAGAAAGAGTAGCTGCTGTGCCTTCTTGACTACTGTGATGGTCTTGGTGGTCCAGGAGATCCTCAGCGATGTGTGTGCCCAGGAACCTGAAATCAGGGATTCATTCCACACAGACCCCATTGATGTAAAGTGGATCACGGATCTGCACTGTTCCTCCGGAAGTCTATAAGAAGTTGTTTTGTTTTAGTGGAGTTCAGACCGAGATTGCTCTCTGAAGACCACGTTGCCAGTCTTTTGACTTCATCCATGTCTCATCTCGTCTTCTCAACCACGTCGTCTGTGAACTTGATGATGGTGTTGGTGGGATGGGTGGGGTTGCAGGCATGTGTGTGGAGGGCGAAGAGGAGGAGACCCAACACGCAGCCCTGTGGGAAGCCGGTGTTGAGTGTGAGGGCGGGGAGAGGTGGGGGCCCAGTCTTACAGTGAGATTAGTGACCAGTCTGCTCGGTAGGATGGGGTTAAAGACGGAGCTGAAGTCTATGAAAATCATCTTTACACAGCTCCTCTGCTGTTCAAGATGGGTTAGCCTATTTGCTCTGTCGGCAAAGCGGTACGGGTCGAAGGTCGGTGGAAGGCTGGCTTTTATGTGCCGTAGAACCAGCCTCTCAAAGCACTTCATGATGAACGGCGTGAATGAGACCGGACGGTAGTCGTTAAGGATGCTGATGAATGTATTTTTGGGCAGAGGAATGATTGTAGCAAATTTCA
Source organism: Muraenolepis orangiensis (assembly GCA_027704905.1). NCBI lineage: Eukaryota > Metazoa > Chordata > Actinopteri > Gadiformes > Muraenolepididae > Muraenolepis > Muraenolepis orangiensis. The sequence continues at coordinate 23,142,170 of CM051007.1, forward strand.
GGCAAGGTGGGATGACGGGTTCAGAGAGGTTCGGGACACGTAGAAGATCTTTGTGAAAACATTGCACATTAATCCAGCACCCTTCCTATCACCCCATCAGGACCGGCAGCATGAGCACCGCCTCACATCATGCTCCTGCACGGTGAGGGTGTGGCTGTTGGAGGCTGTCGGAGGCTGTCGGAGGTAGTGTGTGTCCGACTCCGTGGCTTCCACCTCGAAGCGAGGGAAGAAACAATTAAGTTCCTCAACCAGCGAGGCGTCACCGTCGGCAGTCGTGCGGTTGCTTGTCTAATTACCTACCTACCCACCTGCCCGCCTCTCTCTCTCTCTCTCTCTCTCTCTCTCTCTCTCTCTCTCTCTCCCTCTCTCCCTCTCTCTCTCTCTCTCTCTCTCTCTCTCTCTCTCTCTCTCTCTCTCTCTCTCTCTCTCTCTCTCTCTCTCTCTCTCTCCCTTCATCAGTGTCATCTGACCAGTAGATTATTAATGGCTTTATTTCCATCAACATGTTGCCATGGCTATGAGTCGTGTCATTAATCATGATTATTGCCGGGGGTGATGGATCATGTCATGAATTAGCCGCGCTTTTTGGGCTACAACAGTATGTTATGGAGAGCTAGTTCATAAGACTGGGATTAGCAATTAACACGCGCACACACATGCATATACACAAGCCTAGACCGCTGACAACAACAAACACACACACACACAAACACACACACACACAAACACACACACACATTTCCTATAGAGTTGGAACAATCATCAGTAGTATGCGTAGAAAGGAGCCAGTTGAGGTGGTTCGGGCATCTAGTAAGGATGCTTCCTGGTCGCCTCCCGAGGGAGGTTTTCCAGGCACATCCAACTGGGAGGAGACCACGGGGCAGACCGAGGTACAGGTGGGGTGATTACATCTCCACACTGGCCTGGGAACGCCTCGGGATCCCCCAGTCAGAGCTAGTCCATGTTGCCAGGGAGAGGGAAGTTTGGAGTCCCCTGCTGGAGCTGCTACCTCCGCGACCCGATTTCGGATAAGCGGGAGAAGATGGATGGATGGATGGATGGATGGATGGATGGATGGATGGACAATCATCAGTTTGGTTTTAATCAAACTGTCTGTGCTACGCAAAAAAACAACAACACAGGTTCACAGGTTTTTTGTAGCAGTAGGGTTAGTGGTTGTATTATGGGGTGAGGAGGTATCTAGGCCTGATGAAGAGCTTCTAGAACAACTCAAGTGAAATAGGCTTACAGTAGTACTATTAGTATCCTTCAATCAGAAGACAATTCAGAACATACCACTGCTGCATCCAGAAAGGAACTGCCAAGGGGAGAGAGAGAGAGAGAGAGAGAGAGAGAGAGAGAGAGAGAGAGAGAGAGAGAGAGAGAGAGAGAAGACGGAGCTATAAGAGAAAAGACAATGTTTATCTTCCAGCTCCATCTTCTCTCTCTCCCCCTTTGGCAGCTCTCTCTCTCTCTCTCTCTCTCTCTCTCTCTCTCTCTCTCTCTCTCTCTCTCTCTCTCTCTCTCTCTCTCTCTCTCTCTCTCTCTCTCTCTCTCTCTCTCTCTCTCTCTCTCTCTGTGTCTGCCAGTCTCTCTCTTTTTTATTTCTCTAACTATCTCTCTCACTCTCTCTCCCTCTCTCTCTCTCTCTCTCTGCAAGATGATGTGTTAGTCTCCCTTTCTCTCTAGATGGTTACCGATAGCTCAGACAACATCTAACCGCTTATTAACATCCCAACAACAATGTCTGATGCACAAACACATCAGTGTTCACAAATAAACAAATGAACACACACACACACACACACGCACACAACACAAAACTGCAAACACTGCAAACCCGATTCCCTTTCCCCTCACAAAGCAATCTTTGATAAATTTCACCTCTCGCTTCATTAGTGTAGTACCACTCGCTCACATTGATTTAATTATCAAATCATCTACACACAATGTGCATGTGTGTCTACGTGTTAGTTTGTGTGTGTGTGTGTGTTGTTTTTTTTGTTGCTTGTGTGCAGTGCTTGTTTCTATTTGCATGCATGTGTGTTTCTATATGTGTGTGTGTGTGTGTGTGTGTGTGTGTGTGTGTGTGTGTGTGTGTGTGTGTGTGTGTGTGTGTGTGTGAATCAGCGTAATTATGCAGTGATCTTGGGTGACATTGATCAGGCTAGTCTAATTGAGAGCAGCTAGCCGTATAATTGATTCTGCTGCACTTCATAACGACACGAGTTTAGCAACATCAACAACACTGATTCACACCGTGGCCTCCAGCAGATATCTATCTCTCTCGTCCTCTCTCTCTCCCAATTCAAATTAATTTAAAAAGGGGCTTTATTGGCATGGGAAACATAAGTTGACATAGTTTGTGTCGTATTTCACAAGTGTGAAATAAATAAAAAAATGTACATAGAATTAAAGATACATATAAAGTACATATAAAATGCTTTAACAGAGCTGTGCAACATTGCAATCAATTAAATGAATAAGAGAAGGTCAAAATAACTTGAAAACAACACACTGAGTAAGTAAAGACAACTAAAAAAAATATGAAAACATTTAACAATGTGGACATTGTTGTTAAAATATATACATGCAAATAAAAGTAAATACCGCATCTCTCTCTCTCTCTCTCTCTCTCTCTCTCTCTCTCTCTCTCTCTCTCTCGCTCTCGCTCTCGCTCTCTCTCTCTCTCTTTGGCAGTTCCTTTCTGGATGCAGCAGTGGTATGTTCTGAATTGTCTTCTGATTGAAGGATACTAATAGTACTACTGTAAGCCTATTTCACTTGAGTTGTTCTAGAAGCTCTTCATCAGGCCTAGATACCTTTACCTTTAGAAAACAAACAAAAATCGTCTAAATAATGTTCAATGTGTGCGGAAAAAGTAAGGCTATACTATTAGATCATGGGGTTATGAATGTGATAGGGTTGATAGGGTTCATTTCCTGGGACTAGGCAATAGAATGACTCTCTCTCTATATCGCTCAAAGTTTAGACAAAGTTGTGTTGCATTGTGGGTAGTGAAGGATTCCAGTTGAAGAGGAATCATCCGAGCCTGCACCTGGTTTGGAGCAGAGCGGCTGCCCACTGGCAGGACCTCACACCACTCAGAGAACAGCCTCTCACTGCCAACCCTTCCTACTGCGTGTGTGTGTGTGTATGTGTGTGTGTGTGTGTGTGTGTGTGTGTGTGTGTGTGTGTGTGTGTGTGTGTGTGTGTGTGTGTGTGTGTGTGTGTGAGTGTGTGTGTGTGTGTGTGTGTGTGTGTGTGTGTGGTAAGACTGTAAACGGACAGTGGTTATAGAAGCAGGAGAGCATGACTAATCCTCAGAACACACACACACACACCACACTCACACACACACACACACACACACACACACACACACACACACACACACACACACACACACACACACACACACACACACACACACACACACACACACACACACACACACACACAAGCACAGGTCTGGCAGGCATCATATGACAAAGAAGGTGTGAAAAGCAGGAGTGCAGGAAAATAGCCAGATGGATATAGATATTCATAAATTGTGCTATATATAGATAGATATATAGATAGAAAGGGACAGATAGAGATAGAGATGAAGATGGGATAGAGATGGATATATATATAGATATAACAGGATAGATATGGATAGAGATGGATATATATACAGTATATATTAAGGGATATACATTGACAGAGATAGATATAGATAGAGCTAGATAGATAGAGGTGAAAAAAGGCAAAAACAATGAGAAGATTTAAACAGTAAAACAAAAGAAGCAGAGGGAGGAAGAGAGAGGTGGGATGATGAGAGAGAGAGAGAGAGAGAGAGAGAGAGAGAGAGAGAGAGAGAGAGAGGAGAGAGAGAGAGAGAGAGAGAGAGAGAGAGGGAGGAAGAGAGAGGTGGGATGATGAGAGGAGGAGAGAAAGAGGGGCAGATTACAGGTGCAGTGTTGGAGAGCTGGAGAGGGAGAGAGAGGGAGAGAGAGAGAGAGAGAGAGAGAGAGAGAGAGAGAGAGAGAGAGAGAGGGAGAGGGAGAGAGAGAGAGAGAGGGAGAGAGAGAGAGAGAGAGAGAGAGAGAGAGAGAATGTGAGAGTGGGAGAAGGATATTAAACACAAGGGAGCTGGTCGAGCAGAATCACCTGCTTACCGACTATTTTTCCCTTATTTCTCTTTCTCTTTGTTTCCCCCCTTTTCGCATCGTCTTCCGTTCTCCTTTCCCTTCCAGCTCACTCCCTCTCTCTCTCTCTCTCTCTCTTTTTTTTCTCTCTACTTACCTATCTACTCTCTCTCTCTCTCTCTCTCTCTCTTTTTCTCTCTCTCCCCCTAATTAGCTTCAAACCCCATTAGGGGATCTCTCATCATCATCATCATCATCATCATCATCATCTCCCTCTCTCTCTCTCTCTCTCTCTCTCTCTCTCTCTCTCTCTCTCTCTCTCTCTCTCTCTCTCTCTCTCTCTCTCTCTCTCTCTCTCTCCCTTTGCCTCCAAATAACACACACACACACACACACACACACACACACACACACACACACACACACACACACACACACACACACACACACACACACACACACACACACACACACACACACACACACACCACCCACCCAAAATCAGGTTGACCTTAATGAACAAATGAAGAGAGTAGGAGTAGTGTGTGTGTGTGTGTGTGTGTGGGGGGGGGGGGGGGGGTATTGCATCAGGGGAGAGCACAGAACCGGTTGTATCAGCGCTTCCTGCCGATTGTTTACTCTAGAAACAGCGCCACTGTGGAAGCTTGTCAGAATCAGTCTTTCTGTTCTCCCTGTTTGTTGTTGTTTAACATGTGTCAATGTAAGAGGCACAGGAGGAGGGGAGGGAGGGATTATTACCACCATAGTTAAATATTTATTTAAATATTTATTTATTTTACGATGGGGAGTGAGAGGAGGATAAACATGGTGAGAATGAGGATGGAGAGATAAGACAAATAAATTATGTCCTATGAGAAGCCAGTAAGAAGAAGGGGAGAGAGAGAGAGAGAGAGAGAGAGAGAGAGAGAGAGAGAGAGAGAGAGAGAGAGAGAGAGAGAGAGAGAGAGAGAGAGAGAGAGAGAGAGACGGGTGGGGGGGGGGGGGGGGCTTAAGTGAAAAAATGCCGAAACCGCAACCGCAGCCCCTCTACACATGCTCATGTGACACCCCAACACATTCAAATATATTGATAGAATATCTAATGATATCTAACGAATAAAATATGTCCCACATCGCAAACATATTCTGTCCCACAGTTGGCTTGTTTGAATATGGTCACCCCATCCACAGTGAAAAAAACGAAACATGGTACTGCTTCGTGGTGGTGGAGTGCTCAGTTTGGCGGCTCCTGCTGGCCCAGAGGGGCACTGCAGGGAGGCAAACCGACGGCAGTCCTTACTCAGCAGATAAGTCAGGAGGGCTGGCCACGGAGTGACCCAGCGCTGTACTCCCAATGTGTCTTTCCCAGCTTTGAGGGCCACAAATATACCCTCATAATGAATATCACAGGAGGCCACACATTAAGGAGATATATTTAATAGAAAACAACCACTGTTTAACAAGAATCCCTAACTTTGATGGGACAAAAGTGAAACAGTCCCTTTGTATGAACTAGATCAATATTTGAGTGATATTGAGTTTTCTCTAAGGATCAGTCTGGATGCTTTTTAAACTAAATTTGGCCTTTAGGGGACTGAGGTGCATTTCCTCAGTCATTTTGTAGAAGTTCTTTGCATGGTAGTGTGTGAGGAACAGCATGGCTGCCAGGTTGGTTGCGCCTCAAACAAAGTCAATGCTGCTGCTGAAACAATTAGTCATCTCGATTTTCTAAGTACGCATCCTTGGATATAGTGTACGCTTTCATGTGGGTGTGTCAAGTCAGCACATAGGACTGCGTGCATGCTGGGACTTCCGGCGAATATTGTATTCAAATGCGCGGGCCGGACATAACTTGGCAGAAGGCTCAATTTGACCGACACATGTGAAGGTATGGATATGTAGATTGCGTCTATTGTGCCTCAATGGTCTTTTTTTCGAGTTGAATAAAGCCTTCACAATTTTCAACAGTGTAAAAGAAATACCATCACTCTCTGCATCTCTCTCTCTCTCTCTCTCTCTCTCTCTCTCTCTCTCTCTCTCTCTCTCTCTCTCTCTCTCTCTCTCTCTCTCTCTCTCTCTCTCTCTCTCTCTCTCTCTCTCTCTCTCTCTCTCTCTCTACCTACCAGCCCCAAGCCAATCGAAGAAAGAAAGAATCAGGAAGGGTCATGTGACCTGAAGTTCCATAAAATAAGTTGTAGCCCGCCCTCTTGGTACTTCCTAACCAAACATTGTAGAATAACAAGCAACCAGTTGATTTTATTGATGACAGTTTGTCTCTTTATCCTTTACCTTTTATTGTTTCTCTCAGTCCTTCTCTCTCCATGTCTCCATGTCTTTCTCTCTCCATGTCTCCATGTCTTTCTCTCTCCATGTCTCCATGTCTTTCTCTCTCCATGTCTCCATGTCTTTCTCTCTCCATGTCTCCATGTCTTTCTGACAAAGACAATGTTCCTTCCTTTCAACCATACATTTTCATTCTCCATGTGTTTCCTTCTATATGGTTAATTTAAGCCCTCAGCAGTTCAAAAAGATGTACGTAACTGCAATAGTTATGTGTGTTTTAATGATTTATTATTTAATCTGAATACATTTACCTCTCTCTCCCTGCACTTCCATGCATTGAGGAGATCTGTAGGACCAGATGTCAGAAGAAGGCCATGTCCATCATAATGGACTGCAACCAGTTGTGCAGCATCCGTACAAGGACTACCAGGTTTAAGGATAGTTTTTATCCACAGGCAGTGTGCCCACTGAACTGCTAGGAGTGCTGCCACTATCAGAACATGTCATTAACATTACACTATCATAATATTGTCATTAACATTACACTGTCATACTTTGCTGGACTTTCTGGACTCATTACAGTTACTGCACTGTCCTGCACTGTATTCATGATGCTGCTGCACTACTGGCCCTTTGAATGCTTTAAAATGTTTTTGCACAATTCAAAACATGTAAATATCCTCTGTCACTATATTGTTATTTTTATTGTATATAGTATTTTTTTTATAGTATTGTTTTAAAAAGTCATACTGCGGGAGGGAATGGGGAGTAAGCATTTCATTGTACTCGTTGCAAATAAAACATCTTGTATCTCTCTCTCTCTCTCTCTCCGTCTCTCTCTCTCTCTCTCTCTCTCTCTCTCTCTCTCTCTCTCTCTCTCTCTCTCTCTCTCTCTCTCTCTCTCTCTCTCTCTCTCTCTCTCTCTCTCTCTCTCTCTCTCTCTCTAAACATTACAGCTCAGAATGTATCTCTTCAAGCTATTTGCCAATCCTTCATACTAAAGTGATAACTATAATGTACAGAAGTACAGTAGTAATGGGTGAATGGATGTTGCGTTGGTAATGAAGGGGGAATGATGGGGGGTGTGCCTGTGTGCGCACACGCGCATGTACGCGCGCGTGTGCGCACACAGGTGTTATGTATGTTATGTACGCGTGGCCGAGGCCATGTGTGTGTTAGTGCCACTCATGTTAGTGCATGTGTGTGATATTTCAGTAACTCAATCCGGCTATATTCCCACCAGCTACAGTACAAGGTTAAGGTAATCCTGTGTTCGTCCTATAGTGCAGACGTCCGCAGTAAAATAATGGAAAGCATCAATGTTGTTCTCTCCACTTCTCACCAATACAACACCGCTTGTGATGTATAAAAACACACACACACACACACACACACACACACACACACACACACACACACACACACACACACACACACACACACACACACACACACACACACACACACACACACACACACACACTACATTACTACATACAGAAACAGAGCCAACACACAAAGCTTTCTGTATGCTTTGGTCAGCAGAACTCAGCAGAACTCGCAATTCATTTTCCTCTTGACGTGTGGTCTTGAAACATCTGTGTGCGCGCGTGTTAGAGAGGCTGACTGCAGCGTAAGGAAGTCTCTAGATCAGGGGTTCCCAACCGCCGGGCCGCGGACCGGTACCGGGCCGTGGAGCTGTTACTGCCGGGCCGCGAAACAGCTGTGTGTTCATCATCATATTTGACTCAAATAATTTGAGTATAGGTGAACGGCGGGCGGTATAATCTATATATAGAGATTATATATATAGTATAATCTATATATTGTAGAGCCGATGAATGGGAGTCGGAGGCGGCGTGTTTAATATGGAACTCCACACTTTATTTTCCATTAAGTTTTACAGGGGAAACAGGGGAAACACATCTGCTACTTGCTACTGTCCAGCTAGCACACCACAACAACAACAACCACAACAACAACAACAACAACAACAACAACAACAACACGGTACGCACTCTAACCGGTCCGTGGTGCAACACACACTAAATACAAACAGTGAATTATGTTCCCATAACGTTCCACCACACAAGCCCCCCCAGAATTCACCCATACACAAAGTCCGTGCGGTGGGGAGGAACGACAGGCCGACCACCACGACTCCGGAGAACGGGAGCCGGGGAGGCGACCTCTACAGGGGCGGCCGCTGGGAGAGGTGGGACCGGAACCGCAGGCCCCAATTCGGTGACAGGGGTCAAGGCCGGGGGGCGGCCCCGTCGCGGAGGCCGTGCCAGCACCACCGGCTGGTCCGAGTCCAGGTGAGCAGCCTTCACCCGGTCCACCGAGACGTGCTCGGCTTTGCCACCCAGGTCGACCACCAAGTGCTTTCCCCCGTGTTCCAAAACCCGGAAAGGCCCGTCGTAAGGAGGCTGCAGGGGGCCTCTGTGAGCGTCGTGCCGGATGTTCATCCGGCACGACGCTCACAAGCACTCGTGCTCCGCTGAGCGAAGCCCCACGGGAACCCGGGACACCTGAGTGCCGTGCTGAGCAGTGGGGATCGGAGCAAAAACCTTAGCGGTGTCCTGCAGGAAAACTCGCTGGGCCGTCGCCGACCAGGGGGCCGATGCGTTGGGGAGGAAATCCCCTGGAACCCTCAGCGGCTGACCGTAGTCCATCTCAGCCGTGGAGCACTGCAGATCCTCCTTAGGCGCGGTCCTCAGGCCCAGCATAACCCAAGGCAGCTTGTCGACCCAATTACCGTCCGTCGAGGGCCGCCTTCATGGAGCGATGGAAACGCTTGCAGAGCAAAATTCAAAAAAATTCACGGCCTTCCAGCAAAAATCGGAAGTGCCGCACGGCCAGCCAGAGTCCAAGGAGCTCCCAGTCAAAAGCGCTGTACCTGCGTTCCCTGGGCGTTAGCGGCTGAAAAAGGCAAATGGTTGCCAGGCGCCGTCCACCCACTGCTCATGCACCGCACCGACGGCGTAGTCCGATGCATCGGTGGTAATGGAGATGGGGGCCGTGGGCGACGGATGCGCCAACAAGGCCGCCTGAGCCAGTGCGGTCTTGACCTCCTTAAAGGCAACCTCAGCCTCCGTCGTCCAGTCGATCTCCTGGATGGGGGCCTTACCTTTCAATGCCTCATACAGCGGCCGCATAATGTGGGCGGCCCGGGCGATGAAACGGTGGTAGAAGGTCACCATCCCTAGGAACCCACGGAGTGACCGGGCCGTGTGCGGGCGACGAAACGCCGCGACAGCCTCAACCTTCGCCGGCAGGGGTGATGCTCCGCCTTTGGTGACGCGGTGCCCAAGGAAGTCAATGCCGAACACCGACAGAAAACCTGACAGCCCGTTGTACGCCGTTTTGCCAAGCGTACACACAAGGGAGGAAAACGTCAAGGCATCAACCAAGCGTTTGTTTCCAACTTCCACCAGGAGCCCGTGAGCACATAAAAAATCTGCCCCGAGGAGGGGAAAATAAATGTCTGCTATGACGAAATCCCAGTTGAACCGCTGACCCCCAACACATAAACACATCGGCCTCACGCCATAAGTGCGGATGGGGCTGCCATTAGCTGTCGTCAACTGCGGTCTGTGCCCCCCTCGAGCGACGTCCTCCCTCGACGCAGGAAACACGCTGAGTGCCCGTGTCACAGAGAAACCGGCTTCCCGAGACACTGTCGCTAACGAAGAGCAGCCTGCTCGTGCCGCCAACGCTCAGGGCCACTACCGAGCGCCGGCCCTCTCGTTTCCCGGAGGCTTGTAGCTGCAGGGAGCAATGCAGTTCTTCGCCTTGGCCCCGAACCGCGCGTGGTAAAAACATTCTCCCGCGTCCCCACGCCGGCCTGGAACCGCTGCGGTCTGCTCCCCCCAAGCCCTCCTAACCGGCGAGGGAGCACTGAGCGTTGCTGCTAGCACATCTGCACCGGGCTGCTGGATTGCCAGGAAAAAACGGTCAGCCTCCTCAGCCAGGGCGCGGGGTTCAGTAATGGTCGTGTTGGCCAGCGCCGTCTGAACCCGGGGCGGCAAGTGGCGCAGGAACGTCTCCACGAACAAAATCCGGGGATCCTCCCCCCCCATCAGATTCAGCATCTTCTCCAAGAGCTGGGACCCAAACTCTGAATATCCAGAATCTGGCATGCCCTCTCCTTAGCAGATAAGGTAAATGTCTTAAGGAGAAGGGCTTTAATCGCCTCAACAAAACCGACCAACCTGGACGACGTGGAGCTCCCCAGCGCCGCCACCACGTGAAAATAGTTCAGGTCCTCGTCACGGACCTGGCGGCAGGCAAAGTGTGCCTCCACGTGTGTGAACCACGCTGTAGCGGCATTTTCCCAAAACTCCGGCAGTTTAATATAAACATCGCGATCAGCCATGTTCACTATGTCTTCGGAATCTATCTCGAATATGTCGGGGTCACCAGTGTAGAGCCGATGAATGGAAGTCGGAGGCGGCGTGTACTTTTGGGCCGCCTTTTGCTGAAAAAAAAAATTGACGGAAAGAAATTCAACGTAGGTGGCTACACTGGCGTATCACACCGGCCCACTAGAATGGGCCGGCCCATTCCACCCCCTTTTTGAAAGTGGGCCGGTCAAGGGAGTAAATGCCAGGGCCGAAATTTTGTCCCAGTCCGCCCCTGCATATATCTATATTTATACATACTGTATATATATATACCTGTATATACACATACATATATCTATATTTATACATACTGTATATATATATATACTGTATATACATATATATATACATACATATACAGTATATATATACAGTATATATATATACACACACATGTATATATCAGTGGAGGCCTACTGAGGAAAGGGAGGAGCATCCTTCCTAAAATTTCAGAGAAAAATAAACTTGCAACTTAGGGCGGGTCTAGCCAGAGGCTCTGTAAACCAATTAGCAGAGCTCACTGCGCTGGTGATTACCCAATCAGAGTTTTGGGGGGCGGGTTATCATCGGAGGATGATAACCCTCTATTCTTGTGTCATTTATTTATTCCGTGTTCCAGACAACTGGTGAGTCGTATATTCCAGACTTGAAACTTTCGAGTTACAAACTTAAAGTTTTCCAGGTGCATGACGCCAAACGTTAACAAAACGCATGGCTGACTGTGACAAGGTGGTGTGTCTTTGGCTCGCGATAAGACAATTTACCTAACTTACGTGCATAACTTGTGTGTCTTATTTAAATTAAATACAGGTAAATATACTTTCCACAAATAAAGCTTTTTCCTCAAATTAAAATCTATTCAGATTTTCTTATCGAGTAATCGCTATTAATAGCTATTTTTCATCAAAAACAATGCTTCTTTCCCCTCAGATCACAGTCGATTTAAATTCTGTTTGGCTTGTCTGCTTAAATTACCCACTAATACACTGTCAAAATGTATAGTGAGGAACAGATGAGGTACTGCATTATTGACACTATCTTGTGAAGAACAGAATACAACCGTCATTCCCACTAGCCGCCCCTTTTGCATTATGTACATCTGTGGCCAGACCATCTCTTGAACATGTTAGAAGAACAGCTTTCAAAGCACTAATTGTAGTAATATATCAGAAAGACACCAATTATAAAGTATCAAGCTTTAATCAGTGCTTACTGCCAGAGAAAAGGACAATTTTAAATCAGAGCCTATTTCTCCCAGACACAACTGAGCTCAATTTATAATTATCAGTATGAGATTTTGACCATTTTCTTAAATTCACCTTCTAAGAAATACTTAAGTCTAAGAAAGACTTATTTTTGTCTCACCACAATGCTCACCAAAAAAAACTTGATTGGCTTACACCTTTCTCAAACTGGTCTCAGATTGATCTATTATTTTTGCTCATTCTCATAAGGTTTAGGATACCAGGTTAGACTTCAGTAATCTCTGATTGAGCTGATTTATTTCTAATAAGACAAATAACAGATGGTTGTAAGTTTCCTTTGGGTATAGCTCAATAGTTACACAAAGTCTCCTTATGCTGCTTCAACTGTGTCTGGGTTTACATGCCCTCACTAACATCCCCATCCCACTCCCCACCCACCACCAAACTTCACCAAGCACACCTTTCCTCATCCCCTACTTGTACAACCACCAGCCGCCACTGATATACATATACATACATACATATATATATATATATATACAGTATATATAAAACCATACATTTCTGTTACTGTGGTTAAGTGTCATGGTGTGCTCTTGTGCTTATCTCTGAAAAGCAGTCAGTTCTCATTTAAAAATGGTCAAAAATAGTAAATCCACGGCTGCAAACAACTTAAGCCGATAGTTAATTCCAATTCCGGCACATGTGCGATGAAACAACATTGAAATGGGATTTTAAGTTATGTCACGTAGACAGTTCTGACAGAGCAATCAGGAAAGGAGGCACGCACGCACAAGCACACACACACACACACACACGTCAAATTAATATATATATATATATATATATATATATATATATATATATATATATATATATATATATATATATATATATACACACATATATATTACATCTTTCTCTCATCTGCGTGTTACTAATACACAGAAGACGAAAGGAAATGCTTAAACCAACCTACTGAGAAACATGCTGTATTAATACAGCACTAAAGCTCATATAGTATTGGTATATAGTATTGGTACCATCTTTTTTTAACAAATCAAACTTTCTTTGGGGGTTTTCTTTGGGTTACCTTTGTGCTCACCTCCGCCCTCAATGTTAAGGTGTCCAGTGAGATGCAAACAAGCTAACAAGGAAGGGGGGCTAAGGCCTAGGAACAGCTGTGAGCTGGTGCCTCTGAGAGTGAGCCTGCTGGGAAATACAAGAAAGTTAGACAGTAAACGGCAGTCATCCAACAACTAACAACCAATCAGAGCAACCAATCCCAGATCCAAAGTACGTTGCCATGGGTGACATCCCCCCCCCTCCCTCCACGTGTCAGAGGGCGACGGAGCGACGGAGCGACGGACAGAAACAACAGCAGCACATCATCTGTAGCTATAGGCCACCAGGATGACATTTGAGTCCTCATTTTGTACACCCAAGGCCAAACACACACACACACACACACACACACACACACACACACACACACACACACACATGCACACACATGCACACACACACATGCACACACACAGACTCTTCTTGCTCACCCTAACATGATGATAGATGCATCACAATGAACAAGAGTCTCTCAACCAATCAAATCATACGGTGGCGTTCTGGATCATTTGTCAGTTTGGCCATTAGGGCCGCCAACTTCGTGACATTTACCAGCAAATTCATATTTCACAAGTCCAAACAGACACATAAACACACACACAAGCCGGTCTAACACACAGACGTGCGCACACACACACACACGGTTAAAACATACATTAGATAGATAGAGCTACGTCCAAAAAGCCCACCCATAGCCACAAAAAGTAAGACAAATTGTTGCCTTGTTGACATTTGCCAGCAACACACATTTTTTCTGCTCTGCATTTTAAATTGAATATAAGACAGATTGGTAACGACATGTGTGTATGTGTGTGTTGTACAACTTGTAACGGATGGATATATAGTGATCATAAAACTTGCTCACAGCTGCTCTTAATGTGCTGCTGCACAGTGTGTGTGTGTGTGTGTGTGTGTGTGTGTGTGTGTGTGTGTGTGTGTGTGTGACTCAGAAAGTGTGAGTTCATGTGAGAATTAGACAGTTTTCATCCGTGAGTAAAATATGCTTGCAGTCCCTTGTTAGGCTGCATTAGAGGAACAATCAGACATATAATAGCCTCTACGCATTGTTATTGACGCAGGATCAATAGGAAAACAACAACACATTACCACTGTCGCTAAAGAAACAACAATACATTACCACTGTCGCTAAAGAAACAACAATACATTTTAGGACAGGCAGTGCTCCAAACCCATGCCAGAATATAATTATTTTTAAACAGATTAGACATCCATTCCATCCATACTAACCGTCTGATTACCACAAGTTTTACCTGCCTCTCTGTTAGTTATATTGTTCAACATTTCTCCCATGCTTGAGTGAAATTGTTAAATGACTGTGGAGTGTGTGTGTGGTTGGTGGCTGGTTTAAGCAGCCTCATCTGGCCTGAGTTGGACTAATTACTCTATGGCTGGTGAGGTTGCACACCAGTAGGTCCTTGTTAATCAAGGCCCACAGGTTAAAACAGCCACCACCACAACCACTTGAGGAGAAGAGCTCTAGCATGTTCCATCTTCTCTGTTCACCATCAACTGCAAACTCTACAATCATCCGGATACCTCACTCATTCCTTTTCTTCGAGAGGAACACTCAACAGGGTGAATGATATGACAAGAATCGTGATGCTGTTAGGTGTGATGTCATTTTTCTTAGACAGCACTGCATTCAACACAATTGTTTACTTCAAGCTGGTCCTGAAACTGAGGGACCTAGGTCTAGGCGCTCCCATCTTTAACTAGATTATGGACTTCCTGACAGGCAGGCAGAAACATCATTAGCACACGCTGGCTTGTGAACAAGTGCCTTTGTGGTACGGCAACACCACTGCACAGGACAAGAAAGCCATCCAGAGGGTGAGGACAGCGGAAAAGATCATCGGGTGTACTCTTCCATGCATCGAGAAAATCTTTAGGACCAAGTGTCGAAAAAAGACCATCTCCATCACAAAGGACCGCAATCACCCAATCTCTTGTCCCCCCCTGCGGTACAGTCGCTGGTACCACAGCATCCAAACAAGGACTAGCAGGTTCAAGGACAAGTTATACCCATAGGCAGTGTGCCTACAGAACTTTAGGGAGTGCTGCCACTATCATAACATTGTCCCCAATATTACACTGTGTCATACTTATTTTCTGGACTTACTGGACTCATTACTGTTACTGCACTGTTCTGCATTACCCTTGCTGCACTGTTCTTCACTGTACTGTTCTTTTATTAATGTTATGATGCAGCTACAACTAGGGAGCTGCACTACGGTTACTTTAAAATGCGTTTTGCACCATCCACAATATGTATATAATCATCCTTTAGACACACAAATACGTATATACATTGTATAGTGTTTATATAGTAGATTGTATATAGTGTTTTTTCTAGTATAGTATTGTATAGTGTAGTTTAGTATTGTACCGTACGTGGCTGCAGGAGCCCAGGAGGTGGAGTGGTCGTCCGGCAACCGGAAGGTTGCTGGTTTGATCCCCGGCTCCTCCTCGTAAAATAGTCGAGGTGTCCTGAGCAAGACACCCGAACCCTTACTGTTACTCCCAATGTTCTGGCTGACTCTGCCGTCGGTGGATGAATGTGTGTATGAATGGGTGAATGTGAGGCATGACTTGTAAAGCGCTTTGGATAAAGCGCTGTGGTTGTGGTTGTGGTTGTAAGCGCTATATAAATATATAAATGCATAACCATTTACTGTTGTATAAAATCAGAGTGAAAATCAAAGGTAAGATAACCGTAGTGATGTGAGAGTAAGCATTCAATTGTACTTACTTACACATGGCAATCTTGAATCTAGGTACCAACGGTTCAAGGCCTCCACAGTGGTAGCAGGCATCTAGATTCCTGTGTCTTCGACCTATGCTCTGTGACTGTCCTCGTCCTCCAGCCCCTCCGCGGAACATGCCTCTCCCTCTTGACAGGCTGCCTCCTTGGCCCAGGTACGGACGGCTAGGCATTCGGATGCGGTCCGCCGATGCAGTCCAGGTCTAGATCTATATCTGGGGTGACATTTAGATTAAAGTTCCCTACACTTTCTACTCCATCTGTCTTTAGCAGATTTTTTTATTCTATCCATCTTCAAGGGCTCCTGTCAAACTTCTCCTTGTCTCTTTCATCCGCCAAAGCTGCATTTTACTGTTCCAAAATTCAAAGCGCAGCATCTAACCCTAAAAAAGTGTTTGAAACTTTTTCCTCCCTCCTCAATTTTCGCAAACTTCTTTGACAAGAACGTCAAGTATATCTGATCCTCCTTCCCAGACTCCCCGGGTGATGCTCGCATCAACCCCCCATGTCTTCCCCCCACCCTCCCACATCCCTCCCTTACCCGTTTCTCTCCCCTCTCCACAGATTATGTTCTTCACCTCATCACATTCAGCCGCCCCACCACATGCATTGGATCCAGTCCCCTCCCCTCTGCTTCAGTCTACTGCGCCTGAACTCCTGCCCTTCCTGACACACATCATCAACACATCTCTGACGTCTGGATGCTTTCCCGCTGCTTTCAAGACTGCCAGAGTCACCCCCCTCCTGAAGAAACCAACACTCGACCCCTCTGAACTCTTGAACGTGCTGTCTTTAACCAATTGTCCTTGTATATCCACCAGAACTGCCTCTTAGATCCCCCCAATCTGGTTTTAAGGTTTTTATTCACTCTTATATATATGATTGTATAAATTATTATTATAAATTATTGTTCTGAGTTCTAAAAAATTCCCCTAGTGGGACCAACTCTTTCTATACCCTTTTCCTCAAGCAAAATGTTCTTTATGTGTTTTACCAGTCTTATTCATACAATTGATACTCTTTAACCAATCCAATTGGTTAAATTTGATGAGGTCCCGGACCTGCCGAGTCCCAGACTCTTTATTGGATCAATGTACCCTGTTCTATTGATAAACCTGTCGGTCCTTTAGCAAATAATGAATAAGTCCACGCCTTTTTCCAGGCATTTAACATATGTTATTTATAATGTTACTTATTCAATGCCATTTCCTAAAATAGACTCTACTAGTATTGTGGTATAACCTGTATGGGTTATTTTTACCTCAGGATACCGTACTGAAAACCTGTTGAGTTTCAGTCCAATAAACACAGTTTTCACATATACAGTGTATATATATATATATCAGTGGCGAACCGTGTCTATCACAACTGGACCTTCTGTAGACCACCACCCCCCTCTAGTCAGACGGACGTCACGGAGGCAGTCACTTTATGCGTTATCTCATTTAGGCAGATAAGATTGTCGCAGCCAATTTACAAGTTGACCATAGTTGGCAAAGGTATGTAAGGTATGAAATGTAGTGAAGTAACAGCACAACACAGCACCACCACACACAGGCTATCAATGAAAGCGACAGTCTAAAACGCTTAATGTGAAAAGGCTTAACGTAACTTAAAGTTCCAAAACAGCGATAAATAATCACCAAATATCTCTAGCATATGTCTTGTCATAAGCACTTTCACCTCACGTCAAAATATCAAAACGGTTTTGTAACTCTTAGTTACGTTAAGCCTTTTCACGTTAAGCTTTTTAGACTGTCCCTCGATGACTTACTGTACTGGTACTGTAGCTCGCTACATCGTCACACACCATTAGGGTCTACTCCACTCAGCTAGGACTATTAGGTTTCATAGACAAATGGCTGCCACACAACCACACCTTCGTAACAATTACCAATGCAAGGGAAGATCAAGTCAAAACTCTCAATTTAAAATGCACAACAATGCTTAACAAACTCAAGACAGCCATTAACTAATCATTCAACAAGTGTGTGGAAACAAAATGCAACAACCAGCTCAACAAGATGCAACACTGCGACAAAACCAGCAAAGACAAATGAGTCTCATTCACCAATGATGTTCACTTAAAGACTAAATCCATTCTCCTGTCCTTCTGGATGAATGTTTTGATAACCCGGTCATAAAGCTGATCACTGCTTTTCAGATCCTAAATAAGTTGCCTTTCTATAGCTATAGAAGCTAATGCAGTGAGTCGGGATTGTCCTGTTCTGTTCCTCGTATGTTTTTATCCGTTTGGGGGCGGAAAAAGTCCGTTCCAGACGCAGTGGTGACGGGGATTGTTAACACTTTTTTATAATGTCAATCTTTTCACTGAATGGTCGTCTTGAAAAGGGTACTAACAACAATTACGCAACAACAGCATCTTCACCTGTTGCCATTTTGACATAAAAAACCTACGTAGAAAAAAACCAACGTAGCACTAAGCTAGATCCTCTGTCTCGAGCCAGTGAACTAGACCTTCTAGCGTACTATGAACTCTGAAAGAAAATGGGAAATCTGAAAGAATACACCCATTGGCTACAAACCAATATATGATTGGTTGATCAAATTGTCAATCCAAACGTACGCTCTCATTCAGTTTAAGGGCCAAGGCATTCGCTAGTACTTTGGTTGAAGGATATTCTTCCCAGCAACACAGAAAAATATCTGATTGGTTGATTTTTTTTCGAACACAAAGCCACTCAAATGCGTAGTGCATGGACCAAGAAAGACAAACAAATCAACGTAAAAATGTAATATAACAGATCAACAACACAGATACCATTCTCATTTATTCATTTTATTTAAATTTTATAAAATTGTATTAATACAATTAATTCAATTATTTTTATTATTTCATCTGAGGGTTCCAGGGTCTTCTCTGAATACCTTGAAGGCCCTGGCGCTTATATACTGTAAATACATATATATACACAGTATATATACACAGTATATATATTCAAAAAAATAAATATATATATATATATATATATTAGGGTGACCTGACTGACTGGGGTCTGTTGGTTAGGAAGTCTAATAACCAGACAGCCCCCACCCCCCCTATAACTGCATATCCCTGCTCCTGTATATACATTTATATATGCTCACTACCTTGTATATACATTTACATTTATATATATTTATCCTGCTTTCAATAATTGCATACCCCTGATCACTACCTGTTAAATACTTACTTACCTGTGTATATATATATATACCAATTATTATGCTTATTGAACATAGTGTATTGTGTGTTATGCAGCTTCGTTTACAGGCATTTAATTGGACCGTTGTTAGTCCCTGTGCGGACCCCTGAAGTGACCGTGTACAGCGCATGTCTGTAATACACTCTTCTCCCCCTCCGACGCGACCCTGAGTGGATGTGTGTTTCTTGTGCTAAGACAAATCCGTTGATGAATTGATAACGTAACAGGTTATGGGCCCAGAACTATGTCCAGCCAAACATTTAACCGGCTGTTGTTCGACGGTGATGAAAGAAACTACAAACTGTGGGAAACGCGGTTCCTCGCACATCTGGAACGTCGCAGACTTTCTGGGACAATCAGGGCCGAGCCAGTGATCGACCCGAATGCCGATAGCGCCGACGCATTGAGGGAAGCCGACACCGGGAAGAATATGCGGAATTAGTGCAAGTTTTAGACGATAAAAGTTTGTCACTAATTCTGAGAGAAGCAGCTGCGGATGGACGTAAGGCATTTCAAATATTACGGGAGCATTATGCAGGCAAGGGAAAGCCACGTGTGGTTAGCTTATACTGCGAGCTCTCAGCCCTCCACATGCAGAGCAACGAGACTGTCACAGAATATATTGTTCGTGCAGAGACAATATTCGCTTCACTGTCGAGGGCAGACGAGAACATTAGTATTAGTATATATTATATATCATGTATAGATATATTTTTTAAGTTGAGTGATAACAGTAGTCCAACGAAAAGGACAGTTAACACTAAAGGCTTAATGGTCTTAATGGACTGTGGTGCGACATCGCACATGATAAGTGACTTTAAGAAGTTTAAGACTATCGATAAAAACTTTAAGCCTAAGAACCACGTGATTGAACTAGCCGACGGTACCAAGACTACCGGAGTTGCCAAGGCCAGGAAAGTGAAGTGAAGTGGAGATTTTCCTGGTCGAGAGCAAGGGACACAAGGTGACAGCGCTACTGAAGAACGCCCTGTATATACATACATTTCCACAAGATATTTTCTCAGTAAAAGCAGCTACAGACAAAGGGGCAGAATTGCATTTCAAAGAAGGTAATAACTGGATGAGTGTTAATGATGGTACCAGGTTTAACATTGACGTCTATGGTAAACTGTATTATCTGTCCACAGTTAATGAAGAACATGTTGACAAGTTAAAGGGGTGTCATGATATTCAAATTTGGCATAGAATACTGGGCCATTGTAACTTTGAAGATGTCTCCCGATTGTAGTTGAAGGGATGAAAATGAAGGGAAAATGTGACATGTCTCTCAACTGTGAAATTTGAACAGAAGGCAAATGTGTTGATACAAGGAATAGGCAGGATGATAGCAAAGCTAAAGACATACTAGAGTTAGTTCATACAGACCTATGTGGTCCTATGGAGCCATCTGATAGAGATGGGTACAGATACCCTATAGCTTTCACAGACCACTATAGTAGTATGACTTGGACCTACTTTCTAAAGACAAAAAGTGACACAGCCAGAGCTACAGAAAAATTCTTAGCTGACACTGCACCCTACGGGAAGGTAAAGACTATAAGATCAGACAATGTGACGGAATTTACCGGGAAAGAGTTCCAAGATCTGCTTAGAAAGAATAGGATCAGCCATCAGACTAGTGCTCCCTATCCGCCGCACCAGAACGGCACAGCAGAAAGAAATTGGAGAACATTGTTTGACATGGGCCCATGCTACGGCCATGCTACTCCAGAGTCAATTGCCAAAGAACCTATGGAGATTTGCGGTGCAAACAGCTGCACAGATATGCAATAGGTGCTATTGTAAAATACTAGGGCAAACTCCATATAGTGTTTTCACAGGGAAAACTCCAAACATTGACCACATGATGGTGTTTGGTACTGAGTGCTATGCTTATGAACAAGACAAAAAGAAACTGGATACAAGATCCGAAAAAAGGGAATTTTCATGACAAATATAGCCCTGCATACAATGTATATTTTCCAAAGACAGGAAGAGTGTCAAAGCATAGGCTAGTGAAGTCCCTATTGAAGGACAGCAAGGATAGCCAGACTCAAACAGGTCCACATAACGATGGAGACGATGATGATGATGATATTGAGCTGAATGTAGCGACAACTAGAATTGGTGAACAACCCCAGTCTAGTCTGACAGCGACTACAGGTGCAGGAGGTGAAAGAGGTACACAACCTAGTATCCAAGGGGATAGTGGGGGCACACATTGTTACCCAACCAGAGATATAAATGCTCCACCATATCTTAAAGAGTACCAGTGTAAAACAGAACATACTGAAGAGGAACAGGATGTGGATTATTTATATAAAGCTATATTTGGTGTACCGAAAACATATACAGAGGCTATGAGTTCTGAGAGATCTCAAAAGTGGGCTAAAGCAATGGAGGAAGAAATGAACTCTTTGAAAGAGAATGAGACCTTCACCCTGTGCAAGCTGCCGAAAGGAAAAAAGGCAGTGGCAGGGCGCTGGGTTTTTGCAATTAAAGAGAGCCGTCTGAGACTTTCAAAGCCAGATACGTTGCAAAAGGTTACAGTCAAGTAGAGGGAATTGACTATAGAGACTTTTCCCCCCAACTGCTAGTATGACATCTGTGAGAATCCTGATGCAGAAAGCAGCACAAGAGGACCTCGTGCTTCATCAAATGGATGTAAAAACAGCGTACCTGCATGCCCCCGATGGACTGTGAGGTACACATGGAGCGACCAGAGGGATTTGAAACAGAGTCTAAAACGAATTAACATTTAGTTTGTAAACTGAACAAGTCGTTGTATGGCCTGAAACAATCTGGACGTAATTGGAACAAACTATTACATGATCATATATAATATATATATATATATATATATATATATATATATGTATGTATATATGTATGTATATATACTGTGTATATATATATACACACACAGTATATATACATACATACTGTATATATATATATACTGTATATATCCATACATATACAGTATATATATATATATATATATATATATATATATATATATACATATATATATATATATTTTGTATATATATATATATATATATATATGAGGTAATCAGCACCTTTTTAAGGGCAAAACGGCAGAAAGTTCAAATATCATTAAGAGAGATCGAAGTGCAGCCAAGCAGGAAATTAATGTGAAGCGCTAAAGCCGGATTATTGTGCAAGATTACATCAGCAAGGAGAGAGGGACAGCCAAAATTCTGCTCGGAGATTCCTTAAGCTATGCAGGGAGGGAGGACACGAGGAGAGGAGTAGGGGGGGGGGGGGGGGGGGTTGGGAACCAGGTTGCTGGGGGTTCAAAGATCAAACCTTGCAGCCCCCCATCACATGTTGAGCTGGGCTGGGGATGTGAATGTGGGCGATGAGTGAATGTGGCCGAGGATGTGAATCGAATCAAATGAATAATAACTTGAATGTTCGTGAGGTAGGGACACATTCCTGCTGGAGGCCCACACAAGGCGAGCTCTTCACAAGAAACCGCCTTGACGTGGATGAGAATGCATCTGCTTCAACAGAAACTCAAATCACATAAGATAGGTGCTCATATAATTGGTGACTCAGGCTGGCCCTGGGGGTGTGTGTGAGACAAAGAAAGAGAGAGTGTGTCATACAACGGAGAGACAGACCCCGGGACCCCTGTGTATGTACACACAAAACACTCAATATTAAGTAAAACAAGCCCTAAACTAGCCATATTATCTGTCCATACTATAAGCACACATACACATTGATATACAAACAATATTGATACTTTAGGTAACCCCAATCAGATCCAATGTGTACATTCAGTTAAACTCCAACACACACACACACACACACATCTGGTGTCCCAGTTAGAGATGTAACCCTTGACAGGTCTTCGAGGCGGCAGAGCCACACGTCCTCCCTCTTTAACTCTTCTACCTGTGGCCATGAGCAAGAGACAGACGTAATCAGGGCCATTAGATAGGGTGCAAGACGAGCCCAATTACGGAAGGTTAGTTGAATTAGGCTGCTGACAGATGTGTACAGCACACCAAATCCACACCTGCTCTCGATGCGGATCCACCTTGACCGTACAGCCCTCATTTCACGTTAGGGGCTGACAGGATGGGAGTTTAGTGATTGCTTCACCTCTACCTCTCCTGATGAAGTGAAATTTCCAGATGTAGGTTCTTGTTCTGTTTTTTGTTTCACTTTCCTGAGGGGGATCAAAGACAGATGCACAGCCCAAGAATCTCTCTCTCACACACACACACACACACAGCTGGCGAGATCATTTAGTACACCTTAATGGGGACGTTAACTTCACGGAGGTGAATCCCTTCAAACTAAGAAGACATCCCACCATAAACGAACAAGAGCAGGAAAGGATTTCTGAGAATTATTTATTGTTTACTTTAGAATCACACCCCTCTTAGTTTCCTCACCAGGACCAACAACAACTGTGTGTGTGTGTGTCAAACGCCAGCTCCGTCACTTCCCACTGAGGGTGTGTGATGAAAAACAAAAAGAAAAAATATATTATGAGCAGAAAAGACATGCATGTACATTCTAAAAAAAACGTATGTGAGAGAGTAAGATATAATAATAAACCAGGCATGTAGGGAGTGGACTGTTTATATTACTTTGAGGTGCATTTTTTAACTCAAGGTGTTGAAAATAAATGAGTTTCCGTCATCACAAAGTGAAATGCTGAAAGAAAGACAAACAGACTTTAGCTGTGAGTTGTAAAATAATCACACACACACACACACTTGAAAGTGGTTTTCCTTCCTAAAGACAAAAAACAACATTACTATATGATTTTGATTACAAATATCAGTTGCTTCAAAATAAAAACATTAATTAGGCAGAATGATGCCTCATCACTTGATTGTGATAAGCTTTACAACCTCATTTTGTTAACGCAGTAGAGACCCAACAACTAAGGCAGACACAAACTTAAAGGATTAAATAACATCTAAATAGAACCAAATTAAAAATACTAATCAAGAGTTTCTCACTGTTATATCTCTAACATTCAGATATAATGCAATCTAATCAGTGGTTCCCATATACATAATTCAAGCAGGTATTCAGCCTATTAAATAATCATAATAATACAAATTAACATACAAACAATAAATATCTCACAAGAATCTCACAACAAATTAGGCAGGTATACAAGCAGAATCCTGCAGGCAATGTCCATGGTAGATCTCTATAGCACAGCTATAATAACATATGAACAGGAAACAGCAGACGTCAACAAGTATAAGTATAAGCCTATTATGGCTGTGTGATGGCAAGTGATTGGTTAAGTGGGGGAGGTTCGATGGAATGACCAGGAGGTCATTCAGCAGTACAGTAGGAACTGACGATCTGCTTTACACAGAGCCACGAGTAAAGCAGATCATAGTGGTATCGGTTATGGTTATCATACTAATGAGCATGTCATGTCATCGCCACGTTTACCTTGCCAATGCTTGGCCCAAAAAACACACCCAAAAAAAAAGGAACCTCTTCTCGTCTTACCTTCACGTTTAGCTAATTTGTTTTTTATAGGGGGGAAAGGGTGCATGTGACAGTAGCACACGTGCTTCAGAAAACTCAGTGGCGAAAAGTTGCTCTGCTCTGGAAATCTGATGACAGCTGTGGTGACAGTTGCTCTGGTGACAGTTGTGAATGTACTTTTTTCCACTAGCTCCTACCTACAGTAGGAGCTAGTGGAAAAAAGTACATTCACAAGCTAAGTTCATCCAAAAAAAGGGAAGGGGGGAGGGGGATCACATATATTTGGTATACTTTCCATTTCAAACTGTTATAGAGTATAACAGAAAGACAAATTCCATAATGCTTAACATAACGAATGGCGTTGAAGGAAATTAAAAATGACACCTGCATGGAAACCGAACAATTGATGGTGGAGAAAAGGAGATTCGGCAGCATTCTCTCAAAGCAACGGCGATCTACCAGCAGCCCCATGTCATCCATTAACACTAACCCTGGGCCAACAACATCTGCTCCACTGGCCTCACTATAGCCTACTGAAAAATACAATCATAAAGGATGCCCTATTGCAACGTATCAAAAGTGCAACTAAACTCCTAAACCTCTCTCTCTCTCTCCATCTCTCTCGTTTAAAAAAAACTAAACAGCTGCAGCAAGACATCAGACCCCCCAGTCCATGGCCGTCTGAGCCACCGCGAACACGGCTGCGCCCAGGGTAACGGACAGGCCCCACACGGCCATCTTCACCATGCGGTTCCCTTGGTCCCACGCTGGGCCAAGGGCTCTGACCGCTGCAGACTTCGCCGGCCCTAAGGAGGGGGTTACAAATGAGACAAGAGGAAGTTAAGCACAAACCAAGGAGGGTAAGGAGCAGGATAGTAACTATGTACGGATAGGTTTGAAAATGTTGGAATCGATTAGAATTGCAATGTGTGCATACAATTGTGAGCATTTGTGCAAATAATTGTTCTGGTGCCACTTTTTGTTTCCAGTCGAATGTCTCTTTCTATTTAGTACAATCAGTGTGTGCCTTGTTCAGATTATATGTATTTATATATATATTTGATATTTGCATTTCTTTGTTGGTACATTTATCACTGCATTAAATTAAATACAAATTGAGGGCTGGTGCTACCATGCTAGCATGTTTATTCAACATTTTTGGGGGAAAATTTACTAAATGAATCGAATTGCAACAAATTGTGGTCAAATGTTGAGATTTCATGATGCGTTAAATTGTTGCCTCAAGAATCATTCACACCCCTAGAGACAGTAGTACTTCTATATAGCATTACCAGTTCCTAGTAGTTATAAGTAAATTATCTCACTACAATTCAACTACAAGAACCAATTGACTGCAATATCACTTCTATCACTTAATTGACTCCCACTGTAGTCCATTTACAGAACACTTGCATGACTCCCAAATCCTCAGCTAAATTAGGCATTCGCTTGTCAGGTTTTCAAGGGCTGACTTACGTTCAGCCCCTACACCCCACCCCACCCCACATCTGTGATAAGAGATGCCCCCCCCCCACACCCCCTCCCAGTGCTACAACAGAGGAACCGCTCACCACGCCTGGAGGCGGAGGAGCCTCCGTCCCTGGTGAGCTGCCGCAGAACGGAGTCAGGCCTCTGGTGCAGGGTGGAGCGCTGGAAGCTCTGGAAAGTGCTGATGGACAGGCTGGGTGAGAGTGGGAGGTCGGGGTTGATGTGGGGGCGGGGAGAGGAAGGAGTTAATTGGGGGAGGAGAGGAAAAGGGGAAAATGTGCCGTTCGACGACAGAGAGGAGCACTTTCAGACGGATGGATAGAGTGACTGTGCGAGGGGAGAGAAGAGAGAAATTACTCTGGGAACGCTTTTTCACAAGGAAGCCAGGAAGGGAAGAAAATAACAGAAAACTAAAATATGAACTACAGAGAGAGACACTTTCACAAAAGACGGAAGGAGAGAAATGGAGGGTGGAGAGAGAGGGGGAAAAAAGCCCAACAAAAAAAAGGGGGGAAAGTTAAACAAGGCACATTTTCCTTATTTAACCCGGCAATTCATCCTTCAGGTGGTCCCCTACTGGGCCCAGAGGACTGTGTAGTCCCAGCTCACTGCGTCAGAGTAGCTCTCCAGGCGGGCGCTCTGCAGCGTTAGCCAGCTAATGACCTCTGCTTAAGCACCCCAGCAGCCACAACCAAGGTCGGGCCCAAAAGACCGCCTTATTAAGAGTGAATAACACACTGGATGTGAGAGTGGCTCACACTGTGTGTGTGTGTGTGTGTGTGTGTGTGTGTGTGTGTGGTGTGTGTGTGTGTGTGTGTGTGTGTGTGTGTGTGTGTGTGTGTGTGTGGTGTGTGTGTGTGTGTGTGTGTGTGTGTGAAATATCTTTAAGAGAATATGCAGCCTTTCCCCATGTCCCTTTCTATGGTCTAACAAAGGTCGGTGAAAGCTAAAGGTGGACCAGCCTTTGAAAAATATCCTCTTCTCTCTGCTCCTGTCCTTCCTCAGAGTTAAATAAGTGTGTGAGTGGTCCCTACGAACCTTTCCCTTACCTCCTGCGAGGCTGAAGGGCAACCCGTTTGGCTAACAGAGAGGGAGGATACTGCTGGAACAGGGCCTGGGCTCGGCCAATCAGATGCTCATACGGGAGGTCCTGGGGGAATGAGGAGAGGAGGTGGTGGACCATGCCCATGTCACACTCCGTCTGCCTCACCTCCTTCTCTCGGTGTAACACAATCTGTCGAAAGGAGGAGCAGCTGTAGTTACTACAATTAAAACTTTGACCTAACTAACTAACTTACAAGTGTGGATTGATGGAACAATAATCAAGGTTAATAAAACGTTATGTTTAAGCTTATTGTATTTCAAAGGATAAAAAGGATTTATTTTTCTTAAATTTATATATATTTTATTAATTTATTTAATTTATTTTTTAAATTGCGTTTTAAAAAATGTGGAAATGGTATCGGAAAATAACTTTCCTAGCCATTGTGCGACTTTATATGCTGTAAACATGGTCCCGGCTAGAGGCCATAGTTCAGCTTTTCTCCAGCAGGTGTTATAATAACCGGTTTACTATACAGTTGAAGCAATTGCACTGAAGCTAAATAACTAATATTATTAGTTAAAAATTAATAAATTATTATTATGAAGTATGTTTTTTTTTAATATTTATTTTAGAGTTACTCCTTATTCCCAATCGCACACATATTAACCACAACACCATATATGACTATATAGATCCACCATCTAGTATACTACATGTTTCTGTAAACATATAAACATATGTATACGTGTCACGTATTTGACATTTTGATTGACTGCTGCCTTGTAGCCTTCTGCCTTGTAGCTATAATTGCCATAATTTTGACCTGAATGTCTTAATCGCATAGATTGAGGCTATGAATAAAGCAACGTTACACATTATTATACAAATAATCAGAAATAATAAGAAATAATCGTTGGTACTTTATTGGGTTGAGGTTTGGTTTTTTGACAATCAAAAGTAAAACACGTAGGCCCACTATATGTAAGACTATTTGTCCGTCATCATTTTACAGTGATAACAGTAGTTTGGTCTTTGTGGTGCATTGCCACTACATCACTATGTCACAACACCGCTTACAACTATAGCAGTTGCAGCTGACAGCTGGCGCTATGAAACTGGCATCTTCTGGGTGACGTCACGGGCAGTGGGCAGGGCTTTGCTCTTTAGGTCACCTTTCTTCCCTTTATTCGCTGCTCTGCCTGCCTTTTGATCTGCGACCAGTTCCTTTAGCAGCAGTACAATACATTTAAGTTTTCTTACAAACCGATTTTATACAGCCAACATACAATGGTTCACATTAATTGACAGAATAGGCTTCCATAATTGTAGCACCTGAATGTATTTTCGCATTAGACGAGTTAACGGGAACCGTTTACATAAGTGACGAGTGTGCACCGACTGTTAGACTCTTCTACAGCGCTATCACCGCAGTGCTGCCCAGCTGATTGTATTGGAGGTTGAATCAAGACTCTTCTTCAGCTATCATAGCCATCTCACATTTAGTTTATTCACCATGTCCCACACACGCACACACACTTACCGTAGCAGCAAGGTAAATGGGCATCAGGGGATGGGATGCCAGGAAGAAGTCATAGAGTCGCAGGGTGAGTCTGAACTCTGATAGGACGTGGCCATACCATGTGATCAGCCATGACAGCGCAAAGATGGTGCCCACCTCCGCTCTACAGAAGAGGAAATAATTTAGACTTTAAGAATTGTATGATGCAAATTAAAGACACGACCAAGACCAAACAACCCCTGAAAATATATACTTAGTCTTAATCAGTATCAGCTGTTAAGTCAGAGTTCTCAGTACATTCCACTTTCACCCTACCTTTCAACTGACATCATGAGTCCTCAACTTTTATATGAGTGATTTATATGAGTGACATATACTTGGCATGGTCCAATACTGCAAACGTTATTTAAATAATCAAAAGCTGAGGAACAAGCAAAACCTGCTTAAAAGGATGTAAACAATACTGCGATCTTACATTTACATTTACATTTTACATTTAGGGCATTTGGCAGACGCTTTTATCCAAAGCGACTTACAAGGTGTACATTAGTTGAAGCAGACAATAGCATAACACTGGGGTATCTTGTGGCAAGAATTTGCATGTGCGCATGCGTGTGCGTAGCGTACCTGACCAAAAAGTCGTGTAGCTCTCTGTCGACCTGCTCTAAAATAGGCATCAGGTAGTTTAGAATGTGCTTAGTGCTGTCCATAGTAGGGTCCATGAAATCCCTATAGAATTTGTGAGGGAACAGAGATAAGGAACAATAGACATAAGGATAATGTATAAAAAAAACAACACACAAGTATAAAAAAAACAACAACAACACACAAGCAAATTAAGAACATATCCGATAACAATTTTCTCAACACGTTTAGAAAGCGTGCCGCTAATTCAGACTACGAAACACATGACAGAAACATGCCGCAATTACACCAAAAGACAACAGAAGGGTTTCCAGAGGACACTTAAAAGATAAAACACGTCTGGAGCTGCTTGTTGTTGCCACAGTTTGTCAGTCAGTGCTGTTGGAAATGTGCTAAAAGAGAAGTATTTGTTGATGTATATATTTACATTGAGATTTTTGAGGTTCTCAAAAACCTGAGAAAATACACACAAGAACTTCCAGCTGCGTGAATAAGTGACAGCAGGATTTTAATAAAGAACGAGTTGTGACTCATTGGAAGGGAGTGTCACCCGAGAGTGAGTGAGTGAGTGAGTGAGTGAGTGAGTGAGTGAGTGAGTGAGACGTGACGCACATACCGGAGGTGGTGGTTGGAGAGCGTGTGCAGCATTGCGATGGCGGTCCTCTCGCCCACCAGCAGCAGCAGGCTGACGGCCACGTCGTGGTAGCCCTGGTAATAGTGGAGCTGGGGGCTGCGGCGCAAAACCTCCAGCATCACATCCGTCAGCTGCTCCTGGAGCACGGCCCGCTGAGACGGCGGCATGCCTGACACACACACACACACACCATTTGTAACATTACATTGGAAAGCTTGCTCCCCATTCTTTCCCGCAGTATACATCTCAAAAAACAATACCATAAAAATAATATATACAATAAAAATGAACAAAAAAAGGACAGCAAAGTGACTGATAGATGGTATGAACATATCTCTCACACACACACACACACCCCCCCCCCCCTTCGGAACAATGTGACAGTGATGGAGCCTTTTACACAGAGATCCTCTAAAGAACATCAATCATTATGCCACTCCTGTATGTCTTCACATAGCATTCTGGCATTCCAGAGTGAGAGGTGTGACATGTAACACAGAGCGAGAGTCAGACTGAGAGTCAGAGAGAAACTATACTAAGTAGTATTGGGTATTGGTATTAGATAGTGTTATACCTTATATCTATTCCCAAACTTCCATTAATGGAGAATTCTGTGTTGTTCATAGAAATGTAAATGTTTTAAATGTCCTTGTGTAATAGAACAATAAAGACAGATGGAAAATACAATTTTGGTGACTGGACGAAGACGATATGAATTGAAAGAACATGAGTTGTGGAATAGGAGAGAGGTTGCTTGTAGCAAAGGCATAAATCCCCAACGTGGATTTTATTGTGTAATAGTATAGCAATGTCATCCACAGTCATGGTCCTCAAACCACGCTATGTGACTAAAAAAGGCAGTGAATCAGGAGAAATGGGCCACACTGCGTCTCAAATTGGACAACCTGAATGAAACTGAATGAAACTATCCAATCAAATCCACTTGGTCCATCTTTCCACCAGGTAAGTGAGAGGAAGAGCAAAGATCGGCCCTTTCTATTCTATGTTCCAAAGAGAAGCTTGGTAAACGGAAACATTACATACATAGTAGAGGAGATAACTTTCCCAGATTCTAATTTATCAATGAGCAATTGATACGCAGACTCCAAGTTGATTGATTGACCTGTAACCCAATGAGTTAAGGATAACCAATCAGAGATCAAATGTCTAGATACAAGGCTCTGCCAGACCACCAGTTTATACAACTACAACCCACACATGCAGTCACAGACCAACTGATTGATTTACCTTTAGGAAACCTTTTCATTGATCTCCTGACATCCAGTAGAATCTGGTTGTAATCCTTGTGGTTTTCCCGCACATCTCCACCTTCATTTACAAATATAAAAACACACTGAAAATGGGTCTGGTGATCAAACCATCGTCTCTCCTGGCTTCACTAAAACTTTAGTTACTAATATAATTAGTCTAAATCACTTTGCTGTTACCACGAATGTACACGATATAGCACTATAGGTCTTTTATTCTGATAATACACTTTGTAAAGTACTTTTCACCACTATGTAAAGCCGACTCACCACTATGTTGTTCAAACTTTATTTCATGTATACCATAAGATGAAAGTGCTATAGTTTACATTTGTGGCAGGCACACTCACGCTAAATGATGCCTTCCAGCTGAATCGGTACAAGGAATTCATTTTTCCAAATGATATTGGTGATGCATGTGCATTGTGTGAAGCCAGGAGAGCAGTTAAGATAGTTTGATCCCCCAGACCAATATCGTCCTTTAAAGAGACTCGTGAGCAATCATACCCATGTGAGTGTGCTAGTGGGATGGTACCACTAACCAGGTTTATGAGGCAGATCATACACGTTGATGTTGAGAAGTTTGGGCCACACTTTCCTCCTCAGCTCATTGGTCAGCAGCCCTCCCTCACCGACGGCTGCTTTCCGCAGGGTCTCAATATCCACCGGATCACTGGTCAAAAATGTATTGGCCCAAGGTGTCAACAGTTTGGTTATTTTGGAGAACTGATTATGTGCCAATATGACTCATAATTCAGGTGAAGATAATGCAGATCAATACCTGGAAAACAATGGCATCCTGAGTCTGAAATCTGTAGACTCCTACAGCAGCGCAAAACATTGTTTACTAATCTAGCCAGTAAGGGCGGACCTAAGTGAGACCCCAGCGACGGAGACACTTTAATGTCACTGGTTTTTTGAGTCAAGGCCAAATTTGCCCCGAGTCGCTTTCTACTTTAAAAAGTAGAAAGTTCGACTTCATGTGGCATTCCATTGCACTTTTTCTAGTAGTAGGTTGTGAATTCTCGACTTTGGAGTTGTCTGGACTGCAGCATTAAGCCAACATGGCTACTCTGAGACTGTCCAGGCCCCTTTTGCCAGTCATGGACCTTATACATACGCAAAAGGCAGTCCTCACAGAGGGAAGCTATGTGTAGGCCTGTCACGATAATTATGTTAGCAATTTGTGTGATTTATGCTTTCATGACTTGAAAAAAAAGACGTTCAAATATTGCTAGGATAAAATATCTTCAAACAACCGTTATCGTGACAGTCCAGCAACCTTTTCTGTGGAGGTGCGTGGTAAAATATAGGTCATTCACAATAAGAGACGGCAGTTAGGAGCGGCAGTTTAGTAGAGTTCTAGTCTATTATAACTTAAAAACACTGGGAAGGAAAACATCAACACAAACACACCTGTTGAATGCTTGGTGAATCTGGAGCAGCTTCTGTTTCTTCCAGGACTCAGTTTCTA
Organism: Muraenolepis orangiensis; assembly: GCA_027704905.1. Taxonomy (NCBI): domain Eukaryota; kingdom Metazoa; phylum Chordata; class Actinopteri; order Gadiformes; family Muraenolepididae; genus Muraenolepis; species Muraenolepis orangiensis. Next base: position 23,174,879 of record CM051007.1, read on the forward strand.
TACAGGTGGGAGGGATGGGATTTGATAGGTTTGGGGACAGGGTCGATAAAGTGGACATGACATGGGTACAGGACAGGTCAGAAGGGGGCAAACAATAACACAAATATGTTCAAAAGTGTCCACTCCAACAAGCACTGCATTGCATATGTTTGCAAAGAGAGGCAGGTCAGTGACTGAATTAAGCTATGACATTATAAAGCCCATCACGTGAAGAATATGAACATCAAACACTGTTGATCGCGAACTGTGATGTAATGTAACAGCGAAACAATACAAATCGACCCGCCGATATGCTTACTAGCAGCAAACACTACGACTTCGCCACGTAGGCAAAGGGGAAGCCGTATAAGTGTGCGTAGCATGGACCACTATTACCGATGGCATGAAGATACATTAATACTCTTGCCACCACGCAACTAGACACACCAACATTTTGCTACAGTCTATAACACGTTTCCCACCGAATGAAGGCAATTTGAAATGTGAACATATTCTCCAGACAACAGAACGCGAGAATAGTGACAATACGCTGTAGACTGAGCTTAACGCCAACTAACTAACTTTACCTCCTCTGGTGGGGTCTCCATTCACACGACCTTCTGCCTTATTCTTGTGTCGGGTTGCCTTTTTAGTCACCATTAATACGTCACAGTTGTATACATTTATTAGACTTCAGCACCCACAGGAAGAACACATTATAATCGTATGCTTTTAAAACAAGTACGACACTGAGGAAATGTGTACTCAAATTCGTTGAGCCAGAAACAAACATCCATACGACTACTACCGGTATTGTCGTTGTGGAGCTCTTCTTCCTAGTTGTTTCAGGTGTTAGATCTAGGCTTCGCCTAAATTAGCGCCCTCACCTGGTGAACTGTATTTACCAACTACTGTATGTGCGACCTAAACGACAGTGACAGTAGACTACTAAAACATTTTATTTTTAATAAGTCCGAATGTTAAAATATATTAGGAAAAAGTTCATAAATGAATACAATTGTAATTGCATCACATGGTAAGTATACAGCTTTAAATTAAAATATGTATGCTAGCCGCAAGCAACTCAGGTCTGCAACCTCTAAGTCGCAATATATCGGCAAGGTTTAAATGGCCATAAACTAAATAAATATGATGTGTCTCATATAGAAGGCAGCTACCTGCAGCCTTGCTATCTAGTGAGGCAGTATCCTTAGGAGGCAGTGTTTGTGATAAATAAGTGCAAATAAGTCTTGTTGGTGATACTCCGCCATATTGAGAGGACGCAAGAGAGTTAAATCCTAAATCAATGTCAATATCGGCCTGCCGTAACCTAGGCTAATGAACAATTGTTTGTTTTTGTTGCATGAGAAACGCTGTGTTGCATGAGAAACACAACAATGTCACCCCATCCCTGTCAAATCCTGACAAAAACCATTGCTACCAACATAATAACTAACAACATTCCAATGCTCCCAAAATGGTCATTGCAATGGGACATCACGATGTACAAGCCCTACAAATATCATTGTACGCCAGGATCTAGGAAGTTCTATACCAGCAGCAGTTCAACTTGTACTGCTTTGTACTTTTCGGCCTCAATCATGTGCATTGATCTTAAAGCAATGGACACTTTTCAGGCTGTACCAGTATAAGAGTGAAGGTCATTTCCCATACGTAATTCCCGACAGCACAGATTGTCTAACTCTGATCAGAGTTTGTGTTTCAATTTGCTTTTTGGAATGGGTCGGTTCTATTTGGGACATGTAAAACTGCCATGGGTGGCAGTATAGCTCAGGAGGTAGAGTGGTCACCTCACAACCAGAAGGTTGCTGGTTCAATCCCCACCACCTCAAAAGCTGTCAAGGTGTCCTTGAGCAAGACACCCTAACCCTAACTGCTCCTGACGTGCTGGCTGTCTCCTTGCACGGCTGACTCCGCCATTGGTGGTTGAATGTGTGTATGAATGGGTGAATGTGAGGCATGACTTGTAAAGCACTTTGAGTAACCATTGGTTAGAAAAGCGCTACATAAATGTCCATTTACCATAACCGCTTATTGAGAATGCTTCATCTGTGAATTCAGACAGAAATTTGGGTGCTTGTCAGAAAGCACATTGTTTGGTGTCACAAACAAACAAAACATTTAGCGAGTGGCAACGCAGTTTATGCAGTTAGTGCGACAGACAGTTGTGTTCACTGCGGCAATTGCACATTTGGAGTGTGTGGCTGGTTTAAGCATCCTCATCTGGCCTGAGTTAGACTGATTACTCTCTAGCTGGTGAGGCTGCACACCTGTGGGTCCTTGTTAATCAAGGTCCACGGGTTAAACCAGCCACCCCCACACACACTCGAGGAGAGAGCTCTAGCATGGCTTGTTTAGCAGTCGCCGCTTGAGGGCTCCTAATGAAGACAAGAACACTGTTGTTGCTGATGCTGATGATGTTATTATTATTATTATTATTATTATTATGTTGGTGAATGAACAGAGCAGATGGTAAATGCCAGAGCTCTCTCCTCGAGTGTGTTGGTGGCTGGTTTAACCTGTTGGCCTTGATTAACAATGACCCACAAGTTTGCAGCCTGCTGGATGCTTAAACCAGCCACCGTGCACACACTCATGCAATACACAGTCAGATATTATGGTGGCATGTTGCACCTGGTGAGAGGCATCATTTTACAACCTGGCTTCAATTCATCACCTCACTATCTGCGTTGCCACCACCAGTGTAAAGTCCGGATCCCTAACTCATGAATAAAGTTTTAAGAAAGCATGTTGCACAACATTAAAATAGCCAGTGGCAAACTTAATCCCCACACCCAACTCAACCGCTCTACTGCGAATAAGGGAGAATGACGCATGTGGAGGGTGTAACCAGGGTGGGGTAACAAGTGTGCTGGGAAAACATTAGAGCTGTCAAATAGTTTGACATTTCAAACACAGTCCTGCAAACACAGCGGAGCTGAAAGTCCACCAAGTTGACACTGTTTCAATGTAATTTTACAGCTAAGAATTTGAAAAAGGATTGTTCACTTTGGCACTTTGTTATTCAGTTTCTTAAAGTGGCCTACTTGTTGCAACATTAATTTGCATTAGATGTTTATTTGCAAACAATTTACAAGCAAGCTGTTTATGTTCACTTTGTTGCAGACATTATTTTGTAACAGATTATTTATGCGGTTGTCCGCTTATTATTAATCTTATTATCGATGTTTTGGGCAATACTCAGCAGTCCCTGAAACCTTTTTGCTCAGAAAAACTCAAATGAAAAGTAAATGAAAAAGTAATGAAAAGAAAAATGAAAAAGTAACAAATAAAATAATAAAAATCTGTAACTGCTTTAAGCATTTAATTCTTCCATACCTGCATTTGTTTAGCCACCCACAAAAAAAAAACTACAGGTAAATGTTTATTTTAAACTTGTGATTAATCTGATTAATCACAGAATCTTATTGTGATTAATCCGATTAAATATTGTAATCGGATATATCTATTGACAGCACTAAAAATATATATATCCAGTTTATCATGTGTATCATGCTTAATATTTTTCTGATACCAATACCAGTATGCCTCAAAATACTTCCTATTTATTTTTCTTATATATTGAAATTACAGCCGCCATTCAGCCCAAAAAAAATTATTATAAGAAAGGCCACATTAATATAGGAAACAAACCAAAACATACACAATTTAAACATTAATTAGGCACTTACAGTTTGTATTGTTAAGCGGGCAGGCTATATGTTTTTAAGAAACTTTAATTAACTTTAATTAAATAATATTTCATTAGTTATCTTGCATACAATTTATGTATAGTCATGTTGTATGCATCCATTAACTGTCTTCATATTTTATTTGATCTTTTTCACATTTCATATTTTCAGGTATCGGAATCTGTATCGTGTAGGAAAAAATGGTATCGCTAATTATTATGACTTATAGCCTCTTCAGACCATCCTGATCTTGCAAATTGACATTATGTTTCTCTCTGTAGAGAAACAGATAGCAGATCTGTAGATATCTGCTATCAGTATGGCCCTGAGCCTGTTGAGAGCCTTTTCCAAAAATGTTAAATGATAGGAGCAATCAGTGCTAGGGTTAATGAGGGACAAGGAGCGCTGCAGTTTCAAAACAATGGCGGCACCCAAAAAGTGTGAAGAAACTGAAGGTTTTCAGAACGTTTTTGGGGATGCGGAAGGATTCTGCAGATTGTGTAGAGCTAGGTAGCTCCTTTCACCATTAAGGTACCACACATAAAGAGTCTGGACTGCAAAGCTAGCTCAATGCAGAGGAGGTTGCGCAAGACACCATTAATTTGTGGACCTCGGGGCAGGAAGAGACAAATGGACTGATGAATTGATTGTGGATGGGTTGCAGATTAGGGATGAATCTATGAATTAAGGAAAAATCTTGGCATGGCTTCCATGTTTTAAAGCATCACTCATCACTACAAGACAAAGGGGGCACTAACTGCATCATTCAAAATAACTAGCCCCAAATATTCTTTTTATACATACAAATACAAATATCGCCGACTGTTACTGGTTTCCCGTGTGTGCTGCATTTAGGTTCTAGCACGGTCCTTGACAGAACAATATGGCCAACCATGGACCCGCACATCATGTCACCACAGGCCCGTCTCGAGAGGGCCAAGGTCGCCCTCCAACGGCACAAGGTACTGTTAGCCACAATAGCCCAGTCGGTCTTAGCAAGTCAGCAGACGCTAGCATTACTAGGGCAGCAGTATAGCCTCTCAGGCTGAGCAGGTTTTCAGTACTCGGGCCCAGCGGGCAGTACCCCCTCCTTCCTCCTTCACTGACACCTGCTCCAGAGCCCGCACGGCTGAGATTAGCACCGGAGCCCGGTCTTACACCTCTGCCTTTGAGGGGCCTACTGTGGGCTACTGCCTTCACCGGTAACCACCGTTCACTAACGGCTGAGATATTCGCCTTAAGTTACCCGAAATTACCCTGCAGAGCGAAACTGGGGTGATTCTGTAGGCCGTCAACCCAGAGGAGCGGGAACACCGTCCCCAAGAGAATCTCTGCCTTAACTGCGGCCAGGCTGGTCACTTCATCTCCCAATGTCCAGTTAAAGGCAGGGCTCACCTGTTAATGGGAAATGTACGGGTGAGCCGAACCTCAAGACTTTTCACCAACCAAAGACCCCTGTGCAACGCCCAACTGCTGCCCAACTGCTTGGGCATCGGCCAATCGCCCCTATCGTGCCCCGTTCCTGCAAACACCCTAGATGGTCATCTTCTGGGGACTGTCACTCATCAGACCACACCTGTCTGCATGCTCCTCTCCGGTAACCACCATGAAACCATCCAGTTACACATCTTGCGGTCTCCTCAGCTTCCCTTGATCCTGGGCTACCCCTGGCTCCGCCGCAACAACCCCAAAATCTACTGGGCAATGGGAGCCATCGTGGGGTGGAGCTCATCATCGGCTCTGTCTGAAACAAGCCGCCACACACCAGTGCTTTTGTTTCAGTCCTGCTCCGGACATGGCCGGGGTGCCAGCTGAATACCACGACTTTCAGGAGGTGTTCAGCAAGGCCTGCACCCTGGTATGTCTCGCTGGCGTTCCCAGGCCAGCGTAGTGGAGATGTAATCACCCCACCTGTACCTTGGTCTGCCCTGTGGTCTTTTCCCAGCTGGATGTGCCTGGAAAAACTCCCTCGGGAGGCGACCAGGAAGCATCCTTACTAGATGCCGGGACCACCTCAACTGCCTCCTTTCAACGTGAAAGAACAGCAGCTCTACTCCGAGTCTCTCACTTGTGACGTAGCTTTTCTCCCTATCCCTAAGAGAGACACCAGCCACCCTCCTGAGGAAATTTTGGCCCCTTGTATTCGCAAAACTTGTGTGTGCATAGTATTTTGTTTCTCCAGTGTTTTGCTCCGCCTCAAAGGGGAAGCTTCTCCTGATTGGCTATTGTGAGCTGAAATTGTCCGTCTAACCCAATGGGTAAGACAGACAATTGTCTTATCCAATGGGTGTTTGTGGAGGAAAAACTTCCGGAGATCAATTAGGTTTCTATAGATATTATCTACTTGTTCTAGCAGGGTGAACCCAATTGGTGTTGGCCTCTTTGTGTTGACCTCTCTTAGTGATGTCCTGCAGTACATTTACTTCCACATTTCTGTTCAAATTATATGAAAACAAATTTGTTTTCATATCATACTTGTTAAAGACAAACCATAAGAGGACTTAGTTATAACACTCACACCATTTTGGGCCCCCCTGTGGGTAAAGTGGTGCCTAGAGCTTAGCTGAACACCTACTGACCGTGTGCCACCTACGCCAAATTTCTCACACTTGTTAAGGAGGGTGTACACACCAAAAACAGATATTCTGTGAATACCTAATGACGGTAAGCATTGCAGCTGATCGCAGAGGTCCAGGACCACAAGAACCAGCTCCCGCACAGCCCCAGGCCCTGGCAGGTGGTCAAGTCCAATAAATAAAAGCAGGGCCTTCGTTACAAACTTGGATGGCACTTCTCCCATGGCTACTTGTGCCAAGCCAATAATATAACTTGGGGGTTCGCTGAAGACAACCCAAAACAACACATATTAACCGTATTAACTAAGAAACAATATAAACCAAGAATATAGGAGATACAGGAGACAAGATGAAGACAATATTAATTGAAATAACTTGTGGAAGAAGAGTTGTGGAATATGAGAGGGGTTGCTTTTAGCTATGGCATACATCACCAACGTGGATTTTATTGTGTAATAGTTCAGCAATCATCCACAGCCATAGTCCTCAAACAAATGCTATGTGACTAAAAAGGGCAGTGAATCAAGAGAAATAGGCCACACTGTATACCAAAACTATCCAATCTAATCCGCTTGGTCCATACGTCCATCAGGTACATGAGTGGAAGAGCTGGTGGTGCTGTTGGCGCTTTCTATTTCCTAAAGAGAGGCTTAGTAAATGGAAACAAACATTGTAGAGGATATAACTTTCCCAGATTGTAAATTAACAATGAGCCATTTTAATCTGGGATACCCCTTATCATTATCCCCTGTCATTGTGTGTGTGTGTGTGTGTGTGCGTGCGTGCGTGCGTGCGTGCGTGTGTGTGTGTGTGTTTGTGTTGTGTGTGACTATAAACACCCAGATAGTGTAAGTAGTTTTGATAGTGAAATATTTTATGGAATTGCTCTGGACCATTCTGTGTGCGTCACATCTCAGCACAGTACCAGAACAATAGTTAATACAAATTGCTCTGGGACATTCTGCGTGCGTCAGATCCTAGCACAATATTGGAACAACAGAGTTTGTGTCAGATACAAGTATATTATACAGGCCTATATAGTAATTAAACTATGCAGTCTATCCCAGAAATGTCCTGGAGCATTTCCTGCATGTGTGAATAGGAATGGGCTAATTTCCCACCTCAACAGCTAGTGACATCTCCGGAACACCTGGTAACATAGCAGGGAGAGGCCCATTTAGGGTGACATGGGTCTGATATAAGGTACTTTCACGTGGAGTGTAAAAGCACAGCTAGCACTGGAGGAATGGAGCGCCACACCCAGACAGAACCAAATAGACAGTGAGAGACAACCACAACAAACACATCTTCATTTATTTCTGTACAGTTCAAATGCACTCCTCATGTCTAACTAGTCAATTAACATGTTGTTTTTCAAGGTGACCAGATTTCTGTAAGGAAAAACAGGGACATTTGTACTTTGGCATCAACAGTATGTCTCTTTAATTAAAAAATCATCAATAAAAGACAATATACCAAGCTGCCTGTGGAGCGTGTGTGGTTGGTTTGAGCAGCCTCACCTGGCCTGAGTCAGACTTATTGGCTGGTGAGGCTGCACACCTGTGGGTCATTGTTAATCAAGGCCCACAGGTTAAAGCAGCCACCACCACACACATTCAAGGGTGAGCTCTAGCATGTACCATCTGCTCTGTTCACCATCTCTTGGCATGTAGAATGCAGATATATTGCTGACCAATTACCATGCGTCATCCACAATTTTGCCAAAAACCAAAACAAAACACAATGGCAGGGACAATAGCAGGCATTTAAAGGGTGTAACCAGGGTGGAGTTGGAAATGTTTTGGAACTTAAATAAATCCAGTTTATCATGCTTAACATATACCTCTTAAAACAACTCTGATCTCGCATGTTCACATTCTGGGCCTCTCTGTAGACCAGTGATAAGGATGGACTGGAAAACTGAAAAGTACAACTGAATAAATAAACAAAACTAAACAAAACACGTCACTTGGGACGGCTATACCCCTCTTGGCCCGCACAGTGACCTAGGTTACTTTCCACAACCATTTCATCACACAACTCTCCCCTTGACTTGTGCCCTTTGTGTGCGCATTCAGGGCCCTTCGAGGGTTAAGGGTGTCCCATTTCTAAATTAGCGATTGCAAGGGGTGCTCAACATGCCCCCTATGCGCCCTTCTCTTAAGTCCACATAGAAGAGACTTTGCTGAAGGGATTAGACCACAATCGTTTGCGTTGTCGTGACGTTTGACCCTCTGGCCAATAAATGCTGTTTTCCTTACTTGGCGAAGAAAATGATCTTCAAGTTTAAGCAAAATTAATTTTACAGCTAAGAATTTGAAAAAGGATTGTTCACTTTGGCACTTTGTTATTCAGTTTCTTAAAGTGGCCTACTTGTTGCAACATTAATTTGCATTAGATGTTTATTTGCAAACAATTTACAAGCAAGCTGTTTATGTTCACTTTGTTGCAGACATTATTTTGTAACAGATTATTTATGCGGTTGTCCGCTTATTATTAATCTTATTATCGATGTTTTGGGCAATACTCAGCAGTCCCTGAAACCTTTTTGCTCAGAAAAACTCAAATGAAAAGTAAATGAAAAAGTAATGAAAAGAAAAATGAAAAAGTAACAAATAAAATAATAAAAATCTGTAACTGCTTTAAGCATTTAATTCTTCCATACCTGCATTTGTTTAGCCACCCACAAAAAAAAAACTACAGGTAAATGTTTATTTTAAACTTGTGATTAATCTGATTAATCACAGAATCTTATTGTGATTAATCCGATTAAATATTGTAATCGGATATATCTATTGACAGCACTAAAAATATATATATCCAGTTTATCATGTGTATCATGCTTAATATTTTTCTGATACCAATACCAGTATGCCTCAAAATACTTCCTATTTATTTTTCTTATATATTGAAATTACAGCCGCCATTCAGCCCAAAAAAAATTATTATAAGAAAGGCCACATTAATATAGGAAACAAACCAAAACATACGCAATTTAAACATTAATTAGGCACTTACAGTTTGTATTGTTAAGCGGGCAGGCTATATGTTTTTAAGAAACTTTAATTAACTTTAATTAAATAATATTTCATTAGTTATCTTGCATACAATTTATGTATAGTCATGTTGTATGCATCCATTAACTGTCTTCATATTTTATTTGATCTTTTTCACATTTCATATTTTCAGGTATCGGAATCTGTATCGTGTAGGAAAAAATGGTATCGCTAATTATTATGACTTATAGCCTCTTCAGACCATCCTGATCTTGCAAATTGACATTATGTTTCTCTCTGTAGAGAAACAGATAGCAGATCTGTAGATATCTGCTATCAGTATGGCCCTGAGCCTGTTGAGAGCCTTTTCCAAAAATGTTAAATGATAGGAGCAATCAGTGCTAGGGTTAATGAGGGACAAGGAGCGCTGCAGTTTCAAAACAATGGCGGCACCCAAAAAGTGTGAAGAAACTGAAGGTTTTCAGAACGTTTTTGGGGATGCGGAAGGATTCTGCAGATTGTGTAGAGCTAGGTAGCTCCTTTCACCATTAAGGTACCACACATAAAGAGTCTGGACTGCAAAGCTAGCTCAATGCAGAGGAGGTTGCGCAAGACACCATTAATTTGTGGACCTCGGGGCAGGAAGAGACAAATGGACTGATGAATTGATTGTGGATGGGTTGCAGATTAGGGATGAATCTATGAATTAAGGAAAAATCTTGGCATGGCTTCCATGTTTTAAAGCATCACTCATCACTACAAGACAAAGGGGGCACTAACTGCATCATTCAAAATAACTAGCCCCAAATATTCTTTTTATACATACAAATACAAATATCGCCGACTGTTACTGGTTTCCCGTGTGTGCTGCATTTAGGTTCTAGCACGGTCCTTGACAGAACAATATGGCCAACCATGGACCCGCACATCATGTCACCACAGGCCCGTCTCGAGAGGGCCAAGGTCGCCCTCCAACGGCACAAGGTACTGTTAGCCACAATAGCCCAGTCGGTCTTAGCAAGTCAGCAGACGCTAGCATTACTAGGGCAGCAGTATAGCCTCTCAGGCTGAGCAGGTTTTCAGTACTCGGGCCCAGCGGGCAGTACCTCCTCCTTCCTCCTTCACTGACACCTGCTCCAGAGCCCGCACGGCTGAGATTAGCACCGGAGCCCGGTCTTACACCTCTGCCTTTGAGGGGCCTACTGTGGGCTACTGCCTTCACCGGTAACCACCGTTCACTAACGGCTGAGATATTCGCCTTAAGTTACCCGAAATTACCCTGCAGAGCGAAACTGGGGTGATTCTGTAGGCCGTCAACCCAGAGGAGCGGGAACACCGTCCCCAAGAGAATCTCTGCCTTAACTGCGGCCAGGCTGGTCACTTCATCTCCCAATGTCCAGTTAAAGGCAGGGCTCACCTGTTAATGGGAAATGTACGGGTGAGCCGAACCTCAAGACTTTTCACCAACCAAAGACCCCTGTGCAACGCCCAACTGCTGCCCAACTGCTTGGGCATCGGCCAATCGCCCCTATCGTGCCCCGTTCCTGCAAACACCCTAGATGGTCATCTTCTGGGGACTGTCACTCATCAGACCACACCTGTCTGCATGCTCCTCTCCGGTAACCACCATGAAACCATCCAGTTACACATCTTGCGGTCTCCTCAGCTTCCCTTGATCCTGGGCTACCCCTGGCTCCGCCGCAACAACCCCAAAATCTACTGGGCAATGGGAGCCATCGTGGGGTGGAGCTCATCATCGGCTCTGTCTGAAACAAGCCGCCACACACCAGTGCTTTTGTTTCAGTCCTGCTCCGGACATGGCCGGGGTGCCAGCTGAATACCACGACTTTCAGGAGGTGTTCAGCAAGGCCTGCACCCTGGTATGTCTCGCTGGCGTTCCCAGGCCAGCGTAGTGGAGATGTAATCACCCCACCTGTACCTTGGTCTGCCCTGTGGTCTTTTCCCAGCTGGATGTGCCTGGAAAAACTCCCTCGGGAGGCGACCAGGAAGCATCCTTACTAGATGCCGGGACCACCTCAACTGGCTCCTTTCTACGTGAAAGAACAGCAGCTCTACTCCGAGTCTCTCACTTGTGACGTAGCTTTTCTCCCTATCCCTAAGAGAGACACCAGCCACCCTCCTGAGGAAATTTTGGCCCCTTGTATTCGCAAAACTTGTGTGTGCATAGTATTTTGTTTCTCCAGTGTTTTGCTCCGCCTCAAAGGGGAAGCTTCTCCTGATTGGCTATTGTGAGCTGAAATTGTCCGTCTAACCCAATGGGTAAGACAGACAATTGTCTTATCCAATGGGTGTTTGTGGAGGAAAAACTTCCGGAGATCAATTAGGTTTCTATAGATATTATCTACTTGTTCTAGCAGGGTGAACCCAATTGGTGTTGGCCTCTTTGTGTTGACCTCTTAGTGATGTCCTGCAGTACATTTACTTCCACATTTCTGTTCAAATTATATGAAAACGAATTTGTTTACATATCATACTTGTTAAAGACAAACCATAAGAGGACTTAGTTATAACACTCACACCATTTTGGGCCCCCCTGTGGGTAAAGTGGTGCCTAGAGCTTAGCTGAACACCTACTGACCGTGTGCCACCTACGCCAAATGTCTCACACTTGTCAAGGAGGGTGTACACACCAAAAAAGATATTCTGTGAATACCTAATGACGGTAAGCATTGCAGCTGATCGCAGAGGTCCAGGACCACAAGAACCAGCTCCTGCACAGCCCCAGGCCCTGGCAGGTGGTCAAGTCCAATAAATAAAAGCAGGGCCTTCGTTACAAACTTGGATGGCACTTCTCCCATGGCTACTTGTGCCAAGCCAATAATATAACTTGGGGGTTCGCTGAAGACAACCCAAAACAACACATATTAACCGTATTAACTAAGAAACAATATAAACCAAGAATATAGGAGATACAGGAGACAAGATGAAGACAATATTAATTGAAATAACTTGTGGAAGAAGAGTTGTGGAATATGAGAGGGGTTGCTTTTAGCTATGGCATACATCACCAACGTGGATTTTATTGTGTAATAGTTCAGCAATCATCCACAGCCATAGTCCTCAAACAAATGCTATGTGACTAAAAAGGGCAGTGAATCAAGAGAAATAGGCCACACTGTATACCAAAACTATCCAATCTAATCCGCTTGGTCCATACGTCCATCAGGTACATGAGTGGAAGAGCTGGTGGTGCTGTTGGCGCTTTCTATTTCCTAAAGAGAGGCTTAGTAAATGGAAACAAACATTGTAGAGGATATAACTTTCCCAGATTGTAAATGAACAATGAGCCATTTTAATCTGGGATACCCCTTATCATTATCCCCTGTCATTGTGTGTGTGTGTGTGCGTGCGTGCGTGCGTGCGTGTGTGTGCGTGTGTTGTGTGTGACTATAAACACCCAGATAGTGTAAGTAGTTTTGATAGTGAAATATTTTATGGAATTGCTCTGGACCATTCTGTGTGCGTCACATCTCAGCACAGTACCAGAACAATAGTTAATACAAATTGCTCTGGGACATTCTGCGTGCGTCAGATCCTAGCACAATATTGGAACAACAGAGTTTGTGTCAGATACAAGTATATTATACAGGCCTATATAGTAATTAAACTATGCAGTCTATCCCAGAAATGTCCTGGAGCATTTCCTGCATGTGGATAGGAATAGGCTAATTTCCCACCTCAACAGCTAGTGACATCTCCGGAACACCTGGTAACATAGCAGGGAGAGGCCCATTTAGGGTGACATGGGTCTGATATAAGGTACTTTCACGTGGAGTGTAAAAGCACAGCTAGCACTGGAGGAATGGAGCGCCACACCCAGACAGAACCAAATAGACAGTGAGAGACAACCACAACAAACACATCTTCATTTATTTCTGTACAGTTCAAATGCACTCCTCATGTCTAACTAGTCAATTAACATGTTGTTTTTCAAGGTGACCAGATTTCTGTAAGGAAAAACAGGGACATTTGTACTTTGGCATCAACAGTATGTCTCTTTAATTAAAAAATCATCAATAAAAGACAATATACCAAGCTGCCTGTGGAGCGTGTGTGGTTGGTTTGAGCAGCCTCACCTGGCCTGAGTCAGACTTATTGGCTGGTGAGGCTGCACACCTGTGGGTCATTGTTAATCAAGGCCCACAGGTTAAAGCAGCCACCACCACACACATTCAAGGGTGAGCTCTAGCATGTACCATCTGCTCTGTTCACCATCTCTTGGCATGTAGAATGCAGATATATTGCTGACCAATTACCATGCGTCATCCACAATTTTGCCAAAAACCAAAACAAAACACAATGGCAGGGACAATAGCAGGCATTTAAAGGGTGTAACCAGGGTGGAGTTGGAAATGTTTTGGAACTTAAATAAATCCAGTTTATCATGCTTAACATATACCTCTTAAAACAACTCTGATCTCGCATGTTCACATTCTGGGCCTCTCTGTAGACCAGTGTTAAGGATGGACTGGAAAACTGAAAAGTACAACTGAATAAATAAACAAAACTAAACAAAACACGTCACTTGGGACGGCTATACCCCTCTTGGCCCGCACAGTGACCTAGGTTACTTTCCACAACCATTTCATCACACAACTCTCCCCTTGACTTGTGCCCTTTGTATGCGCATTCAGGTCCCTTCGAGGGTTAAGGGTGTCCCATTTCTAAATTAGCGATTGCAAGGGGTGCTCAACATGCCCCCTATGCGCCCTTCTCTTAAATCCACATAGAAGAGACTTTGCTGAAGGGATTAGACCACAATCGTTTGCGTTGTCGTGACGTTTGACCCTCTGGCCAATAAATGCTGTTTTCCTTACTTGGCGAAGAAAATGATCTTCAAGTTTAAGCAAAAAACAATCAGTACCTCTTCTACATAAAACATATGAACAATATCTATGTAGATGAAATGCTTAAGGAATAAGTCAACCATAACCATAACATAATACCATCATTGTCTGCATGAGGATGGCCAATTAGTCATGTCAAAGTGGAATGAGGAAGGTTGTATGACACACCTGTCTTGTATAAGGGTGGAGCATTATTCAAGATCTTTCTAAAGCTGCTGAACGACATCAGTTCTTCAGATACAGATTCTTAACACAGACGACAAAACATTGCTTAAGTTTAGTGCTAATTATGTTTAAATGAATGAGGCAGTAAGATATTAAAAGGCAACTGATTATTTTGTTGGGTAAGTTATCTAGTTCTTTTTTCTCTTGATGTTTAGTGCTAATTTAACAAGCACTACATTTGCTCTGTTATATGGCAATATAGTTTATATAAGATAAAGTAAGTGGACATAGTGTTTGACTGGTCCAAACTTATTCTGCAGTTAAATAATGGCTACAATTGTCCAGTTTCCAAATTCCAGCACTGGGTTTTTAAACCCAGTGCTGAAAAACAGACCTTATATAAACCTAGCTGCTAGGCTGATAACAAGACAAAATAGAATAAACCACATTACTCCTATTCTGGCGTCCTTGCACTGGCTGCCAATCACCTTTAGAGTTCATTCAAATATTGCCTTAATCATTTACAAAGCCTTGCATGGGATAGCACCAACGTACATAGGAGAGTTGCCACTGTATCAACCAACCCACTATCTGAGATCATCTGACAAGGGATTGTTGGCTGTCCCAGAGTCTAGGTTGAAAACAAGGGGGAATCGTGCCTTCTCGGTCACGACTCCTTGGCTCTGGAAAATCCTGCCTGTTGGCATTTGATCAATTATGACAATGTCCTCTTTTAAGAAGCTTCTTAAGACACATTTTTTAAGAATTTCTTTAAATATACTATAATTGTAAATGGTTTCATGTTTAGGTTGATGTTGTTAATCTGATTATTGTAGTGGATTGAGTATGAATGTTTTTTTTACAAAACATTATTATGCCTTTAGTTTCTAAATCATTTCTGCTTTATTTCATTGTATTGCTTTGTTGCAAAGCACTTGGCGCTGTATACATATACTTGATACATGCTATACAAATAAAGGTATTATTAGTACTATATTATTACGGCTGTAAGGATTGGGGTTGGTGAGTTAGTAGGGCTGTCAACTGGACCAAATTATACAATTTGAATATATTTAAATACAATACAATACATACAATCGCATCAAATGCATAATTAATGTGCATGACGTAATACTCTTGGGTGACTCCTGTTGTCCATGCTACAGCCACAGGACAAAGCAAAATTGCTGATCATGTCGGGCTCCTGCATCACTGTTCGGTTTATTTTGTAATAATGACACATTATCCCTTAAGCCTACTGATTGTTGTCTTGTTTAGATAAATGTTTTTACAAATTTGTGAATTTCCCGCCACGAATCACAGGATCTTGATCAGACTTTTGACTCATTTTAATCGGGAATGGTCCTATCAAGGACGGCAGTACAAATCCTGAATATGTGACTGAGGCTTTACATAACTATCTTAAAGTGTCAGCATTTGGTTGAGACACGAAAAAAGCTAAACTAATCACAAACAATATCACAAGTAAGTGCTGTATGGAGGAGGTCTGGCTTTTGGAACCCCTTGAGGGCCGAGTCTGAATCATGGCAGTGCTTCAATTTAAAGCAGTTTGCATACCAGAAAGGCACAGAGTAGTAGTAGATCTAAGAAGACATTAAAAGGACTACCTAATCCAGGGAGAGAAGCAATGTAAATTGTGCCCTGGTCGTGGAACAACAAGGGAAGATCCTGGAAAAATCTTTCACCCTGTGACCTGCGAGAGGCTCGGAATAGAGCCGCTGCTCTTTTGCATAGAAAGAAGCCAGTTGAGGTGGATTGGGCATCTAGTAAGGGTGCCTGGTCGCCTCCTCAGGAAATATTCCAAGACACGTCCAGCAAGTAGGAGGCCAAGGGGCAGACCAAGGTCCAGCTGAAATTATTACATCTCAAGGCCTGGGGACGCCTTGGGATCACCAAGTCAGAGCTGGTTAATGTGACCAGGGAAAAGGCAGTTTGGAGTCCCCTGCTGGAGCTGCTACGTCCGTGACCCAATTCCGGATTGGGGATATAAGATTGAGAATATAGATGGTCCTAATCCTGTCACGAATGAGAGGGAGTGTGGGTTGGACCCCGAACGCAGACAACGACAGAGTGGAGCGATACGAACGGCTTTATTCTTAAAGCACACAACACACAAAGTCACAAGGGTAAACGGGGAGAACTACATGGAAGTAGAGTAGGTAGGCGACCGGGGTGCGAACTATCTCTCCGATAGTCAGCAGGCGGGCGATCAGAACGGGTAGACGTGCAGTATACGTAACGACCTCACGCTGGGGTAAAGGAAAGGCAACGTATATATACCCCAGGTGAGGTGATCAACAAATGACACCGGGGGAAATTGAGTCCAGGTGTGTGTGTGTGTGTGCGCCACCAGCGCACGTGGCTAGGCCACGCCCCCTGCCAACCACCGTAACCGTGACAGTACCCCCCCCTCAACGGGCGCCTCCTGGCGTCCAACCCGGCTTGAAGGAGTGTTCCCGGTGGCAGTTGAGGGAAAAGAACAGGTCCCGACTGTAGCGGCGCGGGGGCCAACCCCGCCCCTCTGGACCGTCTGCGTCCCAGTCGATGATCCGGGGGGGTGGAGGAGATTTGGTGGGCGGGTGGGGCCCGGGAAGAGAGCCACGGGGGGCTGCGGGCTGCGTGACGTCAGCAGACGGGGGCTGCGTGACGTCAGCAGACGGGGGCTGCGTGACGTCGTCGGGCGGGTACGGCGCGGCGTCAGCAGACGGGACCTGCGTGACGTCGTCGGGCGGATCCGGCGCGGCGTCAGCAGACGGGGGCTGCGTGACGTCGTCGGGCGGGTACGGCGTAGCGTCCGCAGACGGGGGCTGCGTGACGTCGTCAGCCGGGTACGGCGCGGCGTCACGCAGACGGGGGCTGCGTGACGTCGTCAGCCGGGTACGGCGCGGCGTCAGCAGACGGGGGCTGCGTGACGTCGTCGGGCGGGTACGGCGCGGCGTCAGCAGACGGGGGCTGCGTGACGTCGTCGGGCGGGTCCGGCGCGGCGTCAGCATACGGGGGCCGCTTGACGTCCTCAGGCGGATGCGGAGCGACGTCCTCAAGCGGGTGCGGAGCGACGTCCTCAAGCGGGTGCGGAGCGACGTCGTCAGCCGGGTGCGGAGCGGCGCCGTCAGCCGGGTGCGGAGCGGCGCCGTCAGCCGGGTGCGGAGCGGCGTCGTCAGCCGGGTGCGGAGCGGCGCCGTCAGCCGGGTGCGGAGCGGCGTCGTCAGCCGGGTGCGGAGCGGCGTCGTCAGCCGGGTGCGGAGCGGCGCCGTCAGCCGGGTGCGGAGCGACGTCGTCAGCCGGATGCGGAGCGGCGCCGTCAGCCGGGTGTGGAGCGGCGCCGTCAGCCGGGTGCGGAGCGACGTCGTCAGCCGGATGCGGAGCGGCGCCGTCAGCCGGGTGCGGAGCGGCGTCGTCCGCCGGGTGCGGAGCGGCGCCGTCAGCCGGGTGCGGAGCGGCGTCGTCCGCCGGGTGCGGAGCGGCGTCGTCAGCCGGGTGCGGAGCGGCTCCGTCAGCCGGTTGCGGAGCGGCGTCGTCAGCCGGGTGCGGAGCGGCGCCGTCAGCCGGTTGCGGAGCGGCGTCGTCAGCCGGGTGCGGAGCGGCGTCGTCAGCCGGGTGCGGAGCGACGTCGTCAGCCGGGTGCGGAGCGACGTCGTCCGCCGGAAGCAGGGCGGCGTCCTCACGCCGGAGCAGCGCGGTCGGTGGAGGAAAACCGAAAGTCCTTGGAAATTTCGGAGCGGCCAACCACGCCCGAATATGCGCAGTGTTCGCCTTTTCCTGGGCGATCAGGGTGATCCTCCACAAGTCGCAGTTGCCGGGGTCCATGGTGGTGAGGTCGTTCTGTCACGAATGAGAGGGAGTGTGGGTTGGACCCCGAACGCAGACAACGACAGAGTGGAGCGATACGAACGGCTTTATTCTTAAAGCACACAACACACAAAGTCACAAGGGTAAACGGGGAGAACTACGTGGAAGTAGAGTAGGCAGGCGACCGGGGTGCGAACTATCTCTCCGATAGTCCGCAGGCGGGCGATCAGAACGGGTAGACGTGCAGTATACGTAACGACCTCACGCTGGGGTAAAGGAAAGGCAACGTATATATACCCCAGGTGAGGTGATCAACAAATGACACCGGGGGAAATTGAGTCCAGGTGTGTGTGTGTGTGTGTGTGTGGCCAGCGCACGTGGCTAGACCACGCCCCCTGCCAACCAACGTAATTGTTGACAGGAGTGTGTGCGCCACCAGCGCACGTGGCTAGGCCACGCCCCCTGCCAACCACCGTAACCGTGACAAATCCAGCATAATGTGTCAACATCCTTGACCATACATGCCTAGTCATTAAAAACAAGAAATCCACCAACCACAGCACCACTCTTATCTAGATCTGAATCTCATAAAAAATACTCATCAAAGTTGGCAATATGTTTGTATGGAATTATACAGAATGGTTGTTATTGAGAGTAAACATATCAGTTTGCACTGCCTGTCCAGGTCAGTTTTATGATTTAAATGTTTGTGTTGCGTTAAAAAGAAAAACAAGAAATCTGATGGACGTAGTCATGTAGAGCAACAAAAGAGGAATGAGGAATGTTTTGTGACGCACCTCTCTAAAAGGGTGATGGTTAATCAAAATAAATTATTTTATTAAAGCAGCTATAGTATTAACATAAAGGTTCCTAACAAAGACAAAAACTAATTGCTTAGGTTTAATGTGATTGATGGTTGTTGTTTTTTTGTTATTATATAGTATTGTATTATATTATACAATATTGTTATTATATGATCTTGAAACTCTTGAACTCTTACCTGGCAAAAAATATAGTGAATATTTGAATATACAAATGTATGTTTTTCAAATTATAGTTAGTTTCTTAATGAACTAGTTAGTTAATTAGGTTATTTGTTGATTTCATTCATTTGTATCATGCTTTATAGATGGCTGAACACAAGATGGGTGTCGAGCAATGCTTGATAACACTGCTAGTTGTAACGGGTAAGACAACATATTAAATAACATTCCCGGATCATAAATATATATCAGCATCAATGTGTTGACTGTGTTTTTAGTTAAACATGTTTAAGACTTCATTGAAATGCAGGTTATGTTAAATATCTCCTGAAACTAGAAACATATATTTATTTAACAATGGTAATTGGACATAATAACAACACACTGTTAAATATTCATAGAATAACACAATTCCTTCATGATCAAACATTAATTTGTGTGTGTCCCTAACAGGTGTCATCATGAGTACACTCGCTGAAATAACACATACAAATTGTGGATTAACCACAATGAACGGCACAAATGACACCACCTCAAAGACACAAACTAC
>CM051007.1:23195518-23270518 GCA_027704905.1 Muraenolepis orangiensis
CGTTGATATTCTTATTATATTTTAAGCTTTTCGCTTAGCATTGTTTTCATTTCATTCTTTGTTACCCTTCCTATACATTTCATATTTATTTTTGAATTCAGTATATTTGTTGTTGTTTGCTTTCTGGTTGAACTTTTTGCATGTCTGGTCTCATTAGTTTTAACTGCATACAGTACTACACTTGATTATGCCAAAAAACCTGTAGACAGTTCATTTGGACTTCATCCAATCATAAATTGACATTATTTAAGTTTAAAGTGACATTTATTCAATTCATCCCTTTTCAAAGGGTTTTCCATGTTTTGACTTTTTTATTGGTCTTCCCATAGTGCGATGGGATCTTTGTAAGGAGATACGGACGGCTTTTCACATTTACTCAAGTCGTGGCATTCAGGTAAATGGCCCTGCTTCAAGAAAGCTCATTGTCAATAATGTGGATTCAAGCAATCTTGGGATATTTTATTTATTGTGCTCAATTTCAAAAATCGTATTTGTCAAAAATGGCCAATTGAAATGATCCAATTCTTAAAATTAGCTATAGACAACAGTGTGTCAAACAATAAGTACCATTGTATGCCTTATTTGCTAAATATCAGAGTATTTGTGCCTCATCTGTAAGCTACAGCATGACACTTTTAAGTTGTATTTAGGTGGAATTGTTGTATCATAAATTAAATCTGTTTTTTAGTCGTTCATCCACTGGAAACGCTACAGTAGAAGTGCAGCTTGTATTCAATGAGACAGCCTCACCTCAAGAGATCCCTTCATCTGAGGATGTAGTGGAGACCCTGCGAATTGCTGCAGCCAACACCACTGCGGGCAGTATCTCATTTGATTCTGACTCTATTGTTGTAAAAGGTATGCTCACACTTTCCATTTTTGATCCTGTGATAAAAGTAATAGCAATGGAATAACATGCTAATAACAAATGCCTTGTCATTCAAGAATGTAGCTTTTCTCTGGTTCATGTGCATATGTATGCAGAAATGTATTGTGACAAAAAACATGTTCCTTCTCAGAAATTACCAACCCAACAACAACTCCAACAACCCCAACTACAACAGCAACAACAACTACTTCTACAACTCTAACTACAACAGCAACAGATACTACTTCTACAAACCCAACTACAACCGCCTCAGATCCTCCTCCGTCTTTTACGTTGGAGGTTACAACATCGGCGCAATTCAACACAGACTTAACAAACCAAACAAGTGCAGAATATCAACAACTGGCCTCGACTGTTATTATGGTGGTACGTTGATATTCTTATTATATTTGAAGCTTTTCGCTTAGCATTGTTTTCATTTCATTCTTTGTTACCCTTCCTATACATTTCATATTTATTTTTGAATTCAGTATATTTGTTGTTGTTTGCTTTCTGGTTGAACTTTTTGCATGTCTGGTCTCATTAGTTTTAACTGCATACAGTACTACACTTGATTATGCCAAAAAACCTGTAGACAGTTCATTTGGACTTCATCCAATCATAAATTGACATTATTTAAGTTTAAAGTGACATTTATTCAATTCATCCCTTTTCAAAGGGTTTTCCATGTTTTGACTTTTTTATTGGTCTTCCCATAGTGCGATGGGATCTTTGTAAGGAGATACGGACGGCTTTTCACATTTACTCAAGTCGTGGCATTCAGGTAAATGGCCCTGCTTCAAGAAAGCTCATTGTCAATAATGTGGATTCAAGCAATCTTGGGATATTTTATTTATTGTGCTCAATTTCAAAAATCGTATTTGTCAAAAATGGCCAATTGAAATGATCCAATTCTTAAAATTAGCTATAGACAACAGTGTGTCAAACAATAAGTACCATTGTATGCCTTATTTGCTAAATATCAGAGTATTTGTGCCTCATCTGTAAGCTACAGCATGACACTTTTAAGTTGTATTTAGGTGGAATTGTTGTATCATAAATTAAATCTGTTTTTTAGTCGTTCATCCACTGGAAACGCTACAGTAGAAGTGCAGCTTGTATTCAATGAGACAGCCTCACCTCAAGAGATCCCTTCATCTGAGGATGTAGTGGAGACCCTGCGAATTGCTGCAGCCAACACCACTGCGGGCAGTATCTCATTTGATTCTGACTCTATTGTTGTAAAAGGTATGCTCACACTTTCCATTTTTGATCCTGTGATAAAAGTAATAGCAATGGAATAACATGCTAATAACAAATGCCTTGTCATTCAAGAATGTAGCTTTTCTCTGGTTCATGTGCATATGTATGCAGAAATGTATTGTGACAAAAAACATGTTCCTTCTCAGAAATTACCAACCCAACAACAACTCCAACAACCCCAACTACAACAGCAACAACAACTACTTCTACAACTCTAACTACAACAGCAACAGATACTACTTCTACAAACCCAACTACAACCGCCTCAGATCCTCCTCCGTCTTTTACGTTGGAGGTTACAACATCGGCGCAATTCAACACAGACTTAACAAACCAAACAAGTGCAGAATATCAACAACTGGCCTCGACTGTTATTATGGTGGTACGTTGATATTCTTATTATATTTTAAGCTTTTCGCTTAGCATTGTTTTCATTTCATTCTTTGTTACCCTTCCTATACATTTCATATTTATTTTTGAATTCAGTATATTTGTTGTTGTTTGCTTTCTGGTTGAACTTTTTGCATGTCTGGTCTCATTAGTTTTAACTGCATACAGTACTACACTTGATTATGCCAAAAAACCTGTAGACAGTTCATTTGGACTTCATCCAATCATAAATTGACATTATTTAAGTTTAAAGTGACATTTATTCAATTCATCCCTTTTCAAAGGGTTTTCCATGTTTTGACTTTTTTATTGGTCTTCCCATAGTGCGATGGGATCTTTGTAAGGAGATACGGACGGCTTTTCACATTTACTCAAGTCGTGGCATTCAGGTAAATGGCCCTGCTTCAAGAAAGCTCATTGTCAATAATGTGGATTCAAGCAATCTTGGGATATTTTATTTATTGTGCTCAATTTCAAAAATCGTATTTGTCAAAAATGGCCAATTGAAATGATCCAATTCTTAAAATTAGCTATAGACAACAGTGTGTCAAACAATAAGTACCATTGTATGCCTTATTTGCTAAATATCAGAGTATTTGTGCCTCATCTGTAAGCTACAGCATGACACTTTTAAGTTGTATTTAGGTGGAATTGTTGTATCATAAATTAAATCTGTTTTTTAGTCGTTCATCCACTGGAAACGCTACAGTAGAAGTGCAGCTTGTATTCAATGAGACAGCCTCACCTCAAGAGATCCCTTCATCTGAGGATGTAGTGGAGACCCTGCGAATTGCTGCAGCCAACACCACTGCGGGCAGTATCTCATTTGATTCTGACTCTATTGTTGTAAAAGGTATGCTCACACTTTCCATTTTTGATCCTGTGATAAAAGTAATAGCAATGGAATAACATGCTAATAACAAATGCCTTGTCATTCAAGAATGTAGCTTTTCTCTGGTTCATGTGCATATGTATGCAGAAATGTATTGTGACAAAAAACATGTTCCTTCTCAGAAATTACCAACCCAACAACAACTCCAACAACCCCAACTACAACAGCAACAACAACTACTTCTACAACTCTAACTACAACAGCAACAGATACTACTTCTACAAACCCAACTACAACCGCCTCAGATCCTCCTCCGTCTTTTACGTTGGAGGTTACAACATCGGCGCAATTCAACACAGACTTAACAAACCAAACAAGTGCAGAATATCAACAACTGGCCTCGACTGTTATTATGGTGGTACGTTGATATTCTTATTATATTTGAAGCTTTTCGCTTAGCATTGTTTTCATTTCATTCTTTGTTACCCTTCCTATACATTTCATATTTATTTTTGAATTCAGTATATTTGTTGTTGTTTGCTTTCTGGTTGAACTTTTTGCATGTCTGGTCTCATTAGTTTTAACTGCATACAGTACTACACTTGATTATGCCAAAAAACCTGTAGACAGTTCATTTGGACTTCATCCAATCATAAATTGACATTATTTAAGTTTAAAGTGACATTTATTCAATTCATCCCTTTTCAAAGGGTTTTCCATGTTTTGACTTTTTTATTGGTCTTCCCATAGTGCGATGGGATCTTTGTAAGGAGATACGGACGGCTTTTCACATTTACTCAAGTCGTGGCATTCAGGTAAATGGCCCTGCTTCAAGAAAGCTCATTGTCAATAATGTGGATTCAAGCAATCTTGGGATATTTTATTTATTGTGCTCAATTTCAAAAATCGTATTTGTCAAAAATGGCCAATTGAAATGATCCAATTCTTAAAATTAGCTATAGACAACAGTGTGTCAAACAATAAGTACCATTGTATGCCTTATTTGCTAAATATCAGAGTATTTGTGCCTCATCTGTAAGCTACAGCATGACACTTTTAAGTTGTATTTAGGTGGAATTGTTGTATCATAAATTAAATCTGTTTTTTAGTCGTTCATCCACTGGAAACGCTACAGTAGAAGTGCAGCTTGTATTCAATGAGACAGCCTCACCTCAAGAGATCCCTTCATCTGAGGATGTAGTGGAGACCCTGCGAATTGCTGCAGCCAACACCACTGCGGGCAGTATCTCATTTGATTCTGACTCTATTGTTGTAAAAGGTATGCTCACACTTTCCATTTTTGATCCTGTGATAAAAGTAATAGCAATGGAATAACATGCTAATAACAAATGCCTTGTCATTCAAGAATGTAGCTTTTCTCTGGTTCATGTGCATATGTATGCAGAAATGTATTGTGACAAAAAACATGTTCCTTCTCAGAAATTACCAACCCAACAACAACTCCAACAACCCCAACTACAACAGCAACAACAACTACTTCTACAACTCTAACTACAACAGCAACAGATACTACTTCTACAAACCCAACTACAACCGCCTCAGATCCTCCTCCGTCTTTTACGTTGGAGGTTACAACATCGGCGCAATTCAACACAGACTTAACAAACCAAACAAGTGCAGAATATCAACAACTGGCCTCGACTGTTATTATGGTGGTACGTTGATATTCTTATTATATTTTAAGCTTTTCGCTTAGCATTGTTTTCATTTCATTCTTTGTTACCCTTCCTATACATTTCATATTTATTTTTGAATTCAGTATATTTGTTGTTGTTTGCTTTCTGGTTGAACTTTTTGCATGTCTGGTCTCATTAGTTTTAACTGCATACAGTACTACACTTGATTATGCCAAAAAACCTGTAGACAGTTCATTTGGACTTCATCCAATCATAAATTGACATTATTTAAGTTTAAAGTGACATTTATTCAATTCATCCCTTTTCAAAGGGTTTTCCATGTTTTGACTTTTTTATTGGTCTTCCCATAGTGCGATGGGATCTTTGTAAGGAGATACGGACGGCTTTTCACATTTACTCAAGTCGTGGCATTCAGGTAAATGGCCCTGCTTCAAGAAAGCTCATTGTCAATAATGTGGATTCAAGCAATCTTGGGATATTTTATTTATTGTGCTCAATTTCAAAAATCGTATTTGTCAAAAATGGCCAATTGAAATGATCCAATTCTTAAAATTAGCTATAGACAACAGTGTGTCAAACAATAAGTACCATTGTATGCCTTATTTGCTAAATATCAGAGTATTTGTGCCTCATCTGTAAGCTACAGCATGACACTTTTAAGTTGTATTTAGGTGGAATTGTTGTATCATAAATTAAATCTGTTTTTTAGTCGTTCATCCACTGGAAACGCTACAGTAGAAGTGCAGCTTGTATTCAATGAGACAGCCTCACCTCAAGAGATCCCTTCATCTGAGGATGTAGTGGAGACCCTGCGAATTGCTGCAGCCAACACCACTGCGGGCAGTATCTCATTTGATTCTGACTCTATTGTTGTAAAAGGTATGCTCACACTTTCCATTTTTGATCCTGTGATAAAAGTAATAGCAATGGAATAACATGCTAATAACAAATGCCTTGTCATTCAAGAATGTAGCTTTTCTCTGGTTCATGTGCATATGTATGCAGAAATGTATTGTGACAAAAAACATGTTCCTTCTCAGAAATTACCAACCCAACAACAACTCCAACAACCCCAACTACAACAGCAACAACAACTACTTCTACAACTCTAACTACAACAGCAACAGATACTACTTCTACAAACCCAACTACAACCGCCTCAGATCCTCCTCCGTCTTTTACGTTGGAGGTTACAACATCGGCGCAATTCAACACAGACTTAACAAACCAAACAAGTGCAGAATATCAACAACTGGCCTCGACTGTTATTATGGTGGTACGTTGATATTCTTATTATATTTTAAGCTTTTCGCTTAGCATTGTTTTCATTTCATTCTTTGTTACCCTTCCTATACATTTCATATTTATTTTTGAATTCAGTATATTTGTTGTTGTTTGCTTTCTGGTTGAACTTTTTGCATGTCTGGTCTCATTAGTTTTAACTGCATACAGTACTACACTTGATTATGCCAAAAAACCTGTAGACAGTTCATTTGGACTTCATCCAATCATAAATTGACATTATTTAAGTTTAAAGTGACATTTATTCAATTCATCCCTTTTCAAAGGGTTTTCCATGTTTTGACTTTTTTATTGGTCTTCCCATAGTGCGATGGGATCTTTGTAAGGAGATACGGACGGCTTTTCACATTTACTCAAGTCGTGGCATTCAGGTAAATGGCCCTGCTTCAAGAAAGCTCATTGTCAATAATGTGGATTCAAGCAATCTTGGGATATTTTATTTATTGTGCTCAATTTCAAAAATCGTATTTGTCAAAAATGGCCAATTGAAATGATCCAATTCTTAAAATTAGCTATAGACAACAGTGTGTCAAACAATAAGTACCATTGTATGCCTTATTTGCTAAATATCAGAGTATTTGTGCCTCATCTGTAAGCTACAGCATGACACTTTTAAGTTGTATTTAGGTGGAATTGTTGTATCATAAATTAAATCTGTTTTTTAGTCGTTCATCCACTGGAAACGCTACAGTAGAAGTGCAGCTTGTATTCAATGAGACAGCCTCACCTCAAGAGATCCCTTCATCTGAGGATGTAGTGGAGACCCTGCGAATTGCTGCAGCCAACACCACTGCGGGCAGTATCTCATTTGATTCTGACTCTATTGTTGTAAAAGGTATGCTCACACTTTCCATTTTTGATCCTGTGATAAAAGTAATAGCAATGGAATAACATGCTAATAACAAATGCCTTGTCATTCAAGAATGTAGCTTTTCTCTGGTTCATGTGCATATGTATGCAGAAATGTATTGTGACAAAAAACATGTTCCTTCTCAGAAATTACCAACCCAACAACAACTCCAACAACCCCAACTACAACAGCAACAACAACTACTTCTACAACTCTAACTACAACAGCAACAGATACTACTTCTACAAACCCAACTACAACCGCCTCAGATCCTCCTCCGTCTTTTACGTTGGAGGTTACAACATCGGCGCAATTCAACACAGACTTAACAAACCAAACAAGTGCAGAATATCAACAACTGGCCTCGACTGTTATTATGGTGGTACGTTGATATTCTTATTATATTTGAAGCTTTTCGCTTAGCATTGTTTTCATTTCATTCTTTGTTACCCTTCCTATACATTTCATATTTATTTTTGAATTCAGTATATTTGTTGTTGTTTGCTTTCTGGTTGAACTTTTTGCATGTCTGGTCTCATTAGTTTTAACTGCATACAGTACTACACTTGATTATGCCAAAAAACCTGTAGACAGTTCATTTGGACTTCATCCAATCATAAATTGACATTATTTAAGTTTAAAGTGACATTTATTCAATTCATCCCTTTTCAAAGGGTTTTCCATGTTTTGACTTTTTTATTGGTCTTCCCATAGTGCGATGGGATCTTTGTAAGGAGATACGGACGGCTTTTCACATTTACTCAAGTCGTGGCATTCAGGTAAATGGCCCTGCTTCAAGAAAGCTCATTGTCAATAATGTGGATTCAAGCAATCTTGGGATATTTTATTTATTGTGCTCAATTTCAAAAATCGTATTTGTCAAAAATGGCCAATTGAAATGATCCAATTCTTAAAATTAGCTATAGACAACAGTGTGTCAAACAATAAGTACCATTGTATGCCTTATTTGCTAAATATCAGAGTATTTGTGCCTCATCTGTAAGCTACAGCATGACACTTTTAAGTTGTATTTAGGTGGAATTGTTGTATCATAAATTAAATCTGTTTTTTAGTCGTTCATCCACTGGAAACGCTACAGTAGAAGTGCAGCTTGTATTCAATGAGACAGCCTCACCTCAAGAGATCCCTTCATCTGAGGATGTAGTGGAGACCCTGCGAATTGCTGCAGCCAACACCACTGCGGGCAGTATCTCATTTGATTCTGACTCTATTGTTGTAAAAGGTATGCTCACACTTTCCATTTTTGATCCTGTGATAAAAGTAATAGCAATGGAATAACATGCTAATAACAAATGCCTTGTCATTCAAGAATGTAGCTTTTCTCTGGTTCATGTGCATATGTATGCAGAAATGTATTGTGACAAAAAACATGTTCCTTCTCAGAAATTACCAACCCAACAACAACTCCAACAACCCCAACTACAACAGCAACAACAACTACTTCTACAACTCTAACTACAACAGCAACAGATACTACTTCTACAAACCCAACTACAACCGCCTCAGATCCTCCTCCGTCTTTTACGTTGGAGGTTACAACATCGGCGCAATTCAACACAGACTTAACAAACCAAACAAGTGCAGAATATCAACAACTGGCCTCGACTGTTATTATGGTGGTACGTTGATATTCTTATTATATTTGAAGCTTTTCGCTTAGCATTGTTTTCATTTCATTCTTTGTTACCCTTCCTATACATTTCATATTTATTTTTGAATTCAGTATATTTGTTGTTGTTTGCTTTCTGGTTGAACTTTTTGCATGTCTGGTCTCATTAGTTTTAACTGCATACAGTACTACACTTGATTATGCCAAAAAACCTGTAGACAGTTCATTTGGACTTCATCCAATCATAAATTGACATTATTTAAGTTTAAAGTGACATTTATTCAATTCATCCCTTTTCAAAGGGTTTTCCATGTTTTGACTTTTTTATTGGTCTTCCCATAGTGCGATGGGATCTTTGTAAGGAGATACGGACGGCTTTTCACATTTACTCAAGTCGTGGCATTCAGGTAAATGGCCCTGCTTCAAGAAAGCTCATTGTCAATAATGTGGATTCAAGCAATCTTGGGATATTTTATTTATTGTGCTCAATTTCAAAAATCGTATTTGTCAAAAATGGCCAATTGAAATGATCCAATTCTTAAAATTAGCTATAGACAACAGTGTGTCAAACAATAAGTACCATTGTATGCCTTATTTGCTAAATATCAGAGTATTTGTGCCTCATCTGTAAGCTACAGCATGACACTTTTAAGTTGTATTTAGGTGGAATTGTTGTATCATAAATTAAATCTGTTTTTTAGTCGTTCATCCACTGGAAACGCTACAGTAGAAGTGCAGCTTGTATTCAATGAGACAGCCTCACCTCAAGAGATCCCTTCATCTGAGGATGTAGTGGAGACCCTGCGAATTGCTGCAGCCAACACCACTGCGGGCAGTATCTCATTTGATTCTGACTCTATTGTTGTAAAAGGTATGCTCACACTTTCCATTTTTGATCCTGTGATAAAAGTAATAGCAATGGAATAACATGCTAATAACAAATGCCTTGTCATTCAAGAATGTAGCTTTTCTCTGGTTCATGTGCATATGTATGCAGAAATGTATTGTGACAAAAAACATGTTCCTTCTCAGAAATTACCAACCCAACAACAACTCCAACAACCCCAACTACAACAGCAACAACAACTACTTCTACAACTCTAACTACAACAGCAACAGATACTACTTCTACAAACCCAACTACAACCGCCTCAGATCCTCCTCCGTCTTTTACGTTGGAGGTTACAACATCGGCGCAATTCAACACAGACTTAACAAACCAAACAAGTGCAGAATATCAACAACTGGCCTCGACTGTTATTATGGTGGTACGTTGATATTCTTATTATATTTTAAGCTTTTCGCTTAGCATTGTTTTCATTTCATTCTTTGTTACCCTTCCTATACATTTCATATTTATTTTTGAATTCAGTATATTTGTTGTTGTTTGCTTTCTGGTTGAACTTTTTGCATGTCTGGTCTCATTAGTTTTAACTGCATACAGTACTACACTTGATTATGCCAAAAAACCTGTAGACAGTTCATTTGGACTTCATCCAATCATAAATTGACATTATTTAAGTTTAAAGTGACATTTATTCAATTCATCCCTTTTCAAAGGGTTTTCCATGTTTTGACTTTTTTATTGGTCTTCCCATAGTGCGATGGGATCTTTGTAAGGAGATACGGACGGCTTTTCACATTTACTCAAGTCGTGGCATTCAGGTAAATGGCCCTGCTTCAAGAAAGCTCATTGTCAATAATGTGGATTCAAGCAATCTTGGGATATTTTATTTATTGTGCTCAATTTCAAAAATCGTATTTGTCAAAAATGGCCAATTGAAATGATCCAATTCTTAAAATTAGCTATAGACAACAGTGTGTCAAACAATAAGTACCATTGTATGCCTTATTTGCTAAATATCAGAGTATTTGTGCCTCATCTGTAAGCTACAGCATGACACTTTTAAGTTGTATTTAGGTGGAATTGTTGTATCATAAATTAAATCTGTTTTTTAGTCGTTCATCCACTGGAAACGCTACAGTAGAAGTGCAGCTTGTATTCAATGAGACAGCCTCACCTCAAGAGATCCCTTCATCTGAGGATGTAGTGGAGACCCTGCGAATTGCTGCAGCCAACACCACTGCGGGCAGTATCTCATTTGATTCTGACTCTATTGTTGTAAAAGGTATGCTCACACTTTCCATTTTTGATCCTGTGATAAAAGTAATAGCAATGGAATAACATGCTAATAACAAATGCCTTGTCATTCAAGAATGTAGCTTTTCTCTGGTTCATGTGCATATGTATGCAGAAATGTATTGTGACAAAAAACATGTTCCTTCTCAGAAATTACCAACCCAACAACAACTCCAACAACCCCAACTACAACAGCAACAACAACTACTTCTACAACTCTAACTACAACAGCAACAGATACTACTTCTACAAACCCAACTACAACCGCCTCAGATCCTCCTCCGTCTTTTACGTTGGAGGTTACAACATCGGCGCAATTCAACACAGACTTAACAAACCAAACAAGTGCAGAATATCAACAACTGGCCTCGACTGTTATTATGGTGGTACGTTGATATTCTTATTATATTTTAAGCTTTTCGCTTAGCATTGTTTTCATTTCATTCTTTGTTACCCTTCCTATACATTTCATATTTATTTTTGAATTCAGTATATTTGTTGTTGTTTGCTTTCTGGTTGAACTTTTTGCATGTCTGGTCTCATTAGTTTTAACTGCATACAGTACTACACTTGATTATGCCAAAAAACCTGTAGACAGTTCATTTGGACTTCATCCAATCATAAATTGACATTATTTAAGTTTAAAGTGACATTTATTCAATTCATCCCTTTTCAAAGGGTTTTCCATGTTTTGACTTTTTTATTGGTCTTCCCATAGTGCGATGGGATCTTTGTAAGGAGATACGGACGGCTTTTCACATTTACTCAAGTCGTGGCATTCAGGTAAATGGCCCTGCTTCAAGAAAGCTCATTGTCAATAATGTGGATTCAAGCAATCTTGGGATATTTTATTTATTGTGCTCAATTTCAAAAATCGTATTTGTCAAAAATGGCCAATTGAAATGATCCAATTCTTAAAATTAGCTATAGACAACAGTGTGTCAAACAATAAGTACCATTGTATGCCTTATTTGCTAAATATCAGAGTATTTGTGCCTCATCTGTAAGCTACAGCATGACACTTTTAAGTTGTATTTAGGTGGAATTGTTGTATCATAAATTAAATCTGTTTTTTAGTCGTTCATCCACTGGAAACGCTACAGTAGAAGTGCAGCTTGTATTCAATGAGACAGCCTCACCTCAAGAGATCCCTTCATCTGAGGATGTAGTGGAGACCCTGCGAATTGCTGCAGCCAACACCACTGCGGGCAGTATCTCATTTGATTCTGACTCTATTGTTGTAAAAGGTATGCTCACACTTTCCATTTTTGATCCTGTGATAAAAGTAATAGCAATGGAATAACATGCTAATAACAAATGCCTTGTCATTCAAGAATGTAGCTTTTCTCTGGTTCATGTGCATATGTATGCAGAAATGTATTGTGACAAAAAACATGTTCCTTCTCAGAAATTACCAACCCAACAACAACTCCAACAACCCCAACTACAACAGCAACAACAACTACTTCTACAACTCTAACTACAACAGCAACAGATACTACTTCTACAAACCCAACTACAACCGCCTCAGATCCTCCTCCGTCTTTTACGTTGGAGGTTACAACATCGGCGCAATTCAACACAGACTTAACAAACCAAACAAGTGCAGAATATCAACAACTGGCCTCGACTGTTATTATGGTGGTACGTTGATATTCTTATTATATTTTAAGCTTTTCGCTTAGCATTGTTTTCATTTCATTCTTTGTTACCCTTCCTATACATTTCATATTTATTTTTGAATTCAGTATATTTGTTGTTGTTTGCTTTCTGGTTGAACTTTTTGCATGTCTGGTCTCATTAGTTTTAACTGCATACAGTACTACACTTGATTATGCCAAAAAACCTGTAGACAGTTCATTTGGACTTCATCCAATCATAAATTGACATTATTTAAGTTTAAAGTGACATTTATTCAATTCATCCCTTTTCAAAGGGTTTTCCATGTTTTGACTTTTTTATTGGTCTTCCCATAGTGCGATGGGATCTTTGTAAGGAGATACGGACGGCTTTTCACATTTACTCAAGTCGTGGCATTCAGGTAAATGGCCCTGCTTCAAGAAAGCTCATTGTCAATAATGTGGATTCAAGCAATCTTGGGATATTTTATTTATTGTGCTCAATTTCAAAAATCGTATTTGTCAAAAATGGCCAATTGAAATGATCCAATTCTTAAAATTAGCTATAGACAACAGTGTGTCAAACAATAAGTACCATTGTATGCCTTATTTGCTAAATATCAGAGTATTTGTGCCTCATCTGTAAGCTACAGCATGACACTTTTAAGTTGTATTTAGGTGGAATTGTTGTATCATAAATTAAATCTGTTTTTTAGTCGTTCATCCACTGGAAACGCTACAGTAGAAGTGCAGCTTGTATTCAATGAGACAGCCTCACCTCAAGAGATCCCTTCATCTGAGGATGTAGTGGAGACCCTGCGAATTGCTGCAGCCAACACCACTGCGGGCAGTATCTCATTTGATTCTGACTCTATTGTTGTAAAAGGTATGCTCACACTTTCCATTTTTGATCCTGTGATAAAAGTAATAGCAATGGAATAACATGCTAATAACAAATGCCTTGTCATTCAAGAATGTAGCTTTTCTCTGGTTCATGTGCATATGTATGCAGAAATGTATTGTGACAAAAAACATGTTCCTTCTCAGAAATTACCAACCCAACAACAACTCCAACAACCCCAACTACAACAGCAACAACAACTACTTCTACAACTCTAACTACAACAGCAACAGATACTACTTCTACAAACCCAACTACAACCGCCTCAGATCCTCCTCCGTCTTTTACGTTGGAGGTTACAACATCGGCGCAATTCAACACAGACTTAACAAACCAAACAAGTGCAGAATATCAACAACTGGCCTCGACTGTTATTATGGTGGTACGTTGATATTCTTATTATATTTTAAGCTTTTCGCTTAGCATTGTTTTCATTTCATTCTTTGTTACCCTTCCTATACATTTCATATTTATTTTTGAATTCAGTATATTTGTTGTTGTTTGCTTTCTGGTTGAACTTTTTGCATGTCTGGTCTCATTAGTTTTAACTGCATACAGTACTACACTTGATTATGCCAAAAAACCTGTAGACAGTTCATTTGGACTTCATCCAATCATAAATTGACATTATTTAAGTTTAAAGTGACATTTATTCAATTCATCCCTTTTCAAAGGGTTTTCCATGTTTTGACTTTTTTATTGGTCTTCCCATAGTGCGATGGGATCTTTGTAAGGAGATACGGACGGCTTTTCACATTTACTCAAGTCGTGGCATTCAGGTAAATGGCCCTGCTTCAAGAAAGCTCATTGTCAATAATGTGGATTCAAGCAATCTTGGGATATTTTATTTATTGTGCTCAATTTCAAAAATCGTATTTGTCAAAAATGGCCAATTGAAATGATCCAATTCTTAAAATTAGCTATAGACAACAGTGTGTCAAACAATAAGTACCATTGTATGCCTTATTTGCTAAATATCAGAGTATTTGTGCCTCATCTGTAAGCTACAGCATGACACTTTTAAGTTGTATTTAGGTGGAATTGTTGTATCATAAATTAAATCTGTTTTTTAGTCGTTCATCCACTGGAAACGCTACAGTAGAAGTGCAGCTTGTATTCAATGAGACAGCCTCACCTCAAGAGATCCCTTCATCTGAGGATGTAGTGGAGACCCTGCGAATTGCTGCAGCCAACACCACTGCGGGCAGTATCTCATTTGATTCTGACTCTATTGTTGTAAAAGGTATGCTCACACTTTCCATTTTTGATCCTGTGATAAAAGTAATAGCAATGGAATAACATGCTAATAACAAATGCCTTGTCATTCAAGAATGTAGCTTTTCTCTGGTTCATGTGCATATGTATGCAGAAATGTATTGTGACAAAAAACATGTTCCTTCTCAGAAATTACCAACCCAACAACAACTCCAACAACCCCAACTACAACAGCAACAACAACTACTTCTACAACTCTAACTACAACAGCAACAGATACTACTTCTACAAACCCAACTACAACCGCCTCAGATCCTCCTCCGTCTTTTACGTTGGAGGTTACAACATCGGCGCAATTCAACACAGACTTAACAAACCAAACAAGTGCAGAATATCAACAACTGGCCTCGACTGTTATTATGGTGGTACGTTGATATTCTTATTATATTTTAAGCTTTTCGCTTAGCATTGTTTTCATTTCATTCTTTGTTACCCTTCCTATACATTTCATATTTATTTTTGAATTCAGTATATTTGTTGTTGTTTGCTTTCTGGTTGAACTTTTTGCATGTCTGGTCTCATTAGTTTTAACTGCATACAGTACTACACTTGATTATGCCAAAAAACCTGTAGACAGTTCATTTGGACTTCATCCAATCATAAATTGACATTATTTAAGTTTAAAGTGACATTTATTCAATTCATCCCTTTTCAAAGGGTTTTCCATGTTTTGACTTTTTTATTGGTCTTCCCATAGTGCGATGGGATCTTTGTAAGGAGATACGGACGGCTTTTCACATTTACTCAAGTCGTGGCATTCAGGTAAATGGCCCTGCTTCAAGAAAGCTCATTGTCAATAATGTGGATTCAAGCAATCTTGGGATATTTTATTTATTGTGCTCAATTTCAAAAATCGTATTTGTCAAAAATGGCCAATTGAAATGATCCAATTCTTAAAATTAGCTATAGACAACAGTGTGTCAAACAATAAGTACCATTGTATGCCTTATTTGCTAAATATCAGAGTATTTGTGCCTCATCTGTAAGCTACAGCATGACACTTTTAAGTTGTATTTAGGTGGAATTGTTGTATCATAAATTAAATCTGTTTTTTAGTCGTTCATCCACTGGAAACGCTACAGTAGAAGTGCAGCTTGTATTCAATGAGACAGCCTCACCTCAAGAGATCCCTTCATCTGAGGATGTAGTGGAGACCCTGCGAATTGCTGCAGCCAACACCACTGCGGGCAGTATCTCATTTGATTCTGACTCTATTGTTGTAAAAGGTATGCTCACACTTTCCATTTTTGATCCTGTGATAAAAGTAATAGCAATGGAATAACATGCTAATAACAAATGCCTTGTCATTCAAGAATGTAGCTTTTCTCTGGTTCATGTGCATATGTATGCAGAAATGTATTGTGACAAAAAACATGTTCCTTCTCAGAAATTACCAACCCAACAACAACTCCAACAACCCCAACTACAACAGCAACAACAACTACTTCTACAACTCTAACTACAACAGCAACAGATACTACTTCTACAAACCCAACTACAACCGCCTCAGATCCTCCTCCGTCTTTTACGTTGGAGGTTACAACATCGGCGCAATTCAACACAGACTTAACAAACCAAACAAGTGCAGAATATCAACAACTGGCCTCGACTGTTATTATGGTGGTACGTTGATATTCTTATTATATTTTAAGCTTTTCGCTTAGCATTGTTTTCATTTCATTCTTTGTTACCCTTCCTATACATTTCATATTTATTTTTGAATTCAGTATATTTGTTGTTGTTTGCTTTCTGGTTGAACTTTTTGCATGTCTGGTCTCATTAGTTTTAACTGCATACAGTACTACACTTGATTATGCCAAAAAACCTGTAGACAGTTCATTTGGACTTCATCCAATCATAAATTGACATTATTTAAGTTTAAAGTGACATTTATTCAATTCATCCCTTTTCAAAGGGTTTTCCATGTTTTGACTTTTTTATTGGTCTTCCCATAGTGCGATGGGATCTTTGTAAGGAGATACGGACGGCTTTTCACATTTACTCAAGTCGTGGCATTCAGGTAAATGGCCCTGCTTCAAGAAAGCTCATTGTCAATAATGTGGATTCAAGCAATCTTGGGATATTTTATTTATTGTGCTCAATTTCAAAAATCGTATTTGTCAAAAATGGCCAATTGAAATGATCCAATTCTTAAAATTAGCTATAGACAACAGTGTGTCAAACAATAAGTACCATTGTATGCCTTATTTGCTAAATATCAGAGTATTTGTGCCTCATCTGTAAGCTACAGCATGACACTTTTAAGTTGTATTTAGGTGGAATTGTTGTATCATAAATTAAATCTGTTTTTTAGTCGTTCATCCACTGGAAACGCTACAGTAGAAGTGCAGCTTGTATTCAATGAGACAGCCTCACCTCAAGAGATCCCTTCATCTGAGGATGTAGTGGAGACCCTGCGAATTGCTGCAGCCAACACCACTGCGGGCAGTATCTCATTTGATTCTGACTCTATTGTTGTAAAAGGTATGCTCACACTTTCCATTTTTGATCCTGTGATAAAAGTAATAGCAATGGAATAACATGCTAATAACAAATGCCTTGTCATTCAAGAATGTAGCTTTTCTCTGGTTCATGTGCATATGTATGCAGAAATGTATTGTGACAAAAAACATGTTCCTTCTCAGAAATTACCAACCCAACAACAACTCCAACAACCCCAACTACAACAGCAACAACAACTACTTCTACAACTCTAACTACAACAGCAACAGATACTACTTCCACAAACCCAACTACAACCGCCTCAGATCCTCCTCCGTCTTTTACGTTGGAGGTTACAACATCGGCGCAATTCAACACAGACTTAACAAACCAAACAAGTGCAGAATATCAACAACTGGCCTCGACTGTTATTATGGTGGTACGTTGATATTCTTATTATATTTGAAGCTTTTCGCTTAGCATTGTTTTCATTTCATTCTTTGTTACCCTTCCTATACATTTCATATTTATTTTTGAATTCAGTATATTTGTTGTTGTTTGCTTTCTGGTTGAACTTTTTGCATGTCTGGTCTCATTAGTTTTAACTGCATACAGTACTACACTTGATTATGCCAAAAAACCTGTAGACAGTTCATTTGGACTTCATCCAATCATAAATTGACATTATTTAAGTTTAAAGTGACATTTATTCAATTCATCCCTTTTCAAAGGGTTTTCCATGTTTTGACTTTTTTATTGGTCTTCCCATAGTGCGATGGGATCTTTGTAAGGAGATACGGACGGCTTTTCACATTTACTCAAGTCGTGGCATTCAGGTAAATGGCCCTGCTTCAAGAAAGCTCATTGTCAATAATGTGGATTCAAGCAATCTTGGGATATTTTATTTATTGTGCTCAATTTCAAAAATCGTATTTGTCAAAAATGGCCAATTGAAATGATCCAATTCTTAAAATTAGCTATAGACAACAGTGTGTCAAACAATAAGTACCATTGTATGCCTTATTTGCTAAATATCAGAGTATTTGTGCCTCATCTGTAAGCTACAGCATGACACTTTTAAGTTGTATTTAGGTGGAATTGTTGTATCATAAATTAAATCTGTTTTTTAGTCGTTCATCCACTGGAAACGCTACAGTAGAAGTGCAGCTTGTATTCAATGAGACAGCCTCACCTCAAGAGATCCCTTCATCTGAGGATGTAGTGGAGACCCTGCGAATTGCTGCAGCCAACACCACTGCGGGCAGTATCTCATTTGATTCTGACTCTATTGTTGTAAAAGGTATGCTCACACTTTCCATTTTTGATCCTGTGATAAAAGTAATAGCAATGGAATAACATGCTAATAACAAATGCCTTGTCATTCAAGAATGTAGCTTTTCTCTGGTTCATGTGCATATGTATGCAGAAATGTATTGTGACAAAAAACATGTTCCTTCTCAGAAATTACCAACCCAACAACAACTCCAACAACCCCAACTACAACAGCAACAACAACTACTTCTACAACTCTAACTACAACAGCAACAGATACTACTTCTACAAACCCAACTACAACCGCCTCAGATCCTCCTCCGTCTTTTACGTTGGAGGTTACAACATCGGCGCAATTCAACACAGACTTAACAAACCAAACAAGTGCAGAATATCAACAACTGGCCTCGACTGTTATTATGGTGGTACGTTGATATTCTTATTATATTTGAAGCTTTTCGCTTAGCATTGTTTTCATTTCATTCTTTGTTACCCTTCCTATACATTTCATATTTATTTTTGAATTCAGTATATTTGTTGTTGTTTGCTTTCTGGTTGAACTTTTTGCATGTCTGGTCTCATTAGTTTTAACTGCATACAGTACTACACTTGATTATGCCAAAAAACCTGTAGACAGTTCATTTGGACTTCATCCAATCATAAATTGACATTATTTAAGTTTAAAGTGACATTTATTCAATTCATCCCTTTTCAAAGGGTTTTCCATGTTTTGACTTTTTTATTGGTCTTCCCATAGTGCGATGGATCTTTGTAAGGAGATACGGACGGCTTTTCACATTTACTCAAGTCGTGGCATTCAGGTAAATGGCCCTGCTTCAAGAAAGCTCATTGTCAATAATGTGGATTCAAGCAATCTTGGGATATTTTATTTATTGTGCTCAATTTCAAAAATCGTATTTGTCAAAAATGGCCAATTGAAATGATCCAATTCTTAAAATTAGCTATAGACAACAGTGTGTCAAACAATAAGTACCATTGTATGCCTTATTTGCTAAATATCAGAGTATTTGTGCCTCATCTGTAAGCTACAGCATGACACTTTTAAGTTGTATTTAGGTGGAATTGTTGTATCATAAATTAAATCTGTTTTTTAGTCGTTCATCCACTGGAAACGCTACAGTAGAAGTGCAGCTTGTATTCAATGAGACAGCCTCACCTCAAGAGATCCCTTCATCTGAGGATGTAGTGGAGACCCTGCGAATTGCTGCAGCCAACACCACTGCGGGCAGTATCTCATTTGATTCTGACTCTATTGTTGTAAAAGGTATGCTCACACTTTCCATTTTTGATCCTGTGATAAAAGTAATAGCAATGGAATAACATGCTAATAACAAATGCCTTGTCATTCAAGAATGTAGCTTTTCTCTGGTTCATGTGCATATGTATGCAGAAATGTATTGTGACAAAAAACATGTTCCTTCTCAGAAATTACCAACCCAACAACAACTCCAACAACCCCAACTACAACAGCAACAACAACTACTTCTACAACTCTAACTACAACAGCAACAGATACTACTTCCACAAACCCAACTACAACCGCCTCAGATCCTCCTCCGTCTTTTACGTTGGAGGTTACAACATCGGCGCAATTCAACACAGACTTAACAAACCAAACAAGTGCAGAATATCAACAACTGGCCTCGACTGTTATTATGGTGGTACGTTGATATTCTTATTATATTTGAAGCTTTTCGCTTAGCATTGTTTTCATTTCATTCTTTGTTACCCTTCCTATACATTTCATATTTATTTTTGAATTCAGTATATTTGTTGTTGTTTGCTTTCTGGTTGAACTTTTTGCATGTCTGGTCTCATTAGTTTTAACTGCATACAGTACTACACTTGATTATGCCAAAAAACCTGTAGACAGTTCATTTGGACTTCATCCAATCATAAATTGACATTATTTAAGTTTAAAGTGACATTTATTCAATTCATCCCTTTTCAAAGGGTTTTCCATGTTTTGACTTTTTTATTGGTCTTCCCATAGTGCGATGGGATCTTTGTAAGGAGATACGGACGGCTTTTCACATTTACTCAAGTCGTGGCATTCAGGTAAATGGCCCTGCTTCAAGAAAGCTCATTGTCAATAATGTGGATTCAAGCAATCTTGGGATATTTTATTTATTGTGCTCAATTTCAAAAATCGTATTTGTCAAAAATGGCCAATTGAAATGATCCAATTCTTAAAATTAGCTATAGACAACAGTGTGTCAAACAATAAGTACCATTGTATGCCTTATTTGCTAAATATCAGAGTATTTGTGCCTCATCTGTAAGCTACAGCATGACACTTTTAAGTTGTATTTAGGTGGAATTGTTGTATCATAAATTAAATCTGTTTTTTAGTCGTTCATCCACTGGAAACGCTACAGTAGAAGTGCAGCTTGTATTCAATGAGACAGCCTCACCTCAAGAGATCCCTTCATCTGAGGATGTAGTGGAGACCCTGCGAATTGCTGCAGCCAACACCACTGCGGGCAGTATCTCATTTGATTCTGACTCTATTGTTGTAAAAGGTATGCTCACACTTTCCATTTTTGATCCTGTGATAAAAGTAATAGCAATGGAATAACATGCTAATAACAAATGCCTTGTCATTCAAGAATGTAGCTTTTCTCTGGTTCATGTGCATATGTATGCAGAAATGTATTGTGACAAAAAACATGTTCCTTCTCAGAAATTACCAACCCAACAACAACTCCAACAACCCAACTACAACAGCAACAACAACTACTTCTACAACTCTAACTACAACAGCAACAGATACTACTTCTACAAACCCAACTACAACCGCCTCAGATCCTCCTCCGTCTTTTACGTTGGAGGTTACAACATCGGCGCAATTCAACACAGACTTAACAAACCAAACAAGTGCAGAATATCAACAACTGGCCTCGACTGTTATTATGGTGGTACGTTGATATTCTTATTGTATTTGAAGCTTTTCGCTTAGCATTGTTTTCATTTCATTCTTTGTTACCCTTCCTATACATTTCATATTTATTTTTGAATTCAGTATATTTGTTGTTGTTTGCTTTCTGGTTGAACTTTTTGCATGTCTGGTCTCATTAGTTTTAACTGCATACAGTACTACACTTGATTATGCCAAAAAACCTGTAGACAGTTCATTTGGACTTCATCCAATCATAAATTGACATTATTTAAGTTTAAAGTGACATTTATTCAATTCATCCCTTTTCAAAGGGTTTTCCATGTTTTGACTTTTTTATTGGTCTTCCCATAGTGCGATGGGATCTTTGTAAGGAGATACGGACGGCTTTTCACATTTACTCAAGTCGTGGCATTCAGGTAAATGGCCCTGCTTCAAGAAAGCTCATTGTCAATAATGTGGATTCAAGCAATCTTGGGATATTTTATTTATTGTGCTCAATTTCAAAAATCGTATTTGTCAAAAATGGCCAATTGAAATGATCCAATTCTTAAAATTAGCTATAGACAACAGTGTGTCAAACAATAAGTACCATTGTATGCCTTATTTGCTAAATATCAGAGTATTTGTGCCTCATCTGTAAGCTACAGCATGACACTTTTAAGTTGTATTTAGGTGGAATTGTTGTATCATAAATTAAATCTGTTTTTTAGTCGTTCATCCACTGGAAACGCTACAGTAGAAGTGCAGCTTGTATTCAATGAGACAGCCTCACCTCAAGAGATCCCTTCATCTGAGGATGTAGTGGAGACCCTGCGAATTGCTGCAGCCAACACCACTGCGGGCAGTATCTCATTTGATTCTGACTCTATTGTTGTAAAAGGTATGCTCACACTTTCCATTTTTGATCCTGTGATAAAAGTAATAGCAATGGAATAACATGCTAATAACAAATGCCTTGTCATTCAAGAATGTAGCTTTTCTCTGGTTCATGTGCATATGTATGCAGAAATGTATTGTGACAAAAAACATGTTCCTTCTCAGAAATTACCAACCCAACAACAACTCCAACAACCCCAACTACAACAGCAACAACAACTACTTCTACAACTCTAACTACAACAGCAACAGATACTACTTCCACAAACCCAACTACAACCGCCTCAGATCCTCCTCCGTCTTTTACGTTGGAGGTTACAACATCGGCGCAATTCAACACAGACTTAACAAACCAAACAAGTGCAGAATATCAACAACTGGCCTCGACTGTTATTATGGTGGTACGTTGATATTCTTATTATATTTGAAGCTTTTCGCTTAGCATTGTTTTCATTTCATTCTTTGTTACCCTTCCTATACATTTCATATTTATTTTTGAATTCAGTATATTTGTTGTTGTTTGCTTTCTGGTTGAACTTTTTGCATGTCTGGTCTCATTAGTTTTAACTGCATACAGTACTACACTTGATTATGCCAAAAAACCTGTAGACAGTTCATTTGGACTTCATCCAATCATAAATTGATATTATTTAAGTTTAAAGTGACATTTATTCAATTCATCCCTTTTCAAAGGGTTTTCCATGTTTTGACTTTTTTATTGGTCTTCCCATAGTGCGATGGGATCTTTGTAAGGAGATACGGACGGCTTTTCACATTTACTCAAGTCGTGGCATTCAGGTAAATGGCCCTGCTTCAAGAAAGCTCATTGTCAATAATGTGGATTCAAGCAATCTTGGGATATTTTATTTATTGTGCTCAATTTCAAAATCGTATTTGTCAAAAAT
Source organism: Muraenolepis orangiensis (assembly GCA_027704905.1). Lineage (NCBI taxonomy): Eukaryota > Metazoa > Chordata > Actinopteri > Gadiformes > Muraenolepididae > Muraenolepis > Muraenolepis orangiensis. Next base: position 23,218,662 of record CM051007.1, read on the forward strand.
GGCCAATTGAAATGATCCAATTCTTAAAATTAGCTATAGACAACAGTGTGTCAAACAATAAGTACCATTGTATGCCTTATTTGCTAAATATCAGAGTATTTGTGCCTCATCTGTAAGCTACAGCATGACACTTTTAAGTTGTATTTAGGTGGAATTGTTGTATCATAAATTAAATCTGTTTTTTAGTCGTTCATCCACTGGAAACGCTACAGTAGAAGTGCAGCTTGTATTCAATGAGACAGCCTCACCTCAAGAGATCCCTTCATCTGAGGATGTAGTGGAGACCCTGCGAATTGCTGCAGCCAACACCACTGCGGGCAGTATCTCATTTGATTCTGACTCTATTGTTGTAAAAGGTATGCTCACACTTTCCATTTTTGATCCTGTGATAAAAGTAATAGCAATGGAATAACATGCTAATAACAAATGCCTTGTCATTCAAGAATGTAGCTTTTCTCTGGTTCATGTGCATATGTATGCAGAAATGTATTGTGACAAAAAACATGTTCCTTCTCAGAAATTACCAACCCAACAACAACTCCAACAACCCCAACTACAACAGCAACAACAACTACTTCTACAACTCTAACTACAACAGCAACAGATACTACTTCTACAAACCCAACTACAACCGCCTCAGATCCTCCTCCGTCTTTTACGTTGGAGGTTACAACATCGGCGCAATTCAACACAGATTTAACAAACCAAACAAGTGCAGAATATCAACAACTGGCCTCGACTGTTATTATGGTGGTACGTTGATATTCTTATTATATTTTAAGCTTTTCGCTTAGCATTGTTTTCATTTCATTCTTTGTTACCCTTCCTATACATTTCATATTCATTTTTGAATTCAGTATATTTGTTGTTGTTTGCTTTCTGGTTGAACTTTTTGCATGTCTGGTCTCATTAGTTTTAACTGCATACAGTACTACACTTGATTATGCCAAAAAACCTGTAGACAGTTCATTTGGACTTCATCCAATCATAAATTGACATTATTTAAGTTTAAAGTGACATTTATTCAATTCATCCCTTTTCAAAGGGTTTTCCATGTTTTGACTTTTTTATTGGTCTTCCCATAGTGCGATGGGATCTTTGTAAGGAGATACGGACGGCTTTTCACATTTACTCAAGTCGTGGCATTCAGGTAAATGGCCCTGCTTCAAGAAAGCTCATTGTCAATAATGTGGATTCAAGCAATCTTGGGATATTTTATTTATTGTGCTCAATTTCAAAAATCGTATTTGTCAAAAATGGCCAATTGAAATGATCCAATTCTTAAAATTAGCTATAGACAACAGTGTGTCAAACAATAAGTACCATTGTATGCCTTATTTGCTAAATATCAGAGTATTTGTGCCTCATCTGTAAGCTACAGCATGACACTTTTAAGTTGTATTTAGGTGGAATTGTTGTATCATAAATTAAATCTGTTTTTTAGTCGTTCATCCACTGGAAACGCTACAGTAGAAGTGCAGCTTGTATTCAATGAGACAGCCTCACCTCAAGAGATCCCTTCATCTGAGGATGTAGTGGAGACCCTGCGAATTGCTGCAGCCAACACCACTGCGGGCAGTATCTCATTTGATTCTGACTCTATTGTTGTAAAAGGTATGCTCACACTTTCCATTTTTGATCCTGTGATAAAAGTAATAGCAATGGAATAACATGCTAATAACAAATGCCTTGTCATTCAAGAATGTAGCTTTTCTCTGGTTCATGTGCATATGTATGCAGAAATGTATTGTGACAAAAAACATGTTCCTTCTCAGAAATTACCAACCCAACAACAACTCCAACAACCCCAACTACAACAGCAACAACAACTACTTCTACAACTCTAACTACAACAGCAACAGATACTACTTCCACAAACCCAACTACAACCGCCTCAGATCCTCCTCCGTCTTTTACGTTGGAGGTTACAACATCGGCGCAATTCAACACAGACTTAACAAACCAAACAAGTGCAGAATATCAACAACTGGCCTCGACTGTTATTATGGTGGTACGTTGATATTCTTATTATATTTGAAGCTTTTCGCTTAGCATTGTTTTCATTTCATTCTTTGTTACCCTTCCTATACATTTCATATTTATTTTTGAATTCAGTATATTTGTTGTTGTTTGCTTTCTGGTTGAACTTTTTGCATGTCTGGTCTCATTAGTTTTAACTGCATACAGTACTACACTTGATTATGCCAAAAAACCTGTAGACAGTTCATTTGGACTTCATCCAATCATAAATTGATATTATTTAAGTTTAAAGTGACATTTATTCAATTCATCCCTTTTCAAAGGGTTTTCCATGTTTTGACTTTTTTATTGGTCTTCCCATAGTGCGATGGGATCTTTGTAAGGAGATACGGACGGCTTTTCACATTTACTCAAGTCGTGGCATTCAGGTAAATGGCCCTGCTTCAAGAAAGCTCATTGTCAATAATGTGGATTCAAGCAATCTTGGGATATTTTATTGATTGTGCTCAATTTCAAAAATCGTATTTGTCAAAAATGGCCAATTGAAATGATCCAATTCTTAAAATTAGCTATAGACAACAGTGTGTCAAACAATAAGTACCATTGTATGCCTTATTTGCTAAATATCAGAGTATTTGTGCCTCATCTGTAAGCTACAGCATGACACTTTTAAGTTGTATTTAGGTGGAATTGTTGTATCATAAATTAAATCTGTTTTTTAGTCGTTCATCCACTGGAAACGCTACAGTAGAAGTGCAGCTTGTATTCAATGAGACAGCCTCACCTCAAGAGATCCCTTCATCTGAGGATGTAGTGGAGACCCTGCGAATTGCTGCAGCCAACACCACTGCGGGCAGTATCTCATTTGATTCTGACTCTATTGTTGTAAAAGGTATGCTCACACTTTCCATTTTTGATCCTGTGATAAAAGTAATAGCAATGGAATAACATGCTAATAACAAATGCCTTGTCATTCAAGAATGTAGCTTTTCTCTGGTTCATGTGCATATGTATGCAGAAATGTATTGTGACAAAAAACATGTTCCTTCTCAGAAATTACCAACCCAACAACAACTCCAACAACCCCAACTACAACAGCAACAACAACTACTTCTACAACTCTAACTACAACAGCAACAGATACTACTTCTACAAACCCAACTACAACCGCCTCAGATCCTCCTCCGTCTTTTACGTTGGAGGTTACAACATCGGCGCAATTCAACACAGATTTAACAAACCAAACAAGTGCAGAATATCAACAACTGGCCTCGACTGTTATTATGGTGGTACGTTGATATTCTTATTATATTTTAAGCTTTTCGCTTAGCATTGTTTTCATTTCATTCTTTGTTACCCTTCCTATACATTTCATATTCATTTTTGAATTCAGTATATTTGTTGTTGTTTGCTTTCTGGTTGAACTTTTTGCATGTCTGGTCTCATTAGTTTTAACTGCATACAGTACTACACTTGATTATGCCAAAAAACCTGTAGACAGTTCATTTGGACTTCATCCAATCATAAATTGACATTATTTAAGTTTAAAGTGACATTTATTCAATTCATCCCTTTTCAAAGGGTTTTCCATGTTTTGACTTTTTTATTGGTCTTCCCATAGTGCGATGGGATCTTTGTAAGGAGATACGGACGGCTTTTCACATTTACTCAAGTCGTGGCATTCAGGTAAATGGCCCTGCTTCAAGAAAGCTCATTGTCAATAATGTGGATTCAAGCAATCTTGGGATATTTTATTGATTGTGCTCAATTTCAAAAATCGTATTTGTCAAAAATGGCCAATTGAAATGATCCAATTCTTAAAATTAGCTATAGACAACAGTGTGTCAAACAATAAGTACCATTGTATGCCTTATTTGCTAAATATCAGAGTATTTGTGCCTCATCTGTAAGCTACAGCATGACACTTTTAAGTTGTATTTAGGTGGAATTGTTGTATCATAAATTAAATCTGTTTTTTAGTCGTTCATCCACTGGAAACGCTACAGTAGAAGTGCAGCTTGTATTCAATGCGACAGCCTCACCTCAAGAGATCCCTTCATCTGAGGATGTAGTGGAGACCCTGCGAATTGCTGCAGCCAACACCACTGCGGGCAGTATCTCATTTGATTCTGACTCTATTGTTGTAAAAGGTATGCTCACACTTTCCATTTTTGATCCTGTGATAAAAGTAATAGCAATGGAATAACATGCTAATAACAAATGTCTTGTCATTCAAGAATGTAGCTTTTCTCTGGTTCATGTGCATATGTATGCAGAAATTTATTGTGACAAAAAACATGTTCCTTCTCAGAAATTACCAACCCAACAACAACTCCAACAACCCCAACTACAACAGCAACAACAACTACTTCTACAAACCCAACGACAACCGCCTCAGTTCCTCCTTCATCCAGTGTAACAGTAATAACTGGAACACCACCAACAACAAGCAACCCAATGGATACTACCAAACCATCCACATCAACTGAAACAAATGTCACTGTAACAGCAATAACTGGAACATTTCCCACAACAAGCAACACAATGGATACTAGCAAAACATCTTCCAGTGCATCTTCTACCAGTCTCATAACTAATACAAATCCACCTACTGCATCTTCAGCTCCATCATTTAGTTTGGTGTTTACGATAATACACATTTTCGAACCACAATTATTAGACAAGACCAGTCAACAGTTTAAAGTACTGGAGTTGATTGTTGTTACAACGGTAAGTTTGACACAGTTATGTTCTCGATTTGACACTTTTTTCTTGACACTTTTTATACAGAATTATTACAATATCTTTTTTAATTATTTTAAATGTGTTTAACCTTTCAATATTTTCTCCATAGTGTAATATAATCTACACGGCACAGTATGGAATTATTTTTAGCCATACTGTTCTCCTCCAATTCAGGTAAAAGGTCCTTAACATAATCATCCATCACTGTAAATATATCTAGGCCTACACATATTTTGTATTGCATTCACCACAATGTGAATGATGTCATACTGCATTCCAAAAGATTAGGAATTCCAGGAATACCTAATCTCTGTACCCCTGTTTATGGAGAAGCATCCTGCCATTTAATTATAACTGTTGCAATCATAATGATGACCTCTTTTTCAGACCTTCCACTTTTACCCGTATGGAAAATACTGTATCAGATGTGGTGCTCATTTTTAATGAGCCAGCTTCAAATCAAAGTATTCCTACAGAAGAGGAAGCTGCACAGACCCTAAGAACAGCAAACATCTCTTCTGCCAATGTCACATTTGATATGAACACTATTGTTGTCGAGAGTATGTTTTCATTTTATTCTTTATGCATATAAACAAATGTTTTGATAACAAATATATGTATCACATTTACTATAAGAATACGTAAATAACTGAAAACTAAATTGTGTCTTTAGGAATCAACACCACAACCACAACTGTTTCCCCAACAACTGCTTTGCAATCAGCTTCCACTTCCACAAACAGCCCAATGGATACTACCAAAGCATCCACACCAACTGAAACAAGTACCACTGTGCCAGTAATAACTGGAACATCTCAAACGACCACAACATCCACACCAACTGAAACAAGTACCACTGTGCCAGTAATAACTGGAACATCTCAAACTGCCACAACATCCACACCAACTGAAACAAGTACCACTGTGCCAGTAATAACTGGAACATCTCAAACTACCACAACATCCACACCAACTGAAACTACTGCTACTGTAATAGTCATAACTGGAACATCTCCCATGACAAGCAACCCAATGGATACTACCAAAGCATCCACACCAACTGAAACAAGTACCACTGTGCCAGTAATAACTGGAACATCTCAAACTACCACAACATCCACACCAACTGAAACAAGTACCACTGTGCTAGTAATAACTGGAACATCTCAAACTACCACAACATCCACACCAACTGAAACAAGTACCACTGTGCCAGTAATAACTGGAACATCTCAAACTACCACAACCTCCACACCAACTGAAACAAGTACCACTGTGCCAGTAATAACTGGAACATCTCCCATGACAAGCAACCCAATGGATACTACCAAAGCATCCACACCAACTGAAACAAGTACCACTGTGCCAGTAATAACTGGAACATCTCAAACTACCACAACATCCACACCAACTGAAACAAGTACCACTGTGCCAGTAATAACTGGAACATCTCAAACTACCACAACATCCACACCAACTGAAACAAGTACCACTGTGCCAATAATAACTGGAACATCTCAAACTACCACAACATCCACACCAACTGAAACAAGTACCACTGTGCCAGTAATAACTGGAACAACTCAACGACCAACATCCACACCAACTGAAACTACTGCTACTGTAATAGTCATAACTGAACATCTCCATGACAAGCAACCCAATGGATACTACCAAGCATCCACACCAACTGAAACAAGTACCACTGTGCCAGTAATAACTGGAACATCTCAAACTACCACAACATCCACACCAACTGAAACTACTACCACAACATCTTCCAGTGCATCTTCTACCAGTCTCATAACTAATACAAATCCACCTATTGCATCTTCAGCTCCATCATTTAGTTTGGTGGTTACGATAATACACATTTTCGAACCACAATTATTAGACAAGACCAGTCAACAGTTTAAAGCACTGGAGTTGATTGTTGTTACAACGGTAAGTTTGACACAGTTATGTTCTCGGTTTGACACTTTTTTCTTGACACTTTATATAAAGAATTATTACAATATCTTTTTTAATTATTTTAAATGTGTTTAACCTTTCAATATTTTCTCCATAGTGTAATATAATCTACACAGCACAGTATGGAATTCTTTTTAGCCATACTGTTCTCCTCCAATTCAGGTAAAAGGTCCTTAACATAATCATCCATCACTGTAAATATATCTAGGCCTACACATATTTTGTATTGCATTCACCACAATGTGAATGATGTCATACTGCATTCCAAAAGATTAGGAATTCCAGGAATACCTAATCTCTGTACCCCTGTTTGTGGAGAAGCATCCTGCCATTTAATTATAACTGTTGCAATCATAATGATGACCTCTTTTTCAGACCTTCCACTTTTACCCGTATGGAAAACACTGAATCGGATTTGGTGCTCATTTTTAATGAGCCAGCTTCAAATGAAAGTATTCCTACAGAAGAGGAAGCTGCACAGACCCTAAGAACAGCAAACATCTCTTCTGCCAATGTCACATTTGATATGAACACTATTGTTGTCGACAGTATGTTTTCATTTTATTCTTTATGCATACAAACAAATGTTTTGATAACAAATATATATATCACATTTACTATAAGAATACGTAAATAACTGAAAACTAAATTGTGTCTTTAGGAATCAACACCACTACCACAACTGTTTCCCCAACAACCACAATTACCACTGTGCCAGTAATAACTGGAACATCTCAAACTACCACAACATCCACACCAACTGAAACTACTGCTACTGTAATAGGCATAACTGGAACATCTCCCATGACAAGCAACCCAATGGATACTACCAAAGCATCCACACCAACTGAAACAAGTACCACTGTGCCAGTAATAACTGGAACATCTCAAACTACCACAACATCCACACCAACTGAAACTACTGCTACTGTAATAGGCATAACTGGAACATCTCCCATGACAAGCAACCCAATGGATACTACCAAAGCATCCACACCAACTGAAACAAGTACCACTGTGCCAGTAATAACTGGAACATCTCAAACTACCACAACATCCACACAAACTGAAACTACTGCTGCTGTAATAGTCATAACTGGAACATCTCCCATGACAAGCAACCCAATGGATACTACCAAAGCATCCACACCAACTGAAACAAGTACCACTGTGCCAGTAATAACTGGAACATCTCAAACTACCACAACATCCACACCAACTGAAACAAGTACCACTGTGCTAGTAATAACTGGAACATCTCAAACTACCACAACATCCACACCAACTGAAACAAGTACCACTGTGCCAGTAATAACTGGAACATCTCAAACTGCCACAACATCCACACCAACTGAAACAAGTACCACTGTGCCAGTAATAACTGGAACATCTCAAACTACCACAACATCCACACCAACTGAAACTACTGCTACTGTAATAGTCATAACTGGAACATCTCCCATGACAAGCAACCCAATGGATACTACCAAAGCATCCACAACAACTGAAACAAGTACCACTGTGCTAGTAATAACTGGAACATCTCAAACTACCACAACATCCACACCAACTGAAACAAGTACCACTGTGCCAGTAATAACTGGAACATCTCAAACTACCACAACATCCACACCAACTGAAACAAGTACCACTGTGCCAGTAATAACTGGAACATCTCAAACTACCACAACATCCACACCAACTGAAACTACTGCTACTGTAATAGTCATAACTGGAACATCTCCCATGACAAGCAACCCAATGGATACTACCAAAGCATCCACACCAACTGAAACAAGTACCACTGTGCCAGTAATAACTGGAACATCTCAAACTACCACAACATCCACACCAACTGAAACAAGTACCACTGTGCCAGTAATAACTGGAACATCTCAAACTACCACAACATCCACACCAACTGAAACAAGTACCACTGTGCTAGTAATAACTGGAACATCTCAAACTACCACAACATCCACACCAACTGAAACTACTACCACAACATCTTCCAGTGCATCTTCTACCAGTCTCATAACTAATACAAATCCACTAACTGCATCTTCAGCTCCTCCTACATCTTTTAGTTTGGTGGTTACGATTATGCACATTTTCGAACAACAGTTATCAAACAAGACCAGTCCAGAGTATCAAGCACTGGAGTCGATGGTTGTAACAACGGTAAGTTTGACACAGTTATGTGTATTTATTTTCATAAATCGACTTTGTGCTAGTAGTATTTCAAGTTGCTAAGTTTTTGGGTTTATTTTGTTCTCGGTTTTGAAACTTTTTTCTTGACAGTTTTTATTCAGAACTATTAGAATATATTTTTTAATTATTTTAAATGTGTTTAACCTTTCAATGTTTTCTACATAGTGCAATAGCATCTACATGGCACAATATGGAAATGATTTTCTCCGTACTGCTGTCCTCCAATTCAGGTAAAAGGTCCTTTGTATTGCATTCCATTGCTTCACCACAATGTGAACGATGTCATACTGCATTCCAAAAGATTAGGAATTCCAGGAATATCTAATCTCTGTATGTAATGTAATGTTCATGGAGAAGCATCCTGCCATTTAATTATAACTGTTGCAATCATAATGATGACCTCTTTTTCAGACCTGCCACTGTTACCCGTATGGTAAACACTGAATTGGATTTGGAGCTGGTTTTTAATGAGACAGCTTCAAGTCTTCCTACAGAAGAGGACGTTGCACAGACCCTAAGAACAACAAACATCTCTTCTGACAATGTCATATTTGTTTTGAGCTCTATTGTTGTCGAGAGTATGTGTTCATTTCATTTTTTATGCATACAACAAACTATTGTTTTGATAACAAATATATGTATCACATTTGTTATAAGAATACGTAAATTACTGAAAACTAAATTGTGTCTTTAGGAATCAACACCACTACCACAACTGTTTCCCCAACAACTGCCGTGCAATCAGCTTCCACTTCAACCTTGGTTGATGTTCGCCTGAAATTCCGCTCTTCTTTTGGGGAGACATTTTCAGCAGCCCTTTCGGATCCCTCGTCACCCGCCTTCAAAGAGCGAGCCACACAAATAAAATCTGGGGTAATTACATTTTGAAATAGTTATACTATATTCCAACATTTTGGAATATATCTATAGTTGAATAGAGATCCAGCAAGCTCCTTAAGATTTGTATTAGATAATTACTGTAATAATGAGGGTTCCCTTCCCTCCTGTCACCCCCAAAGCTATGTTCTGTTGGTGATAACTTTGCAAAGCTTTTTTACAGCATATACAAAACAAAAAACAAATGTCTGGGGAGACTATAAAACAATGTTTTATAGAGTCTGAAAGCTCTACCATATAGCTGAATGAATAATAATAATAATAATAATAATAATAATAATAATAACAGTGATATTTTTTAATAGCGACCCAAGGCACTTGGTTTGAACTTGAAATGACCAAACTCTTGTTGTTTTCTTCTGTGCAGCTCGAACCTTTCTACAAATCAGCATTTACTTCATTTGATAGCTTGGAAGTGACAGAGTTCAGGTACTGTATCCAGCTTTGGGGTTAAGGAAAATAAAAGCATGCTATTATATTACAAGCAAATGTGACTTACTAAAAGTGTTCACTATTCAACCATCATCAATTGATGTGGACAATGGTACTATGTTTAACTGTGTTTTACAAAACAAAACATAATTTGTACTTTCCCATACACTTGTAATAATGTAGTTTGGCATGGTTCTCATACACTTCAGAAACCCAACTTTCAAAGAAATGATGTGATGTTAAAATTATTCAACCATTTTTTTTTCTAGGAGTGGATCAATCGTCAACATACTCCTCATGAAGTTCACTACAGCTCCTAATAGTAAACAGATTGCAGATGTTCTGATCGAAGCCGCAAAAACCATCACAGAGTTTCACATTGACACCAGTTCTATTTCAGTTAATAACATAGGTAAGATATGCTGAAACATGTAAAAATAAGATCTGGAATTGAGATGTGTGTCTGTCTGATTGTGTGAGGCGAGCAGTAGGTTTTGAAGTTATCTCCGACAACAAATGAGACAATGACACCCCCCTTTTACACAAATACTACAAACATAGCAGAGCAAACCAGCATGAGGGCGCGTTAGCAACATGGGTATTTAATAAGGTTAGCCTAGTGAAGACTAGAAATGGCAGTTGTTTCCGGTCAGAACAAACTGATGCCAAAAACGCACACAAAAAGGATGTACTGTCAGTGAGCCACGAATGTTTCTAGTTCATATCTTGAAACTTTGAAAATTTATACAAATCATTTGCTGTTGATTATTCCAACTGAGGTAGCCCTCTTTGTTTGTGTAACATTATAACAGAGAGTGCATGTGTGATGTATGCTGAAGGCTTGGCAGCATTGACTTGACTGGCAGGATACATAGGGTTAGGACAATAGGAAATCCAGAAGCACTGATGTCATGGGATAAGTCAACGGGGTGTTACAACCCAAATGCAGCACACACGGGAAACCAGGAATAGTCTGTGATATTTTAATATAAATATCACAGGTGAGCAGGTACAAGGCAAACCAGAATGGAGAGTACGATGTCCACACAGACAAACCAGGAAGTGGCCGGCAGAAGCGTAGCCGAAGTCAGGCAGAGGATCGGGAACCAGGCAGGGCAGGTAGATCGGGGACAAGCTGGTTCGGGGGAAACAGACTAAACAAGGCAGGTCCAAGGCAGGTCCAAGGCAGGTCCAAGGCAGGCAGGGTCGGGAAACAGGTGAGATGGGCAGGGCCAAGGCAGGCAGGGTCTGCAACGGGAATCAGTCCATGGATCATCTCTGGAGAGTCTGGCATAAATCGAGAACAATCTGGCAATAAGTGAGTGAACAGGGGGAGACTTATACACTAGCCTGATTGGTAATGCGCCACAGCTGCGGTCAAAAAACGAACGAGGGGGCGTGGCTATTCGGTAGAGTGTAGTGGGAGAGAGAAGACTGGAATGCAGACGGTAGTGGAAGCGTGGTGACAGGAATGCGGAACATGATCAGGGGACGTGGCTATCTGGTCGAGTGCAGTGAAAAAGTGGTGACAGGAATGTGGAACATGATCAGGGGACGTGGCTATCTGGTCGAGTGCAGTGGAAGCGTGGTGACAGGAATGCGGAACATGATCAGGGGACGTGGCTATCTGGTCGAGTGCAGTGGAAGCGTGGTGACAGGAATGCGGAACATGATCAGGGGACGTGGCTATCTGGTCGAGTGCAGTGGAAGCGTGGTGACAGGAATGCGGAACATGATCAGGGGGCGTGGCTATCTGGTCGAGTGCAGTGGAAGCGTGGTGACAGGAATGCGGAACATGATCAGGGGGCGTGGCTATCTGGTCGAGTGCAGTGGAAGCGTGGTGACAGGAATGCGGAACATGATCAGGGGGCGTGGCTATCTGGTCGAGTGCAGTGGAAGCGTGGTGACAGGAATGCAGACTGTGACAGGATAGGTGAATGGATGATTGAATAGAGGGATGGATTGAATGAGTGAGCAACTAATCATTATTAGTTACATTGTATCTACCCTTCTTCAAAGTATTTTTGAGTAACACACATTTTACTCTTTCCTACAGAGACACAGCCAGGTGCAAGCGGGTCAAGTGGAATAAATAAAAGCAGTACCTTAATGACAACTTTGATGGCACTTCTCCCATGGCTACTCAAGCTAATAATATAACTTGGATGTTCACTGAAGACAAACCCAAAACAACACATAATAACCAAATTAACCATAAAGAAACAATATATAATTATTAAAAAAATATAAATAATGAATATATATCACTACATTAATTACTATTTTAATCAACCGTATAATGTTTTACTAAACCAAGATGTCATGCACTTTGCTTTGTAAACAAAACTAAATAAAATAAATGTAACATGTTTGGTCTTATATCGAGAGTCATAGAAAACAAGTTGGAGATTACTACAACTTTTATCAATATATAAAGAAATTAATATATAAAGTATTGCATCACAGTAGTGTATTGGTTTCCGTTAGACAGTTGTTATCCAAAGATTTATTTTAAAAACATTTCAAGACATTGCTATGGTAGAAAGCGCTTGAAAAAAATGCCAGAACAAACAAGGACAATATTAATTGACAGATGCACTATGTTTGTTAAAAGTTCAGGTGATATAACTAGCATCAGAGCTATTGTGGAGAGAGAGCTATGCCACTGTCGTAAGGTGACAGGAAAAAGACTGCAGTGCCATGCTTGACCCCCGGGGGACGGACGGACTGCTAGTCATGGTAGAATGCATGGAGCTAAATGCTATAAAGTGAGAAATATACTGTATTTCAGCTAAGCATGGGCTATTGGCCAATACTGTGCAAAAACACAATCTTAAGGTCATTATGAATGTTAGCAACATTATTTTCCAGTACACAATTGCTGGATGTGATAATACCTCCTTTGTAGAGGACATGACGAGCAGGTGGCAGCAGTGGAAATCCTCCTGAATCGTGAGCACCCATCAGTGCAAAATTAAAAGATGCAAGACCCCACCAGCACAAGATCAAATAAAAGCAAGATCAAATGTCCACCCGTGAAGGCAAGACGATGCAGCGCCACTTTGCGCCCCCGCATAGGAAACTGCACCCGATAGACTACCTCCCCTAACCGCTCCAGAACTACACATGGTCCCACCCAGTGGCTGTCCAGTTTAGGACACCTGCCCTTCTTTGTCTTCGGAGAGAAGACCCAAATTAGCTCCCCAGCTGCAAAGTCGCCCCCTAGCACAGATGTCATAATTCCTCTTCTGCCGCACACCCGCACTTTGCCATCGCCTCCGGGTGTATGCATGTGCGGTGTCCAAGCGATCCTGCAGCTGTCTGGCGTAGTCGGGTCCTGCAGGCGCAGATGTTGCATCTGGGGGTTGTCCGAAGGCCAGCTCTGAAGGGGTCCTCATTTCTCTGCCCAACATTAGGAGGGCGGGTGTGCACGAGGTAGAGTCCTGGACCGCAAAGCGGCATGCCATGAGAACCAGGGGTAGGTGCATATCCCAGTCAAGCTGATGGGTGGATGTTAGGATGGATAACTGTTCCACCAGAGTACGGTTCAGCCTCTCCACTAACCCGTCACTCTGGGGGTGGAAGGCAACGTGGAGACGTCTGCAGAACCACCATCCAAACCAAGCGTCGCCGCATAAAAGCGTTCAGCTGAAAGCTATATAATATATAACTGTTCTATAGAAGAAGGCCTATACTCCCAGACGCCTAAAAGACATTCTAACGATGAAGCTAGAACCCATGGGTTTTAGCTTCTTATGTTAGAGTGTCGCCTCTCATGCCGGAGGACGTGAGTTCGAGCCCAGTACGGGACACTGTTACACTAACACTAAATACAATACAAGTCTGAGACGCATCAGCATGATGCATGATGGTATGGAGTTCTCAACTGCTCGATTTATTATTTGTTTGACTATATAGGCCTAATTAAACAGGTTAATCGAGGTTTAGATAGAAACACACTGCGGTAATTTGAGCTTGATGATATTTGCTTGCAAAGCAAAGCTTGTTTCACTACAGTCGTTGTTAAACGACAGTGACGGACACTGAATTCTTCATTGCGGATAAAATTGAGTGTGTTCCCGTCTGTCTGAAACAAACCAAACCTATTAAAATGGCTTGTAAAAGAATCAATCAAATTTAACAACAGAATATTTTGTAAAAAAAATAAGTACTGCATGATTGTTATGTATATGCTCCATATCATCATCATTCATATATTTAAATAATTTAAAAGGTTAATGTTATTGTTGCCATTATTGTTGAATCATATATACTAGGCCTCAGCATGTTTTCCTAGCATGGTAGGGCCTCACAGCCCATGTTCAAACATGAGCCTCCTACTTGGCTTAAAGAATTCAAAAAGAAAGACTACTGAGCCTTGTTGAGACCTTCTCAAGGGTATGTTTCACAACAACCACACACACACACACAGTTTTTTCAGTTTGTTATATTTACTCACCAGCAGGTGGCAACAGAGGCTAATTGTATGTAAATAACAGAAAATAGCAGAACAACATGCATCCAAAACATATGAACAAAGTTTAAAACCAGGATACAATTAAAAATATATATATGAATGCTTAACAAATATGAATAGCAGAACAACATGCATCCAAAACATATGCTCCCGTCGTTCACTTAAAAGAGCCGACTCTTTGAGCCGGCTCGTTCGCGACCGACACATCACTAGCGCGTAGTCTCTTTAGTAGCGCGTGCAACTGAAAGTCTCTCGTTATGCCGCCGATATATATTTAATCTATATATATAGATTATACCGCCCATATATACCGCTATATAATCTATATATAGATTATACTATATATATAATCTCTATATATAGATTATACCGCCCGCCGTTCACCTATACTCAAATTATTTGACTCAAATATGATGATAAACACACAGCTGTTTCGCGGCCCGGCAGTAACACCTCCACGGCCCGGTACCGGTCCGCGGCCCGGCGGTTGGGAACCCCTGGTTTAGACAGCCTATAGTTACATACGGATGTACGAGTTGAAGAGCTATTGTAGAACGACTCAAAAGTGACTAAGCAGTGATGGTTCCGGGGGTTGTTCTTGCTTGGTTATTGTCAAATGTTAGCTATCAATATATGACAAGAATATTTGAACCACTTTATAATTTACAATTCAGACAAATATTACTTCCTGTCTTCTTCTTAGCCAACTTTGAAACGGTTCTGTTAAAATAGAGATGCTTGTTGGACGCAGAACCAAGGTTGAGGGAAAACATGTACTGGATTTCAAGACACCGTGAATTTACAAGGAATGAGTGTTGGGGGTGAGCTCTAAACGGTGAATTACCCAGACGTTATTGGTCAGAGCAATATACACACTACAGACATTACTCGCAAATTCAGGTAATAAGGCGGGGATTTACAAATAGTTTATTCATACATGATATGAAACGGCCAGGTTAAATTACCTGTGCAAGAGCACAGGTATGATGATGATGCTAATATATATAATAATAATAATAATAATAATAATAATAATAATAATAATCGATTCAAATAAAAGAAGAAAACGAAGAATAATTGCTATTTTTCCTTCAGTGTGTTCAGTGTTCAATGTAATGTTCTCTTTTCATAGTTTGTCTATTTTTATATTTGTATAAACATAGTATAACCACAAAGGGGGATATGTATGACAGTATACAAAACTGGCAACGCGGTTTACGACTGACCCGCTGAGGTTTGACAGTCACCAACTGCCTGCCTGCGTACGTTACAAAACGGAAGTGTAGAGTAGAGGCGCGTCTCTCCAGTGACGGTTTGCATCTTGGCATGCACCTTAGCAGGCGCTCTAATAACAGGACGGAGGAATTGGACGTGTATTAGATTTAAAACAAAAACGTTTAGCGTTCATGTCGAACAGGTGAAAACAGAACGTGGCAACCTGCTGTAATGGGTGAGCGGGCACCGAGAGAGCCTGTACCTCGCAGGAGGAGAACGACCGTGTCCGACGGTGGAACGAATGTTGTTAGAAATGTAAACGGGGGCAAGGTGCTGCACGAAGACTGTGGGGGTAAGCCCCCGGTGTACCCGGGCAATGTCAAAACACATGAGGTCTCCAAGCATACGAGCAATGGCAAGCTGGAAAAAAAGACGCAGGACCCATTATTACCCGCACAGGGTCTATGGAAAGAGAGGAGCAAAGTGGAAGACATTTCCAATCGACTCAGGCAAGCAAATTCACTGAAAATGATGCCAATAAAACACTTGTACATTGTGAATGTGTTCCCATTGTCTTTGTTGTTAATTATTGTTTTCACGTGGCATATGGAATCACCAATTTGCAATTTTAAAATGAATAACACGCAATAAAAATACAAGACGCGTCTGTTTCGTGTCATCATACAGTCGTGTCTTTTCATTGTAATAGTTCATGCAGGTTATGTTTCATTAATGCATTCATTTGTATTATATAAACCATCTATTCAGATCATAAACATATTGTAGTCGGCGACTATGATTTCACCATGTAACTTTTGTTTGTTTCTATGTCAACCCTTCAAATCAACGCTAGGCCTACTAAGCCTACTTCGTCTTGTCACATTTGGTTGAGAAAGCCCACTCCTATATTTGTCTGAAGTCTCACCTTTTTCGCAGTGCTTAAATTTAGATTTAGCTTAAACTATTAAACCAGTGGAATCTGGCAGTGGCCTGATTGGCCCTCCAGGCATAAGCTACCCAGAAAAGTGAACCGCTTCTCCTACCAATTTGTTCACAGTCCTCGTTTACCTGTCTGCATTCGTCCTCTCTGTTCCTTTTTAGATTAGGCTAAATCTCTATATATGTTTCTTATTTTCTTAATTTATTTAAAAAATAAATGTATCTGGTCTATATTTAGATATTCTCACCTTTTCTCTCACACACACCTCATTTGTCAGGCTTTCACTCTATACTTAGCCTAGTGAATGGTAAAAAGTAAAGTGTGTTGTGTGTTTACTCCTGCAGCTGTCATGTCCTGCAGGAATCCCTGCTGAGCTCTGCCAGTGGCTACAGCAACTACCGGGGCATCCTCAACTGGTGTGTTGTCATGCTGGTGAGTACGCCTACAGCGGCAGTGTGCTTGCACCTTCATGTTGTGTGAGTGTCCCTCCATTCACTGCTTTACCCAAAGCTAACCCATGCTAACTCTGGATGAGGATGAGCTGCGCATGCATCAGCATTGCAACGATTCAAGTTTCTGTTTTAAATGCTTAATGTTAAACAGTGATTGGATCATTGCCATTGAGATGAATACATTTTGATATGATACAGACTGTTGTTATTGTAATTGAGTCCTAAAGAGTATTGGCCTATGATTGTGACACTGTATTTCTAAAGACTGCATTAACACCAAACACACAAATGACATGGTCCTGAGCTGGTCCTGTTTGCTCTTCCATTTAGTCTTGTGACTTGGCTACGGACAAGTGTCTCTTCTAATTTTACACACAGACTGACCACAAAGATTGGACTTTGATCAAGAACTTGTCCTCTGCTGTTCACAGGACAGAGACTTTGACTTTGACTTTGACGCTTCTTCAATACTCAAACCATTTTAAGACACTCAATCTGGCTTCACACACGTGGGATGGTGCTGAAAAATGTAAAATGCTCATTCGGCCCAAATCAATTTAAAATATTTGGCTTTTACCCTTGAATAAATCAATGAAATAACACGGATGGCTATTGAGCACCATAATGTTAGTTTTCATTTTGAACTGAATTTAAAGATGAATTAGTAGCTTTGTAAAGTGATACAACTTGAGTCATTTAAGGTGTGTTTACACGCCATGTTATCTGATAACGTGTGTGCGTGTGTGTGTGTGTGTGTGTGTGTGTGTGTGTGTGTGTGTGTGTGTGTGTGTGTTATCAGCTGGCTAGTCCTGATATCACTATCAGTGACACAAGCATGACACTGGGTGGTTGAGCAACAAGCAGGGATTTTAAGCTGCCTTCTGGGACTGAAGGAAGGTGGGGGGGAGATTAAAGGACACTAAGGTAAAGGGTAGCCGCTGAAGCAAAGAGGCTCACTCAGGGGTCATTTGAGGACAGGGTTGTTGTTTGCCTCACTTGGACCAGGTGCAAATTTGCTGTGTGTGTCGAGGTACATTGGCTAATCCTGTCCAACTGTTTCACTGTTCAATGCATTTGTGTTTTTGAATGAATACTCGGACGGTTCAGTTCAGACCCCGCCACACACACACACATCCCAATGCACTCGATGATGTATATGTCTTTTCACTGCAGAGGAAAACGATATCTAGGATAAGCATATCTTTCCCTGGCGCTCCTTTTATTAAGAGTGGACTTGGAACAAACTTTATATTACCCATCATATACTGACTTATCACACACACACACACACACACACTTTTATTATACGTAATATATACGTTATACGTATATATAATTTTATTATATATGTAGGAGCCAAATCAGTTTGTTTGTCTTTCATGGTATACGTCAGGTCAGGATGGAGGGTTATTCTTTATAAGGTGGAGGTAATCAAGTCAAGTTTATTGTCACTTCACAGTTTACACAAGTATAAAGCAGTGGTGTGAAAATCTTATGTGCTTAATACCCGACGACAGACGGCAGTTATAAAAAATAAGAAAAAATAAATAAAATAGAATAAAAAATAATAAGAAAAAATATTATATATATTTATAAAATGCAATATATCGGCACAGAAAAAGAGCAATATGTATATATAAATCAATGTAATAAAGTATACATTGTTATATGCTATACGCCCTTGTTCAGCAGCCTGATGGCCTGACTGTGGAAGCTATCTCTAAGCCTATTTCTGCGGCACTTGATACTGCGGTATCGCCTGCCCGACGGTCACCCTAATCGGGTGCGGAAATGGAGGTTATGCGGTTTTTACCGCTCACACGGCTGCTGATTTACTCCTTTTATTACAGGTCACCATCGCACTTTATTTTTCTTTATTGCATCAACAGTGTCATGTTTGGTTGGATTTTTACCAATAATAAATAGAAACATCACCCGAACATGAACCACCGTATGGACACCAGTTTGTTAGAGCATGTCAAAAACTCTCCGCACCCATGCCAGAGTGACTACAGAAGGGCAGGATAGTTGCTATACATGTTATTTTCATAGCTCTCTTTATTTAAGTAAATGTACTGTATCTCTGACACCCACCTGCCCAGTCTCTCCTGCCTTGCAAGAGGTGTCTTTTGTGCACACATTGATTGACACATTGATAAAATTTGGTGATGAGTGCCTCGCCGCCGTCGTCTGTTGTCTCCCTCAGGTGCTGAGCAATGCACGCCTCTTCCTGGAGAACCTGATCAAGTGAGCATCCCTGACTGTGTCTTTACGTGTCCTCACATGAGCTACCTTGCTGCTCTCATCATTCAAGTCTAAAGATTCTCCTCTTCTCTAGGTATGGTATCTTGGTCGACCCCATCCAAGTTGTGTCTCTGTTCTTGAAGGACCCCTACAGCTGGCCGGCAGCCTGCCTGATAATCGGTGCGTATTATTGGACGAGACTCACTGTCTTATTTTTTTATTATTTATTTTTCCTTTAAAGCTTTTCAAATATTTGTTTTATCCAGGCGGTTCTTGAGTTAATCAACGCTGTGTCCCAGACTTTCCATATGTAAAATCTGGCATCGCAAGACTAGTAGTCAGTACATTTAGGAAATGCTAGCAAGCTAAACATTGTTTGTTTGTCTTGTCTGTGTTCCAGTGTCTAATGTCTTCATCATAGCGACCTTGCACACTGAGAGACGCCTGGCTGTGGTGAGTCTTCTTGTTTATTAACTGGTTGTCGACCAATTAACCTACTGTGAACCCTTTTAGAAACGTTGCATGGGCTATCAGGGATAGCTAGAATAGTTTAATAACGAGACGGTTAGGGTGCCTCACTTCGGATGAAATTGTCTGTATTTACCTTTATAAAACTGTCTTAATGTATGTCTTCTTCTTGGGAGTATTGTCTGTGTTGGAAATAAAAAGACACTCCTTTTTGGACTTTAAAATGTGGACACAGAATTACACACAGAAACCAGCTTCTCTGAAAACAAACTCAGAAATGTATATTGTTATTTTCTATTTAGTTAGAAAAGCCCAATATATATGTGTCAGATTTTTGTAGTTATACAGCCTAAAACACGTTGACATTGTTATACAACGTATATTGGTGATGTACGACAAATCCCAGGTCCAATTTTGTGTGTGATATCCGTTATTTACAATTAGTCAGTGGCTGTTTTGTAAGTAATCCCGCCATCTGCTCCAGTGTGCTGTTTTTCCTACGTAACCCAGAATAACTTCCACTACCCCCGCTCGACGTAAATGTTACATCTTACAATATTATTTATAAATGTAATATATTAATACAATTTAGTATAACTTCATGTGTGTGCAGTTAGTAGCTGGTTTAAACCGCCTCACCTGGCCCAAGTGTGATTCGACTCTGGGGCTGGTGAGGCTGTACACATTTGGTGCATCAAGTCCCCCAGGTGAAACCTGCAACACACACACACACACACACACACACACACACACACACACACACACACACACACACACACACACACACACACACACACACACACACACACACACACACACACACACACACACACACACACACACACACACACACACACACACAGAGCCATTCTGAGACAGAGCCATCTTACTTGTTGTTCTGTGGAATATCTGATACTCATGATGCTACAGCAATTTGAAGACATACTGTCTAATGGTGTCCTCACACCATAGCGTATGTTGAAACCTATGAGTTGCGTGTAAAAAACATTTGTATACGCACCAAACGCAACCAAAATCAACAATGTTGTCAATTTGTAACCTATTCGACCTATGGGAGTTGCGTGCAGAACTTACGAGTTGCGTTCAAAACTTACAAGTTGCGTTTGACCTGCGTGGTATTTGCGAATATCGGTCACGTGATTTAAAAACCTATAAAAGCGGAGCCGATTCAGTGTTTCCTTCTGATTTGGTCATCGAAGAGTCAACATGGGGAAATCAGATAAAAGTGACGCCAAAACCTGGCCAGATACCTCAAATTTGGACCTGCGTTCATAACTTATGAGTTGCGTACCTGTTGCGTGCGTAGCGTACCTGTTGCGATTGTGTTGCGTGCGTAGCGTCCCTGTTGCGTATAAATTGATCGCAGGCATTCGCAGAAAATGATTGAACATGTTCAAAATTTCCGAACTTACTCTGCGTGTGTCTGCGATCACCTGCGTGCTTGTTGCGTACTTGCGTAATACCACTATTTTTTATTCGCAACCATACGCAACTGGTGATCGCTATGGTGTGAGGGCACCATTATTAAACCACATTGTAATGGGGCAGTGTTTCTGTGTGACATGGTAGCATCCACAGAAAAATCGACTTTAGCCGTGGTAAAACAGAACCTCGTATCACATCACCAAATAGACGTTTTAGAATGATGTCAAAGGGTTTTGGATTGTACTAGTCAATGTGTTTTGCTTTCAAATGTGCAGTATAGCATATTTGACATTTTGTACAATGGATTTCTCACAGTACGATTCAACTCCTTCAGTAACATTGGTTTGTCTACTGGTGTATTTATTCCATGTCTTCACAGTGTAATGGTCTCTCTCCTAGGGAAGCATCTCTGAGTCCACTGGCTTGATGCTTCACGTGTTTAACTTGGCTGTCATCTTAGTCTTCCCTGTAGTAATTGTACTCGCTGTCACCTCTCTGACTCCAGGTACACACGCACACACTCACAAACACACACACATGCACTACTCGCAATGGAACACATTCAGACAGTCGGATGTCTAGCATTGCCCTTCAAGTGTGTGTGTGTGTGTGTGTGTGTGTGTGTGTGTGTGTGTGTGTGTAGTGGGCGGGGTGTTCTCCCTAGGTGTCTACACGCTGCTGTTTATGAAGATGTACTCGTACAAAGACACCAACAGGTGGTGCAGGGAGGTCAGACAGGCTGAAGTCAAAAGGCTGAAGCGCTCCAACTCCTGTAAGTGCCACACACACACACACACACACACACACACACACACACACACCTATGTATGTATGTATCATAAGAACACACACACACACACACACGTATGTATCATAAGCACAAAACACTTATTGTACTCAGAAAGTGTATATAGTGTTCAGCCCACACATAGCACATTCAGTCGATACAAAAGTAAGTCTCTGGATTCAAAACTTGCTTACTTTTTCCGATTAAACCTAGTAATATTATTAGCATAGCGTTAGCTTTGATGTAGTATATTTAGAGGTACTATTAATTCATTTAGATTGACTGTTTTAGCAAGAACAAATATAAAATGGCATCAAAGTTTGTCTTTTCTGTCTAGGTCCTTCGGTGGCCCGGTCCAATGGCAGAGCTGCGCATGCCCATGTCTCATATCCAGGGAACCTCACCTACCGAGGTAACCAGGCAAACGTTTTAACGCAATACTTATTATTATGGGAGTCTACGCCTTCTACGCAAGCTAATTGTGTGTGTGTGTGTGTGTGTGTGTGTGTGTAGACATGTACTACTTTGTGTTCATCCCCACGCTCTGCTACGAGCTCAACTTCCCCCGCTCTCCGCGGATACGCAAGAGGTTCCTCATTAGGCGACTGTTTGAAATGGTGAGCGGACATACACACATACACACACAGTATTTTTCTGGGCTGTAGTAAGAATTTGTATTTGCCATATGCAACGAGTACAATGGAATGCTTACTCCCCATTCCCTCCCGCAGTATGAATTTTCTAAAACACTATACTATAAAAATAAAAATACTGTACACAATAAAAAGAACAATAAATACAACAATAAAGTGACTGATGGATGTGCATGTGTTGAATTGTGCAAAAAGTTCAGTGCAGTGACTGTAAAGAGTCCAGAAAGTCTAGCAAAAGTATGACCGTGTAATGTAATATGGATGACAATGTTCTCTAGTGGCAGCTCTTCTAGCAGTTCAGTAGGCGCACTGCCTGTGGGTAAAAACTGTCCTTGAACCTGGTAGTCCTTAGTACGGATGCTGTGGCACCGGCAACTGGACTGCAGGGGGGAGAAGAGATGGTGCCCAGGGTGGTTGCGGTCCTTTGTGATGGACATGGCCTTCTTCCGACATCTGATCCTAAAGATCTCCTCTATGCATGGAAGTGCACACCCGATTATCTTTTCCGCTGTCCTGACGACCCTCTGGATTTCTTTCTTGTCCCGTGCAGTGGTGTTGCCGTACCACACAGTGACGCCACTCGTCAGAACGCTCTATACAGTGCCACGGTAAAAGTTCACCAGCCACCATTTGCCTATGCCGCTTCTCCTGAGGCACCGCAGAGCATAGAGGCGCTGGTGTGCCTTATTCAGCATGACCTCCGTGTTGCGAGTCCACACCAGGTCGTCGGAGATCTGTAGTCCTAGGAAACGGAAACATCTGACTATTTCGACCGGTGTCCCGTCCAGGCTGATGGTGGAGTGGGTGCCCCAGTGGCTCCTGAAGTCCACAATGAGCTCCTTAGTCTTGCTGACATTCAGTGCACCATCGCATTAGCCGAACTACCTCACCTCTGTACTTTGTTTTGTTGTCCTTGCTTATCAGGCCGATGACTGACTGTGATGTCCTCTGTGAACTTGATAATCCGATTGCTGTTGTGTGTGGCAGTACAGTCATATGTGTACAGTGAGTACAGCCATGGACTGAGGCAGCAGCCTTGGGGCCACTTGAGGCCTGCCCGTCAGGAAGTCCAAAATCCAGTTACAGATGTGGGCGCCCAGAACTAGGTCCCTCAGTCCCGCAACAAACTTATTAACTGGTGCTACATGACCAGAGAACAACAGTTGGAACAACAGCCCCTAGAGAACTGGTGCTACATGACCAGAGAACAACAGCCGGCAATGTTTCCAAACGGAATGCTGATCATTGTTCATGTTCATATACTACCAACATTGTAATGATACAAACCTTAGCAAATAGTTCATTCAATGATGAGCATGACCTCAAATTGATTAACTACATTATGTGTATTTATTTCAAATATCAAGGCTATAAACCCACTCTGTATGTCTTGGTGATATAATGTTTGTATTTAAAGTTGCATGCTCTGTGTTGCAGCTTTTCTTCATGCAGCTCCTGGTGGGGTTAATACAGCAGGTATGTTAATAGTTGAAAGCACACATGCCAGATGTGGACGAAAGCAACATGCACACCACACCAACCCCCCCCCCCCCCCCCCGAAGTTCAACTGCTGTCGCTTGCTTTTGGAATTTGGTATTGTAAGAAAATCGCTTAAACCGGTTCGATGGCTTGTATTTTTCAGTGGATGGTGCCTACGGTTCAGAACTCAATGAAACCGTTTCAGGTAAAAACAGCATTGCCTTATCTCTATGCATATATTTAAAACGGGTACCTATGTATCATCTGCCCATTCAAAGCGATGATAGTGATGGAGCACTTCATTTAAAAGTCGAAAAAAAAGAGCAGCTTGGAGATCGATATTGAAATGCGTAGCCTGAATGAACCAGACTTTTCAGACCTTCATTTGGTGACTCATTCAAAGACATGTTGTGATGAGATGACTTGCTAACATGACAAAATCTTCTGCCTCCAGTTGTAAAAGAAAAGGTTGTTCCCTCTTATGTTACTCTAACAGGAAATGGACTTCTCCAGAATGGTGGAGCGGCTGTTGAAACTAGCTGTGAGTAAACTTGTCACAGCAGATGGTGTATAAAAACCATAGTCCATAGTTAGGGCCTTTAACAACAATTAAAATGTCATATTTTCCATTTTCCATCTTTAGCTTCAAGGTAATGCAGAATATAGTTGAAAATATAACATTTTTAGTAGTGGTCATTCCTTCTTGTTGTCCTTCCCTAATAATCCCCCCCCCCCTTTCCTTTCCTTTTTTCTCTCCCATCCTCTGCTCTCCCATCCTCGCTCCTCTCCCATCCTCTCTCCTCTCCCATCCTCTCCCTCTCTACCATCCCCCCTCTCCCACTCCCCCTTTCTCTCCTATCCTCTTCTCTCCCATCCTCCCCCCTCTCCCACTCCCCCTTTCTCTCCTATCCTCTTCTCTCCCATCCTCCCCCCTCTCCCATCCTCCCCTCTCTCCCAACCTCCCCCATTCTCTCCTTCCTCCCCATCCCCTTTCACAATCCTCTCACCTCTCCTTCTCACCTTTCATCTCCCATACTCTCCTCTCCCATACTCCTCCTCTCTCCCAGGTCCCTAACCATTTGATTTGGTTAATCTTCTTCTATTGGTTTTTCCACTCCTCTATGAACTTTGTGGCAGAGCTGCTGCAGTTTGGGGACCGGGAGTTCTACAGGGACTGGTGGTGAGTGATTCGATTAGATTCAAATTTATTGTCATTGCACAGCACAAGTACAGTACAGCGAAAATAATTTAGCATCTAACCAGAGTGCAAATGTTGCAGTAAAGTGCATGGTAATATAATTTACAGTTTAAATGTACAGGTTAAAAGACAGTCTACTAGGTATTAAGTGGGATATGAGCATTATATGTATGTATGTATGTATGTATGTATGTATGTATGTATGTATATATATATATATATATATATGTACAGTGGGGAGAACAAGTATTTGATACACTGGCGATTTTGCAGAGCATGTAGAGGTCTGTAATTGTTATCATAGGTACACTTCAACTGTGAGAGACGGAATCTAAAACAAAAATCAATTAAGTAATTAATTTGCATTTTATTGCATGAAATAAGTATTTGATACATCAGAAAAACAGAACTTAATATTTGGTAAAGAAACCTTTGTTTGCAATTACAGAGATCAGACGTTTCCTGTAGTTCTTGACCAGGTTTGCACACACTGCAGCAGGGATTTTGGCCCACTCCTCCATACAGATCTTCTCCAGATCCTTCAGGTTTCGGGCCTGTCGCTGGGCAACACGGACTTTCAGCTCCCTCCAAAGATTTTCTATTGGGTTCAGGTCTGGAGACTGGCTAGGCCACTCCAGGACCTTGAGATGCTTCTTACGGAGCCACTCCTTAGTTGCCCTGGCTGTGTGTTTCGGGTCGTTGTCATGCTGGAAGACCCAGCCACGACCCATCTTCAATGCTCCTATTGAGGGAAGGAGGTTGTTGGCCAAGATCTCGCGATACATGGCCCCATCCATCCTCCCCTCAATACGGTGCATTCGTCCTGTCCCCTTTGCAGAAAAGCATCCCCAAAGAATGATGTTTCCACCTCCATGCTTCACGGTTGGGATGGTGTTCTTGGGGTTGTACTCATCCTTCTTCTTCCTCCAAACACGGCGAGTGGAGTTTATGCCAAAAAGCTCTATTTTGGTCTCATCAGACCACATGACCTTCTCCCATTCCTCCTCTGGATCATCCAGATGGTCATTGGCAAACCTCAGACGGGCCTGGACATGCGCTGGCTTGAGCAGGGGGACCTTGCGTGCACTGCAGGATTTAAATCCATGACGGCGTAGTGTGTTACAAATGGTTTTCTTTGAGACTGTGGTCCCAGCTCTCTTCAGGTCATTGACCAGGTCCTGCCGTGTAGTTCTGGGCTGATCCCTCACCTTTCTCATGATCATTGATGCCCCACGAGGTGAGATCTTGCATGGAGGCCCAGACCGAGGGAGATTGACCGTCATCTTGAACTTCTTCCATTTTCTAATAATTGCGCCAACAGTTGTTGCCTTCTCACCAAGCTGCTTGCCTATTGTCCTGTAGCCCATCCCAGCCTTGTGCAGGTCTACAATTTGGTCCCTGATGTCCTTAGACAGCTCTTTGGTCTTGTCCATTGTGGAGAGGTTGGAGTCTGATTGATTGAGTGTGTGGAGATGTGTCTTTTATACAGGTAACAAGTTCAAACAGGTGCAGTTAATACAGGTAATGAGTGGAGAATAGGAGGGCTTCTAACAGGTTAACAGAAAAACTAACAGGTCTGTGAGAGCCAGAATTTTTACTGGTTGGTAGGTGATCAAATTAAATACTTAAAAATCATACAATGTGATTTTCTGGGTTTTTGTTGTAGATTCCGTCTCTCCTATGATAAAAATTACAGACCTCTACATGCTTTGTAAGTGGGAAAACCTGCAAAATCGGTAGTGTATCAAATACTTGTTCTCCCCACTGTATATGTATATATACAGTGTATGTATGTATGTGTATATATATATATATATATATATATATACACAATTTGAAGCTGGAGACACGCTCGACCTCCGCTCCGTTGATGAGGATGGGGGCGTGTGCGCCAGCTCTGGTCTTCTTGAAGTCGACGATGAGCTCCTTGATGTTGAGGGCCAGATTGTTGTCAGCGCACCACGCCACCAGGTGCTAGACCTCGTCCCTGTAGGCTGCCTCATCATTGTTTTTGATGAGGCTCACCACCGTTGTGTCATCGGCAAACCGGATGATGGTGTTTGTACCATGTACAGGAGTGCAGTCGTGGGTGAAGAGGGAGTAGAGGAGAGGGCTCAGCACACAGCCTTGTGGAACGCCGGTGTTTAGGGTGAGGGTGGTAGCCCTCCGGTCGTAGCGGGCAAAAAAATGATTGAGTTCGTCAGGGAGGGATAAGTCAGTGGTTGGGGGGGAGTTGTTGGAGGGTTTATGATCCGTGATGGCCTGGATGCCCTGCCACATGCGTCGGGGATCGGAATTATTGAAGTGGTCTTCAACCCTTCGCTTGTGTTTGAGCTTGGCCTGCTTGATGCCCTTTTTCAGATTAGCCCTGGCTAAACAGTAGGCCAGTGCATCGCCTGACCTAAAAGCAGTGTCACGTGCTTTTAGGAGTAGGCGGACCTCTCTGTTCATCCACGGATTCTGGTTGCGGAATGTTGTGATCTGTTTGAGGGTGGTGACAGTGTCAATGCTGGAGTTGATGTAATCCAAAACAGAGGAGGCGTAGGAGTCGATGTCGGTGTGGGAGTCTAGGGTAGACTGGGAGGCAAAAAAAAAAGGGAAATCGGTTCTGCAACTTAGTCTGCTCCTTCAGGCCACACTTTGACTGTCCTAACGGTGGGCTTCACACGCTTGAAGTCATCTTGATGAGTGGTGTGGACTTAGGCAGCATGAACAAAGAGACATGATCACTCTGCCCGAGGTGGGGGAGGGGGACGGCTTTGTAAGCATCAGCCTTGTTGGTGTAAACATGGTCTAATGTTCTGTCTCCTCTTGTAAAGCAGGAGACATGCTGGTAAAATTTGGGGAGCACAGTCTTTAAGTTGGCATGATTGAAATCGCCTGCAATAATAAACGCTGCCTCTGGGTGGGAGTTCTGTTGCTTGTTAATAGCGGAGTACAGTTCCTTCATAGCTAGCTTAGCGTTAGCATCTGGAGGTATGTAAGCCACAGTTATGATGGTGGCTGTAATTTCCCTGGGTTGGTAAAAGGGTCTACATTTAACCATTAGGTATTCTACGTTAGCAGAGCAGTTGCTCTCGATGGTGGTAGTGTCTGTGCACCAAGCCTTGTTAGTACAGATACACAAACCTCCCTGTTGGCTCAATAGCACTGTCGGCGATTCCGCTGTTAAGCCATGTTTCTGTGAAAATCATCACGTTGCAATCCTTAATCCGTTTATGGTTGATAATCCGCAGCCGCAGTTCATCAATTTTGTTTGTCAGAGATCGTACGTTGGTGAGGAAAATGCTTGACACCTCGTACAGTGACACGCCCCCTATGACCACACTGTTGACACCTCGTACAGTTTCCCCCTGAAATGAATCCAAATCATACACCGAATGTGTGTCTGCATATAAACACACACATTATTTTGATGGTATTGTTTTGGAGATGTATACTGCGGGAGGGAATGGGGAGTAAGCATTCCAATGTACTTGTTACAAATGGCCAATACAAATATCTTGTACCCTGTATCTTACTGACACAATCCAACACCGACAAATGTATGTATACATACGGTATATACACAGAAATATCATAGGTTTTTTTTTTCTGTTCTGCTTAGGAACTCTGAGACTGTCACCTACTTCTGGGCCAACTGGAACATCCCCGTTCACAAGTGGTGCCTGAGGTGAGCAGAAAACACTGCCGGTTAGAGAGAGTGTGTGGGTGTGTGTGTGTGCTCGCTCTCTCTTCAGGGCAGTAGTAGCTCCGTCAGTTGGGATTTGGCTTGGGAACCGGAAGATTGCCGGTTCAAGTCCCCGAAAAACACCTTGGCACTGCTGAGGTGCCCTTAAGCAAGGCACTACACCCCTACACTGATCCCCGGGCGCTGTGTATACAAAAGCTGCCCACTGCTCCTAATACTAGGATGGGTTTAATGCAGAGAAACTCATTTCACTGTGTGTGTGAAGAGGATATAGGAATAGGAATAAAGATTTAGATGTTCTGTATGCAGACACTTCTACAAGCCAATGCTGAGGATGGGAGTCAACAAGTTCATGGCACAAACTGCCGTCTTCCTGGCTTCTGCCTTCTTCCATGAGGTACGCTGGGTGTCGGGAGTAGTCACCGTTACGGTTGTATTTCTGTTTTGACATGACACTAAGGTTCACTTTCCCCTCTATGTGGATTTTTATTGCACATATAAAAGTGTGTCGTGCCCATGTCCAGATGCAACGGACACAAGAATGCCTTTTGTGATTTGTGCAATGAACACACTGAGTTTGAACTGCTCCCGTTAACCGTTTTTTGAACAATTTTTATTGTAAATTGTTTTTTTTAGCTCACTGCATAAGTTTACTTACTGCTCAGTAAAGCCTTTATTTGTAATTGTATTGTCTTTCTACAATTATTTAGAATAAACCCTACTCCCCCTAAAACGTATACGCTGGCAAGCCAAACGTCTATATAGTTTTACTCGTTATTTTCTCTCCGTCTTCCAGTACCTGGTGAGTGTTCCTCTGAGGATGTTCAGACTGTGGGCCTTCATGGGCATGATGGCTCAGGTGAGACACAGACAGACAGACAGACTCTCACTCACTCAGTCACTCACACACAGTTTAACTTGACCACATGCCTACAGGTTCCCCTGGCCTGGTTCGTGGGCCGCTTCCTGAATGGTAACTATGGCAACGCCGCAGTGTGGATGTCTCTGATCATCGGCCAACCAGTAGCCGTGCTGATGTACGTGCACGACTACTATGTCATCCATTGTGGGACGCCTGCGTGACCGCTAAACAAACACACACGCACACGCACACACACCTCTGTTGAGTTGGAAATTTGACAAAATACACACCAAAGAACAGAATGTAAAATATTGTGAAAAGTCGTGTCATAAAGTGCCAAACACGAGGAGAGTTTTGGCAACAGCAATGTGACTGCAGCCAATACCTTGTAAGAGCAGGCCTTTAGTCACACAAGAGGAAGACGTCAAGGATTGCAAAAGGAGTGAAGATGTACATTTGGATTGTAAAATCGCCATCATGACTTGCAAATAGGATGAGAATCATCATCCTCCTGTGACTCCAGGCTTTATTTGCACTAATGAACGAAGAACTGGTGTTTCGTCCTGTTCTTGTTGTGGTTTCCTTCTTTCCTTTTTTGCGTATACACAGTTGTTGGCTCTGAGATTTTGATATTGCGTAGAGGCAAGCAAGAGGAAGCCATGCAGAGATGAAGGAACACAGCTAGATGACGGGGAATGCAATCAATGCAAGAGAAGACCCCCAACGCTAGTTTACTGTATTAGCCTTGGCTTTAATTTATTTAATTGTGTTGTGATTTATATTAGTTTGGGGAACGTTGTGATTTGAGATCCTATTTTGTGAAATTATTTTATTTTGAAATGCACTAATATCCAGTGATCTAAATATCAGTGTTATACATTGTTATACATTATCTTATGTTCAGGTCTATTTAGTTTGTGCCGAGTGCATGATTTATCTAATTTAAGATTTTTTTTTTTTAGGGTTACCTGAATTAAGTGTTTATCTGGGCCTTTTTTTGCACAAAAATAAGCTGGCTATGAATTAAAGCAATACAATGTGTCATTTCAGCCATATAAATAATGATATGGTTGAAAGCGGTTGGTTTTCTGTATCTTATGCCTTTTGCCATTGTTTGTTTCAAACCGTAGTTTGTGAATTGAATTATTTAATTGAAAATTAATTGAATTTTGATGTTATAACAGTAAAGCTTGCTCCAGGAGAAATTAGGATATGTGATACATTAGATGGATCAAAAGACCATACAAGTTCAATTAGGATTGAATTGAAAAACTTTGTAATGCTAAAGAAATGTGTCCTTAGCATTGACAGGCTTTGCCCATTGGTTGTGTTAAGGGATAGCAGAACCTTTTGAAATGTGAATTTATTTGTTCCTAAACCTGATTTAATGCTAATTGAAAAGCATTCCCAATAGCTCCAAGTGGAAAGTTAGTCATGCTTAAACACTACAGGATCAGCATTCTGCAGAAACCAGTAGACCGGCACAAGATATTTAGGTAATGTGTGTGTGTGTGTGTGTGTTGTCTTTATCCCATTAAGGTCACACAGGTTCAGGGAGTGGTTTCTTTGGTGAGGAGAAATGCCAACGTGTAACATTTTCAGAGCAGCTAAAAGTGTACTGTGGCATCTCTTTATCGGTCATTCATCTTGTAAACTACAATACTAAAGTATTGTCAATGAAATTGTAGATGTGTGTGTGGTGTACTCAACCAGCATTTGGAATACAGTGAAAGATCAAAGAGGTGTTGGTTCTACACTCATTCTTATGGAAGAAATGGAACCACTTTCTCCCATGCTGTCATCTCCCATGATAAAATGAAATTTGGAAAAATCTGTAGGAAGGATCAAAGTATATTAAAAACATCACTTTATATAATTGACTTCTCATTGCCATGGTAAAGAAATGTATTCATCTAATTCTGGGTGGTGTTTGAGTCAAATAGTATTTTGCGAAAGCCTTTCAAAATAAAAAGTATGATATTTCATAAAGATGTATATTCTTTAAATGGACTGCATTAATTTCCATATATGGAGTATAGACTGGACTAAAACATACCTTGTTCCTGAAATTAAAGAAAATTAAAGTTTGTTGCATCATAAAAATCTTTAATTGATAATAAACAAAAAAAAACATACAAATGGAATTTACAGTTAAAATAAAACAAAAAACCTGTTTAAACTTAGAGAATCTCACTTTATTATTGTTCAAGTCTGGAATGGGAGAAGAGCAGGTTCCAAAACTACTGCTGCAAGAAACACAAAACAAACGGGGTTATTTATTCCAAGAGGACCTGTAAGATAACCATTAGGAGTGAGTCAGTGAGGGCCTTTACCTTTGATTTGTTCTGAACAGGCAGGAAGAGCTTGAACTCCGCTGGGAGCTCATCCTCGGAGTACAGCCGGTCCGAGAAATACACCCTTCTGATGCGACAGTTTGCGTGGATCTGGAATCATGCAAGAGGCGTAAAATAGGCTGAGATCTTGGAAAAGATCCTACCAAACAGCACCAATACCATGTTATGCATATTGAGCTTTATATCAGACAGAATTGTCAACTCGTTGCACACCTCTCTACTGTAAGGGGTTTCCGTTGGGGCAAGGGATTCAATTTTCCCTAACCAAATAAGGAGAGACCACGATATTCGTCTGAATCTAACGGCATTGAAGTCGACACTAGGCAAGTTGGTAGATGACCAGAGGGGAGAACGTAGCCCCACTGACTCGGCTGTCACTGCTTGTGTAGCAATAGAAGACCATTCATTTCAAATGCAAGCCAAAGCCGTGTTAGCCTGCAATGTTGCCCCTTGAAGGCTTATACGGTGACGTCTTAGTTTGTTCGGTCAGTCCATGAGTGACACATGAAACTTATCCTTTGGGAACTATTATCTGAGTTTAATTATTAATTGAGGGCTGGACAGATTAAAGGTTAGCTATAGGTAAGCATGTATACCACTGCTATGGCAATTACCTTTTTGAACTGCTATACCTATAGCTTTTTTCTTTTCTTCTTTTTACCTGTGTGTGTGTGTGTGTGTGTGTGTGTGTGTGTGTGTGTGCGCGCGCGCACTACCTGTACACGAAGCGTCTCGGTGTAGTTGGTCCCGTAGGCGCGGCGGGTGAAGTCAGACAGGTTGAACTGGATCTGGTTCCAGCCGTCGTCCAGCCTCATGGGCATGGTGCAGATGAAGGGCTTCACCCGCGTGGTGCTCTGGTAGTTACTCGCACGGAACCGCCGCCGCACGTTTTTATCATCTAAAACCTAAAATGCAAACATTGTAACGCTGTCATGAAAAATGGCTGAAACATTGTTTGAAGAAGACCCTATTGAACCACTGTGTTCGAAATGGAATAGCCATTAAAAGCCCCCCCCAGCCCCCAACTTTTTTTTATCCATTTGTGGCATCACAAGTGGGAGGGTCCAGACATATAAGGGACTTCTCTGTGTGGACTGTAGCAAATTTGTAGGTTGATCCATCGACCATATGACATTTCCACTATTGATGTCACAAGTGGATCGATTTTTAATAGGATTTTAATTATTTTATCATTCTAAAATACAAGGTGTCATTTACAATTCATCGAATTATAATAATAATAATATAAATTATAAAAAATAATATAAATTGTGTGATATTTCATAGTGGTTGGTGAGCCCACCTGGACTTCAAACGTGAAATATTTCTTGAGGTTCTTGATGATCATGACCAGAAAGGGAAGCTTGATGCCTAGTGTTTTCTTGGGGTCGGCGGGGCATGTGATGTAGGTGGTGCTGCAGTGAGAAAGGAGGAAACAGAGGACCGGGTTACGGTCGAGACAACAAGATGGTGGGTGAGTCAAAGTGATTCCTGGGAAGAGCCAGAGATGGATGTACCTCACGTTGGTCCCCTCCACCTCCAGCACCAGCGACTGGATGTCGTTGTCTGTGATTCTCTTGATGTGGCCATTCCGCACCTGCGGGACCAAATGATATGTTTTTTGTATGTCATCAAAACAACATGCTAAATGGTTGTATATAGACCATCGTCACCCAGCGACAATATTGATTAGTTGGTTATGGGAACCTTCTAAAGTCCTCTGTAAGTCGATACATTATGTTTAGCTCTGTGGTCCACGTCTCCACCAGGTACGAGCAGGTTGCAATGCATCTCATCTGGTTGTCATGGTTTCCCAAAAGAGTCTAGATGTCCACACCCAACTTACTAATATGACCGCTAGGAGTGAGTTAAGGTATATTGTCACAGCTTAATCAAAGAAATCCTCAATACTGCTTAAAAAAAAAAAACACTGACACTATCACTTCTTTTTATAAAAGTAGACCGTGTAGTTGAGGCTGACAAAAACAGCGGTCTACTTCTTCTTCTCCCATTGGCGTTTTGTGTAATAGAAGAGCTGTACATCACGCCAGTGTGTAACGGCTACTACAATCATTTAGAATAAAGTTACACTATTGAATAGATGACGTAGAGAAACGCTCTATGATGTATTTATTGACCGGTTCGTCACTTTTCTCCAACCCGTACACCGCATAATTTACCGATATCACATTGACAAAAGCAGTGTTAATCAAGGCACGAAACGTAAAGTTAATTGCCAATGTGCAACATCAAATGACATATGATCGCGTTCGAGTTACAAGTACCACTGGACCTAGTTAGCATCGGGTTCACACACAGGGTTTGGTTTGTGTCGCTGCTTACCTTTTTATCCCATATCTGCAGCGGTTTGCTGCCAATGCTATATAAAATAGACAAGAATCCGCTTTGAAAAGTGTTTTTAAACATCTTATTCGAGATCCTGAGGTCGCCCTATGGACATGTGTTTGGGTTGGCCCAGCAGTTGCTAACGTTACGTTTGTTTACAGATTAGTTACGTTCCCAAAAGGTTCCGTGTCACACAAACAGATTACATATAGTTCCGCTTTTAGTCACTACAACGTTAGCTAAACCATTAAACCACACGATCATTTTGAAATTAGTAAGTTAATGTGGCATTGCGGCCCATCGACAAATCACAACGTTTTCCGGGAAAATTTGGCAAAGGTGGGGAAAATGTACGTTGTCAATACAGTTTGAGGTTGCTGCTTAAAACAAATAGGGGGCGGTATTGTGCGCTTCACTAAAATGCGTAGAGAATGCTTTCTATGAACATAGTATCAGTTAGTGAAACGTATTTATTGTGATTATACATTTGTATTTTATTCAGAGAAAAATATATAGTTGTAGTTGAACAGGAAGTACTGGCCCAGAGTCTCGCTCAGGTGTGTGTTTTACTACTAAAACTTTCAAACTTTACATTCCCAGAGAATGAACTGATTTTGGAAGCGCAATTAAACCGTAAGCCCATCCGGTGTCATATCCTATGCTTACAAGAGCAACGGTGGTCACCTGTCGGCCTGTGGCAGATAAATCAACCACATGTTACTTTTCCCTGAACAACTTTGATCCATCCAGTCACATCTTGGCCTGCTCTGCACTATATAGCAGCGGTTTGTTTGACATGCACTGTCAACCTGCCACATACACGCAGGCGCAAAACACACACACACACACACACACACACACTCACTCACTCACTCACTCACTCACTCACTCACTCACTCACACACTCACACACACACACTCACTCACTCACTCACTCACTCACTCACTCACTCACTCACTCACACACTCACTCACACACACACACACACACACACACACACACACACACACAGTGGTGTTCCAATCATGCACGTGCAGATAAATACACTATGTAGGTGCATGGCTGAAACTAGCTTTTGAAATGCTGGCCTTCACATATTTATTTATATGACAAGGTTTAATGAGGTGCTGTGTTAGTCCCCAGTACAACATATGGGACTTTATACTGTTTTTTTAAAGAACACTGCCCCTCTCACTCTATTCTCTCTCGTTCTTTCATCTCTATGTGTGTCCTCTCCCCTTGTTATACTCTCTGTCTCTGTCTCTCTGTCTCTCTATCCCTCTCTTTCTATTAGTTAATCTGTGTCCTTTCTTCAAATCAAGAAGATTAGATTAAAATCGCTGGCAGACTGGAGATGTAAGACTATAGGTTTTAGAACTCGCTCTTGTGCTGTTATTTGTCTATCTATCTTTCTTTTTATGTTTTGTTTTATAGAGATACAAAGGACACTAGTGAATGAAGCTAGTGGGCATAAGTCGACTCTCTTCCCCTCTCTGTGTCTTTGTCTTTCTTTTCTTTCACACACACACACACACGCACGCACGCACGCACGCGTTGGGGACCACCTTAGAAAGCATTTGCAAGTGTGACAACTTGTAAGTGTTTCTTCCCTTTGTCTGAAGTTTGCACAGTAAAACACTTTTTTTAAATTCCAGTGCGCTGTTCTTTATTTGGACTCCAGGGGTAGATAGATATAAACCATAAGTTACCATGACCACCACATCACATTTTACTTTATTGATTAACTCTCGAAGGTGGGATCAGGGTATAGTAGTCTGGGTTCTAAGATTTACAAATGATAATTATAAAAAATGATAAGCAATATTAAAAGAGAGAGAGAGAGAGAGAGAGAGAGAGAGAGAGAGAGAGAGAGAGAGAGAGAGAGAGAGAGAGAGAGAGAGAGAGAGAGAGAGAGAGAGAGAGAGAGAGAGAGAGGAGGGGGGGGGGCCTGCTTGAGCTTGAGTCCTATGAGAAGATCTGTGGTTGCATGAGCTCACATCCCTCGCTCCTCTTCCTCCCCGCTCCTCTTCCTCCCCCTCTCCCTGCTCCACGGCGGCACCGAGGCAGGAACCCAGAGAATAAAGATGGAGAAGACAGAGAGAGTGAAAGACTGAACATGCCCTAAGTCCACCGACACTTGTCGCATCTGCATCACAAGGTAAGACCCAACTTGGTTGACCCAAGTTTGATTTTTTTTTTTAAGTAGGTAGGTAAGTAGGTAAAAGTAGTAAAATGTAGGTTATCTTTTGTCATGGACTCAAAGGATACAGTAACTGAATTAATAACTCATCGTAGTCTAGTTTAAAAAAAATCCAATGGTCAACTTTTGTGAGTTGTGGTATCGATGCGGGTTTGCTGTTTGATTGCTCTTTCAAAATGTACCTTCTCTGGAAATGTAGACGCACACTTCATGCACACTCCACAAACATATGGTTGATACATGCACCATAGTAATATTTCTATAAAATAATGTATACGATAACGTCTCAAGGAGGAAACACAAATCAGTCCAAACGCAGTGCTATGAGTGCTTATTTTTACTTTTTACTTCGTTACTTTTTGTACCAGATGAAAAGTGGGATATTAAAACAGCTCTATGGTCAACTATGATTCAAATATAAACTCGGTGTTCAGGCAATGTTAATCTAGACCCCCACGTGATGTTGCCCCCAGGTCCGTTTGTATGATGATGATAATGAAGAGGGGATGGAGAAGATATATATATATATTATCTTGCCAAGTCATGTTAACAGATAGTAATTCATCCGTCTTGTGTATTTAAAGTCACCTTTATCATAACGAAGGTGTTCCGCTGCTTACAACAGAAAGTTGAATGTCGAGTTGACGTTGTTCAGGGCCAATTTCTGTCTAGATGTCGGAAACTGCAAAGCTACAGGTTGTTTCCTTGGAAACGAGTGATAAACAGCAGGCCTCTGTAATAAACTCCCATAAAGGGATGAGTGAGTCGAACTGAGCGGCGCCTAGAACCGGAGTCGCCCACTGACGTCAGAATAGTCAGTTCGGAATTATATATATATATATATACCGGTATATACGTATACATACAATATACAATATACATAACATTTTATATATATATATACATATATATAACATTTTTATATATATAAATATATATAATTTAGACTTCAAATCACACAGTAAATGACAGTAAGTGTCCATAAACACTCGCGCTAAAAAAGTGCTTGCTAATAATATGACGTACACGTCACACAATGTACATTCAGTTATACAACCTCACATTTAAATAAATATACTTTTGACTTAAGTCATCCCGTCTGGCTATAGTATATAGGCTCTTTAAAGTCGTGCACACTTTTAAAAACAGGATGTGTATACACCTCAAATGTACGGTCGATCTTACGGGGAGTAAACCACGTGTCAAATGTGTGTTTAGGTTTGATCTTCTTACACGTTCATCCGCAGGGTTTAATAGTGAGATGCTCTGACTGTTACGGCTTCTCCTTCATGTGCACGTAACGTGACTTATCGCCAGAGGCACGCACACACACACACACACGCACGCACGCACGCACACACGCGCGCGCACGCACACACGCACGCACGCACACACGCACACACACACACACACACACACACACACACACACACACACACACACACACACACACACAGGTCATGTCTCTGCCGAGAAGCACTGATTTGTTCACATCCTTTTATTTGGAGGATCGAGGTCTTAAACGATGTTTAGTGGTTTTAAATGGAATACTGACAAGGGACGCGGTGTTTATAAAACATGGGCTCGGAATTTAAAGCCTCTCGCCGTCAGGATTAACTGTCTACAGTAGAGAGTTGTGCGTGCGTGCGTGCGTGCGTGCGTGCGTGCGTGCGTGCGTGCGTGCGCGCGCAATATATATCATGCGTACAAAAATAGGTGTTTGCTGAGAAGACATTTAACACACTTTTGTGAGCTTTGTTAATCTGTTCCGAGAACACACACACACCTCATTTGAAAGTTGCGCGGCTTCTATCTATTTATTAACAGTTTTTAACCTTTGTTCCTCTGTCTTCCTTTGGGTAGACTTTTGAAATGTTACTTTTGCACCATTCGCTATTGGGGCCACCATGGTGCCAGAAACCGTTCAGAGGTGTTCCCATCACAGTCATTCGTCGTTTCTTTAATACCCCCCCCCCCGGTTTTGATCTTTTAACAGGTGGGAGTGCTAATCACAAGACATATTCAAGATCAATGATTTATTGATCACTGTTTTGGAACTTTAAGTTTCGTTAAGCCTTTTCACGTTAAGCGTTTTAGACGGTCCCCTAAAACCTCGGGGCCAATTTATATTTTACAACCGTTCCAATTTGGACCGTTTCTGTTGAACCAATCCTTCTAACTAATCCTTGCTCTCCTCTTCGTCATTCATACCCCCAAAGCAACCCTCTACATCTCCTCTACCAATGGAGAACCTTCTCGGGGATGTCAGCACCACCACCACCACCACTATGAAGCTGCCGCGGAGCCCAACGCCAGGTCCGACCAACTGCAGTATGTGGGACCAACAGTGGGGGGCGCCCTATCTGCACAGGCTAGCGCACCTCGACGCTCAGCTGTATGAGGACTACTACGTGGTGTGGCTATCTCTGTTGGTAAGGCACTGTGAAGGCTTGTGGAATATATATATATATATATCAATATTTATATGTTAGCCCCTTATAATATATAAACAGCATTATTTGTGTTATATTATTATACATACCTATAGTTTACATAATTATTGTTTACATACCTGTATGATAGCCATGTACATATATATATATATATATATATATATATATCTATTTATAGATAGATATATATCTATATCTATATAGATATAGATATAGATATATATCTCTATATATCTATATATCTATATCTACATCTATATATATATATCTATATATATATATCTATATATAGATATATATATATATTCATCTTCAACTGGTGATAAAACTGCTCACTACCTGCTGTATATACATTTATATATATTTATCTTGATATAATTGCATACCCCTGCTCACTACCTGTTGAATATGTATATATGTACCTGTATATCCTATAATTCTGCAAATATATCATACTGTACATACTCCAGAAGTTATTTTATACCTGTTTTTATACCTAGTAGACTGTCTTTACATCTTATTTAACCACTGCAAATTCTATATTACCATGCACTTCAACATTGCACTCTGGTCTGATGCCAGATTATTCTCGCTGTACTGTACTTGTGCTGTGCAATGACAATACATTTGAATCTAATCTACTATTTGTATTATTATTGTGTTGTAGGGTATATATATTCATTTATTTCATCTGCTGATATAAATTGTCAACATGCTTTGAGATATTATTTGAAAGTAGTTTCACAGAATGTAGTAAGTAAATAAATAAATCAATCGAAAAAATAAAACAAAATAATAATAAATAATAATTGTTCTCTTCGACCTGTCCCCCCCCATCCCCCTGTCCCCCCCCCCCCCCTCCCTAGGTGTCCAACTGTCTGATGCTGGTGATCGGGGTGGCGCTCAACAGCCTGGCCCTCTACGTCTTCTGCGGCAGGTCGAGCCAGTCCTCCGCCCCCGTGGTCTACACCATTAACCTGGCGGTGGCCGACCTGCTGGTGGCGCTGTCGCTGTCCGCCCGCATCGCCCTCTACCACAGCCGCGGGAGCTGCCTGGTCTGCTCCTACGTCCACACCTTCAGCTACTTTGTCAACATGTACTGTAGCATCCTCTTCCTGACCAGGTAGGGGAATGGCTAGGATCTCGGTCTCGACCTGAATGTGTGTGTTGTGGCGTGATCAATGACTTGAATACTAGTTCAATTGTGTGCCTCTGCCGCCATAGCATCTGCATCGACCGCTACCTGGCGGTGGTGCACGCCTCCAGCACGCTGCACCGCTGGAGAACCGCTGGCGCCGCCCGCTGCCTCAGTGCTCTGGTGTGGTGCATCGCTGTGGTGGTCACCTACTCCTTCCAGGTAGACACACACACACACACACACACACACACACACACACACACACACACACACACACACACACACACACACACACACACACACACACACACACACACACACACACACACACACACACACACACACACACACACACACACAGGCTCGTGCGCGCGCAAACACACACACAGGCAGGCATGCATGTACACAGGCATACACATACACACACACACACACACTTTTGCGGTGTACACACACTGTCAGGCTCACGAACAGACACACACTGTATACAGTTCACTTCAAGTAGAGTGTGAATAGTGCATGTAAATAGGCTCAACTAATGGCCTCACCAGACCACACACACTCTCAGGTGCCCCCACACACACTCTCAGGTGCCCCCCCCACACACACACACACACACACACACACACACACACACACACACACACACACACACACACACACACACACACACACACACACACACACACACACACACACACACACACACACACACACACACACACACACACACTGTTCTTGTATGTTCTCGGTGAGAATAGTAGGTCATGGTGTCAGTGGGGGAATTATTGGGGGAAAAAAGATAGAAATCATCCATACCATAAACCATGAACACATCTCCCCTAGACAACACACTCATGTGATAAAAAGTAAGTGAAAGTGAAAACGACATACTAATGAACATGAAAGCGTTAAAAAGACCTCAAGGACGTGAATTAAGTGTAACAAATGACTTTAAAAAGACCACAATGATGAGAATACTGACTTATATACTGACTTCATACCATATGTTCTCCCTGCCTCTTTTTCTGGATCCACCTCTCTCTCTGTCTCTCTGTCCCTTCCCCCCCACCCCCTCCATCCCTCTCCCCCTCCTTATTCTCCTCACCCCTCTCTCCCCCCTAACCCCTCCCCCCACCCCCTCCATCCCTCTTCCCCTCCTTATTCTCCTCCCCCCTCTCTCCCCCCTAACCCCTCCCCCCACCCCCTCCATCCCTCTTCCCCTCCTTATTCTCCTCACCCCTCTCTCCCCCCTAACCCCTCCCCCCACCCCCTCCATCCCTCTTCCCCTCCTTATTCTCCTCACCCCTCTCTCCCCCCTAACCCCTCCCCCCACCCTCTCCATCCCTCTTCCCCTCCTTATTCTCCTCCCCCCTCTCTCCCCCCTAACCCCTCCCCCCACCCTCTCCATCCCTCTTCCCCCCTCCTTATTCTCCTCACTCCTCTCTCCCCCCCTAACCCCTCCCCCCACCCTCTCCATCCCTCTTCCCCTCCTTATTCTCCTCACCCCTCCCTCCCACCTCCTCCAGACCACAGCGTTGGGATTCAGCTCCTCCTGCGTCCTGATCCCCGCCCTCTTCTACCTCACCGTGCTGGAGTTCCTGCTGCCCCTGCTGGCGGTAGTGGGCTTCACCCTGCGGGTGGCCTGCTTCCTTAGCTCCGCCCCCTCCGGCCGTGGCCACGCCCCCATGCCCCGGCAGAGCGTGCGGCGGCGGGCGCGCGCCGTGCGCCTCCTTGCGACCGTGCTGGTGGTGTTCACCGTGTGCTTTACGCCCTTCCATGTGCGCCAAGCCCTCGTCTACTTCCGGGTGAGAGGAGGAGGTGGAGCAGGAGGAGGAGAGGAGGGGCCAGGGAAGGGGGCGGGGCAGGTGCTGGCCTATCACGTGACGGTGACGTTGAGCAGCCTCAACAGCTGCCTGGACCCCGTGGTGTACTGCTTCGTGACGGACAGCTTCAAGAGGCTGTGGCGGAGGAGGATGAGGGCGGGGGGGAGAGGAGGGGCGGGAGAGGAGGAGGAGGAGGGGGAGGAGAGGAGGACAAGCCGTGGCGCAGTGGGGACGGTGGTGACCATGGGGGGAGGAGGAAGAGTGGAGATGGCGCCTGTGAAGAATTGCTCGGGGACAGCGATGGCGCTGGCTCACAGCGCCGCGGTCACGCTGGCCGCCGTGCCCTGACACCTCCACCCCCCCGCTGGGGAGCCCTGC
Organism: Muraenolepis orangiensis; assembly: GCA_027704905.1. NCBI lineage: Eukaryota > Metazoa > Chordata > Actinopteri > Gadiformes > Muraenolepididae > Muraenolepis > Muraenolepis orangiensis. The sequence goes on from CM051007.1 coordinate 23,261,506, forward strand.
GCTTAGAGGACCTCCTCGTGGACCTCCATGCCCGAGGAGGAGGAGGAGGAGGAGGACCTGGTGCCATGTTCAGCAGAGTGACAGAACAGGAAAGGGATGAAACAAGTAAAAGAGTCACCATAGAAGAAGAGGTCGGATAACAGAGGCCTACTATTAAGAGGCTGAAATTAAGGCCTCTCTGACTCTTGCTGTATATTGGTATACCACCAACATGTGAACTATGTGGCTACTATGGCTCAAGTCTATCTTTTGGGACATTGAGGCCCATTATGTTGTATTTTGTCTTCTTTCACTTCCTTTTGCATATGTTGCATATGAAGTCCTTTCCGCAGGATATTGTAGAGGCTATAGGGTGTTTGGACTCCAAGTTACAAAGGTACCAAGTTTGATTGTCAAAGTCCTCTAAAAAAAAATTGTTTAAAAGTGTTAAACAATTGGTGGTCAAGGAGATGATTGGCTTGACGTGGGGGGGGGGGATACAGCCACAAACCCAGAGTGAGAGGAAACATCATACCATTCATCATACCGCTGACCTTGTAGTGGTTGGTACTAAATTGCTAGACATGTTTCAGACCACTTTAATAGTTCTTAAATTGTTCTCTTGACCTATTACTCAATTATGTATATCCTACAGACAGCTAGAGGAAACTCTGAGGCTACGATGGCCGCGGTTACAAGACAAGTGTTTGAGGCCCGAGGTGTAGGAGAAGGGAGAGACAGCACGCCTTCTTGGATCTAATGAGAGGCTGGAAACAGACCCTACCGTCAACAGAACAAACTGTTAGTCTTAACACAACTCGCTTGGTGTTTACCTGCACATCTCTGAGTGTCTAGATGATGGTTGCCGTTCCTATGGAGACCTCGGATCCTAGGAACATTCCAGGAAATCCTGTGGATGCCGATAACATCGTATACGTTTTGGACGTTCCTTAGTTACTGTGTTTCATTTCATTGTTTCCTCTTTTGAATTGTATGGAAGTTGTTTATGACGTGACACCATCATAAAACAAAGACTTAATGACCGCCGCTAAAGAGGTCCAATGTCAACATGTATGGGTCACATATTTTGTAAATCGTATTCTCATGCCATATAATGGAAGCCACTTTACTATGCTATACTATTGTCCAATCACTAAGTGTAAGTTAATTGAAATGTAATCATTACAGAACACCTTCGTCATTGTTTGTATGACTTAAACATTACTCAAGAACTAAAGAGTATTTGTGTTTTCTATTTTGTAGACGTGATTCTCCAAAGACGTTTTTGCGATAGTGAACAATAAATGTTGGTTCCACAAGAGGTCACTTTTCGACCACATTGAGGCGTCTACTAAAGTGCTGACCTGAGAGCAGAACTTACATGTTATTCGATGTATGTGTAATGTGGAGAGAGAGAGAGAGAGAAAGAGAAAGAGAGAGAGAGAGAGAGAGAGAGAGAGAGAGAGAGAGAGAGAGAGAGAGAGAGAGAGAGAGAGAGAGAGAACCTGTCAGCAGTCATTATTCACAATAATAACCAGGCAAAGAAAATGTAGCCCCAAACCTATGAAACAATGTTTATGTATGTTATGAAGCCTACCCCTACCATCATCATCCCCACACAAACTATATTTGGATTAATATGAATTCTTGGTGTTTTTAATTGCCTGAATCCACGCTGAACCACGGCTCAGCGGATCCTGTGTAACCCCCTGTTCGTAAGCACATTCCAGCTGTGTCTTGACCACGCTGACTAAATAGGTCCCGTCGTGTGACCGACTGCTGACCTGCTGGCCAGACTGCAGTTGCACTGCCATTTTGGGACTATCTTTGTCTCGTTGTTCACACAGATTCTCCCCTTTTACTTCCCATTCCCTTGTCTGGGTTAAAGACTAAAGGGAACCGCTAGGTTTCCATTTCATCTGCACTATTAAGCACGTTGAGCTCTTTGTTCATAATACCCCACACAACAATTGTTTTTAATCGTACCAGTACGCAGGCTGTGTTCCTATAATCCTATAATCTATGTTCAAATTCACAAGAAAACAGTCACAGACAATTTAATTCGGACATTTATTTTTTCTTAAGGTGGCGCCCCATACAGTGTGAAGAGTCCCATAGGAAGGCCCAAGCATATATTTACACAACTTTATATTTATATATGTATATGTACAATCCTTATATATAGAAAACCAAAAAATAAACAAAAAAGGGAAATATGTATATATATATATACTGTATATGTGTAGATTTATATAGATATTACATGTTATGTATCTATGTTATGACAAAGGCATTCCTAGAGTAGACTGCACGATTCAGATTATTTATATAAGTACTGTGTATGACTTCCATCTCTGTCCAGATAAAAGTATATAGGCCACCGTCTTCTCTAGCATCAAAGACATATAACACAACGTAACACAACATGAAACGTGACATAATAACCTAAATGCAACATTTTGAAACGTGACGTAACCCAAATGCAGAGCCGCATTGGTTTGGTGCAACACGAGTGAGTGTGCCGAGGTGCGTTTCACGTGCTCAGAACCCAAGACACACGTGCGCTTTTACAGTGCAGCCGGAAGGTGGCGCCAAAAGCGGCTTCAAGTTCTGAAATTAAATGCGTCCCGTATACAGCGTTTTATTCTCCAACAACAACAACATGGTGCTAAATGTAACAGAAAGTGAGAACACAGTGCTGTGTGTGTGTGTGTGTGTGTGTGTGTGTGTGTGTGTGTGTGTGTGTGTGTGTGTGTGTGTGTGTGTGTGTGTGTGTGTGTGTGTGTGTGTGTGTGTGTGTGTGTGTGTGTGTGTGTGTGTGTGTGTGTGTGTGTGTGTATAAAAACCCAATGACTGTTAAGAACTACAGCCAAAGACAACGAGCACTGAGATGGGTTTTTTTTCACAAGTCATTTTCATTTGACATTGCACGTAATAATCTCCCGCTGTAAACCACCACCTCTCTCCTCTCGATAGCAGTAAATAAGACTTTTTAATCTAACATAGGCCAACATAAACACTGGCTATTCTGTATTAAATAAAGTGAAAGTGTCTTTTGAAAACAAAAAAGCTTAAAAAAATAAATATCAATTTATTCTTATTTTTTGCAAGATGATTTTTTTTTTTTTTTAAACCCATCTGTATGTGCAATTTCTGTGCAATGTCAGACCCCCAACCCCCGCCCCAGCACCCCCCCCCCCCTCCCCCCTTCACCCACCATGAAACCTAAGGTGATTCCAGTTTAGACCGCTTCTACATTCATTGACTTAAGTCACCTAAGTCACCGCATGGAATAAAAATAAAAAAAAAGAGGAAAAGAACAGTTTCCCAGGAGGCAACTCAATGAACACATTCCTCGGCCGACGGCAAGCGGCCCATGACCATAAACCAAAACATGTAACTCTCCCCCCCAGTTACATTTTCACAGAAATACTCAAGTCGCACCACAAGTATTGAGTTCTGCCTCCCAAGGGCATATCCGTTTCCACAAATCAGTGTATATAAGCCAGCAATCACAGTTCAAATATGTTTCACTGCAATGCCAATTGCCCACAATACATGCAAGCACAGGCTGTGTTGTTGAATGGACACACACACACACACACACACACACACACACACACACACACACACACACACACACACACACACACACACACACACACACACACACACACACACACACACACACACACACACACACACACACACACACACACACACACACACACACACACACACACACACACACACACACACACACACACACACACACACCCCGTGTGCGCCCTGGTCACACCTGCCATAATATTGTAAGTTTAACATGTTGGTGGGTTTTAGTACAGGAAGTTGAAGCGACAGCAACATCCAGCCATGTGGGAGATAAAATAATTGAGACCATCAAAAATAACAATCAAATAAGAGAGCGGGTTATCAAGGGTTATACTTTGGCATTTTTTTCTCCACATGCACAGCAGTGTTGCATGCAGACCTCCTGAACAGAACATATATGCATGTCTGTTGTTACTTATTGTTTGACATATTCATGAAAAGATTGATCCCACATCTACCGGTCACTGCCCTGAGGGATGTTTTTAATAACCAACAGAAAATGTTATTAATAATAATAATAATAATAATAATAATAATAATGCAACATCCATTGTTGTGTAAAGCTGCAGACAACCGAGCCTGTAGTATGTATTGCTGTACTTTACGTTTTTTTTTCCCCCAAATGTTTTTGAATTAGTTGAAACTAATTAAAAAAATGACTTAACATTAACTGTCGGACGACTAACAAGCCCAGCCAATACCCTTCCTACCAAGTCAGTTAACTTTCAAACTTAAATCTTCCAGCACTTAACTGCATCTGTTAAAATATAAGGGATAGCACCTTTTCTTCTTAACTTGCTTGTATCTTCCCGATTGTTTCCTGGTTTAATTTGTTTTTTCTATACCAAATATTACCTCTCAGCCAATATCAAACATGCCAAATAAGCATGTCCTATTAAACCCCCCCAAAAAGCACCATTAAAACTCACACCTTAAGTACTTAAGTTCTTTCCATCGGTATATAACATATTAGAAAATATATATAGGTCTTTATATTGTAGCTTAACGTAACTTCAGCTTTTAGCTTAATCTGCATTTATTCTACACTCAATCTAACGTGACTACATGCACCTGTAACCCTTTGAGTTACCACACTGTGTACGGTCCACTCGCAGCAGCGCTTGGTGTCCATGCCATCAGGGCACCAGAAAACGACATGGGAGACATGACAAGACTTGATTTGCACAGGTCGTTCACTTGCGACGAACCAGAGAGGAACCCAAACAAAAACCGGGTATGAAACGTAGGGTTTTGCAGAGCAGGTTGTTTGACTAATGGTTCAATGACTTAAACTTAAACTTTACTTGAACTTAAATTATATGTCTCAACGTATAATACTTTACCGCCCCAAAGTTAATTTATCGGCAGGCATACATTGTTCTTTCAAAGTCTCCTTTCCGTTCAATTTCCACAATAAAGATGTAAACTAGATGGTATTCAGGCCCAATATCCATTCACAGCAATAGACCTTGCACTGTATGGTTTCTACTGTATCTCCCACCCATTCAGATGGTTTCTACTGTATCTCCCATGCATTCCGATGGTTTCTACTGTATCTCCCATCCATTCCGATGCTTTCTACTGCATCTATGCATTCAGATGCATTCTACTGTATCTACCATGCATTCAGATGCTTTCTACTGTATCTCCCATCCACTCAAATGTTTTCTACTGTATCTCCCATCCAACAGGTCTCTGTTTACTCCCCTTACTGAAGCACTAGAACAGCTAATAGCCGGACAAACAACACCCTCTCGCCTCTGTTCCATTTGATTGACGCAAACAGAACCCTACTCACACACACACACACACACTGACCATACCACCCTGTTCGGTCTCCCTTTCCTTACCTGTCCAGATTGTCTCCCCTCTGATTCGTCGTAGATTTTCTAATATTTTCTAAATCTAAACAGACCCCGTTTTGGACGAATAATTCACCGCTCATTTACCACCCCTACCCTCTTGATTGAGTCTTTTTAAGTTCCACTGTTCTACTGTACAGCTTTGGAAGAACCCGTTGAGTGGGGATGGTTTGTCTTTATATATTGCTGCTGTGTCTTATTCGTGCACCCGTCAGACCAACGAGGCGACACAGAAGGAGAAGACCCCAAGCCCAACATCTGGCACTGTTCACCACTTTCTTCAATACCACAGTTCAATAGATTCAATAAGTTTCATCGGCAAAAGTGGACCTTTCAGAGGCATGCAGTCCAGACGTGCTGACAGACACAAGGAGGAAGTGAGGGACGAGAGCAGAAAAGGCAGAGTCCAATCCAATCCTGCTTAGGTTTTGGTTTCGCGACCCACTGCCCTCCCGCCACCAGCATATAGAAAACCACCCAAGGGTCATCACATTTCAACATGACCCCAATTGTTTTAAAGAAATAGCCCAATTACCGTTTAAGCTGTGTTTTACCTGGAGCAATGCCCCTTGTACTGCGCATATTGCATTCTTCCACATAAACAGGAGTTCAGAGTTTTAAGTTAAATTCAGCGTAGCCTCGCTGTAACTCACAATTCGGTGATTTTTTTAATTTTAAACTCCTGGGTTTATCTTGTAAATGCACAGCCCTGCAGACTCCAACGCCACAGAGAGCAAGGGAGTCTCAAAACACTTTTGGCGTGGGATCGTAAATGAAGTCACTAAGACATCACAGTATTATCCTGTGTTTTAAAGGAATGGATCAAACTACCGTTTCGGAATTCCTGTCCTGAATAGCCACTCACCCTGGGCATCAGATTACTCTGAGCCAACCAATTTGTCAGCTGAGCCCAAACGATTTTGGAGATTTTTTGGATCGCAAACAAGGCCGTCTTCTCTCGCTCGTTTATTTCCAAAATGTCCCAAAATGTCTGAAAAAACATTGCTGCTCAAGAGTCTTAAAGCAACAGTAACCTGGTCCTTTTTGGCATCCACAAAGCAGAGCAGTGGTTCAGTTCTGGTGAGTGCGGTGCCTGTTTTTGGACCAACAGACTTCCTCTGTCATACTTGCCATCATCCAATCGTGTGGATTTTCCAGCCTCTTTTTGGCCGTCAAAAATTTGGTCGGTGAGGAAGAACTCTGATGTAAGTACGCATAATTGCAGCTTTGAAGGACACGGTTCATTAATCAGCTCGTCAAGCTCCTCCATTGACCTCCACCGCAATCCCGAGGGATGGATCCGGCATGTGTGTGTGTGTGTGTGTTAGATAATGTCCCCTGAAGTTTACTGTCCAGGTGGTTGCTCGTTAGCACCCCCTAGAGGCCCTGAGTGATATAAATGGATCTTCCACACACAAAAGCAAACTTCCACCTTTAGAGCAGGTTATTTTTCGCACACTGTGTGGGAGAGGAATTTGGTTGATCGGCTTTTCGTAATTGGTTGAGGGCTTGACGCGATTCACGCTGAACCAATCACGTCGACTCGACCAATCGCGTCAACTGAATACGTTGGTTTCACTTCAAATTATTCAAGTCACACAGCCATGGACTAAATAAATCATGGACCGAACCAAAATGAAACAAACTCAAATTGGAAGAAAAAAAAAAACCTTCTTCATCAATTCATCAATCACTCTCGGCTGGAAGACAGAGGTGAGTCTTCAATTGCTGGTTATCTTGGTTATGGATTCGACGTGATGTCCGTGGCTGCAATCCCAACGTTTGTCTGTGAATGCCCGCCCATTCCACTGGAGCCGACCAATCACAGAGCAGACTCATTTTCCAGGTGACAGGAAGTGGAAGTGGTGGTGGTGGTGGTTGTGGTAGTGGTGACGGAACTGATTTTCTTTTTGAACCAGCTTGGTTTCTCTACGACGACACTGACCGACAGTCCGTTGCCATTGGTCTGTTCCGGCGCTGTCAAGGCCCGCCTCTCCAGCGCTTTGGCTGACTCCGCTTCCCTGTCAATCACAGCAATAGTCAGAAGTGAGAAGTGGTATGCATCACTAAGACTATTGAACTACAAGTCATTTTTAGAGCATTAACACTTGCATAACATCCTCCTTAACATAATGAAATTAATCGAAAAATGAAGGTCAACACATTCATTTGAAGGAGAATATCCATCATGAGAAGCAGGGATGTGAGTTTACTATGAGTCTAACATGTTTAGATTCATTATGACATTGAATGGGCTTCTATTGGATGGGGAGGGTTTGCTCACACGGATATTAGATATCTTAATAATGATGCAAGCAACCTCAAAAGTGACTGGGGTGCATACAAAAGCCAAGATAGGTGTGGAAATGACCCCAGAAGTGTTGAACTGTGAAATTCCTCTTTAAGTCAATGTTATTGGCAAGCCGGCAAATTTGCTAACGTTTTCAGTTTGCAGTATCGTGGCTCCCAGGTTTATGTTTTGACTAACGTCAGTTTGCTAGCTTCAGGAAAATTGTAGCATTCCTATTTGTTCATCACCTAGATCCTAGAGAAAACTACTCAAAAACAGCAACCCCACCGGAACAAGGCGCCAAAGAAAAGGTGATCGCCCTGTGTATTGGACACACCGGTCTACTCAGACCGACTGAGCATGAGGATTTTATCCTCATGATGGAGACCATCGATGAGAGGCTGACCATACCTAAGAAAATTAACAACTTGGGTGCCAAGCTTTAGAATGACTAAAAACACATGCACTGAGGACTGGGGAATAACTGATATCAGAATAATCATGGTTGCAGCCTTCAAAAATAATGAACATGATTATGAGACCAGAAGCTCTGAGGAGGAATCCCAGAAGAGTGATGAATACTCGGGGGGTGGAGGTGGCTCTTCCGCACGTCATCTGAGGCAATCGAGTGGCTGCTGCAGCTGTGTGGACTCACGCTGATTGAAGACTGCCTCACTAGATGGTCCAGCACATACCCAACGATATCACGCCTTCTCCAAATCAAGGACCACTTGTTCATGTAGCCGACGGGATGGGATGGGACTATCTACTCCCAAGTGAGTGGCAGAGGCCGACTGCTTGCAGAGATCTGCCCCTCCCCTTTGCTGAGCACACCCAGATGCTCCAGAGCGACACAATGACCCTAGAGTGCACTGCTCACCTGTCACCTCTCTGAGACTCTTAGACCCAAGTTAGGAACAGTGACAAGGTGACTTAATTGCGGGTCCTCACCCTCTGTGGGACGTGGGGTAGATGACCAGGAACCAGGCGGTGAGGAAGCCCAGCAGGGAGCCCCCGGAGGCCACCATGGGAATGACACGCACGCTGCCCACCGCCTTCACCACCGCGCCCAGGGCCGAGGCCACCAGGATCTGGCTGATGTACACCTGGAGGGGAACCAACGCAGTCACACCATCACCAGAGCCAGTAGTATACTCCAAACAACAACAACTATGTTATTATTCCCTTTTATTATTCCCTATTTCCATCACCATAACATAAACATATCTAACTAGCTGCCATTTCCAATATAACTTAAAGCGAGGCATTA
>CM051007.1:23275518-23333018 GCA_027704905.1 Muraenolepis orangiensis
GACAATTTACTTTAACAAATATGAAACATGAACAAAAATACATGTTTGGTACAAACACTTTATGTAGTTTTTGTTGCACTTAATATGCACTTTTCACTTTATGTATATTTGGAAAATAGACTTTTTTACTATATATATTACTATTTTGTTTAAAATTAAAGTTAATGTCCTCACCTTTCACCATTCCCACCCTGTGGGCCTGGCCTTTAGCACTGATCCCGTTCATGCTAGCCCTGTTAGCGTCACCGACATTGGCTAGCAGTTGGCTGTTGAGGGCGTGCTGCTCGTTAAGCTGGTTCAGCAATACCTCCTGTCCGTCATCGTTCTCCATCTCCTTCAGGAATGCAGAGAGGCGGGAGGTTCTGGCCCCAGGCGTGTGTGATTGTCGGTTGGTGCCGTGGTCGTCCGGGGGGCAGAGCGGGTCCTGATTGGACGTCGGGGGCGAGCCACGATTGTTGGAGAAGAAGGACAAGGTTCTGGTCGGGGAGCCGTGGTAGGAGGACAGGTGGTCGGCGAAGATGGAGGGCTCGATCTGTCGCAGGAACAAGGCATCGTTGTCCAAGTGGTCGAGGGTAGCGTCGGCCATGGCTAGAACGCCGTCACTTTTACCTATAGACAAATATTAGAGTTAAGAGAAGAGAGTAGAGAGAGTTAAACACTGTTGAGCATGCAGTGATATATATGGGGTTAAATAGAGTGCTGGTTGACAGTGTTGGCTGGTTGTGTTAAGAAAGGAAAGGAGGACATACATTTAATAATACTTGATTAAACAAAAGCATGCCGGCATCATCAACATACTTCGAACAAGCTCCGCCTCCAGGAAGTCCATGTCTATAATGCCATTCTCCGATTGGTCATCTTCGTATGGGTCATAAAGACTATAGCTGTCAATCAGCTCTTCTTCACCGATCATTGTCAGCTGAGGAGCAGGACCGGTCCTTCCATTGGTCAAAGCGTGTGAGTGGGCGTGCTCTGGACTCTCCTTATGAACAATAGAATAGAATAACATTTAATAATTACGTGGTCACACTAGCTCAGGAGGTAGACACACAGGAAGGTTGCTACCTTCCTGTGTGGCAACTGGAAGGTTGCTGCTTCGATCATCCCTGGCTCCTCCTAGCAAAGTGTTGAGGTGTCCCTGAGCAAGACACCCTAACTACTCCTGATGGCTGTCTCCTTGCATGGCTGACTCCGCCGTTGGTGTATGGGTCACGGTTACGGTGGGTGACAGGGGGCGTGGCCAAGGCGCAGGCTTTGGTGGCGCACCCACACACCTGTCGGCAATTGCCGATTATGTTAATCACCTCATCTGGGGGTATATATACCCTGGCGTTCCCTAACACCTGGGCTAGGTCGTACTTTGTGCTCTCTGGATGGAATCGTTCCGATCGATTTCCCGGTATCCAGACTCCTCGCCTGTCCCGGACTACTCTCCTGTCCAGTGACGTGCGACTCCTCGCCTGTCCCGGACTACTCTCCTGTCCAGTGACGTGCGACTCCTCGCCTGTCCCGGACTACTCTCCTGTCCAGTGACGTGCGACTCCTCGCCTGTCCCGGACTACTCTCCTGTCCAGTGACGTGCGACTCCTCGCCTGTCCCGGACTACTCTCCTGTCCAGTGACGTGCGACTCCTCGCCTGTCCCGGACAACTCTCCTGTCCAGTGACGTGCGACTCCTCACCTGTCCCGCACTACGCCCCTGTCTACTACCTGCCGGCATTCCGCTGATCGGCTTCCCGGTATCCCGAGTCCTCTCCCGTCCCGGACTACTCGCCTGTCTACTACCTGTCGCTACCCCGACTTCCTGGTATCCAGACCCCTGGCCTGTCCCTGACCGTTCTATTGTAGTGCTTACTTAAATAAAGCCTCACGTTATCGCTTCACTGGTCTTTGGTCTGCCTTCTGGGTCCTACTAACTCTACCCCTTGTGACAGTATGAATGCATGTATGAATGGGCAATAAGGCATAACTTGCAAAGTGTTTGAATGGCCACTGGTGAGAAAAGTGCTATATAAATGCAGTCTGTTTACCATTTTTATAATAAAATGCCTTGCTTTGTTTAAGGGTAACCGTCACACTATTGACCAGAGAGGGTGGACAATGTATTTAAAGGCAAAGGTTATTAGTTTAAGGGTAAGCGATAAAGGGGGTTGGTTATGGGAGATATATACGGGAAAATAACAAAGAAAGATCTGTAGATTAAAAAAAGAGGGCAAGACAATACAATACAATGAACCAGTTGTAGTCAGGAGAGAGACATGTAGGTCATATAATGCATAATCACAAGCAGCAGTACAGTAGACGCCGCTTTCTTCCACAATGCTACGAGACACGCCTTTCCACCTTAACAGAAAAAATGCAACTGATAATGTAATAAAATGAACAGCGACGGAGAGGAAATTATCTTATATCTAATGCTTATTATAAGCAAGTTATAAATGCGTGTCATAAATGCGTGCATATCGGACACCTGAAGCAGTTTGGGGTAGTGAGAGGAAGCAATGCGTCCTCAGATGATTACATTGAGATCAATTAAACACGCACACACACAACACAGCAGCAACACAGCAGCAACACATCAGCAACACACCACAGCTACCTGGTGGGCTCGGCTGCTGTGTGCCACGTACTGCTGCTCGTCGATGCTTATCAAGTGCAGCCCCACGGAGGCCGTGAAGAAGATGGCAGCGAACACAAAGAGAATCTGCTCCTGGGACTTGAAGATCTGACCCAGGAAGGTGTGAGTCCAGTCCAGGCCGCCCAGAGCATAGCCCACCGCCCCACCAAGACCTGTGGAGCGACGCACGCGCGCACACACACACACACACACACACACACACACACACACACACACACACACACACACACACACACACACACACACACACACACACACACACACACACACACACACACACACACACACACACACACACACACACACACACACACACACACACACACACACACACACACACACACACACACACACACACACACACACAATCAGCAATTAAACATGAAAGGATCATTTCATTTCATAAGAGAGATGTCATGTATACAGAGAGAGAGAGAGAGATACAACAAGAGATACAACATTAAAACTATGTGATAAACGTTAAGGAGGTTGTGGTCTAAAAGGAAGGTCGGCGTTAAAACCCTACCGGCGGAGGCAGCGTGGATGTTGAGCGCCATGTCTTGCTCCTCCGTGTTGGCCACGTCCAGCAGGTACGCTCTGATGGGGCCCTCCGTGGCATCCGCGGAGAAGTCCAACACCACCACCCCCAGGACCGTGAGCACGATCCCTATTGGCTGGCTGCCCTGCCTGTCACCCAACGCCAGGCCTAGAGAGAGAGATGGGATACCAAGGCAGATAGAAAGATTTACACGATTTGTCTTGTCAATTCTGTAACTTTGTGCACATTTCCAAAGCTGGTGATAACATTTGCCTGTACATTGTACACTGTTCCTTATACATGTGACAAATAAACCAAATCAGAATCAGAATCTGTTGACTATTAAGTTCATTGTTGACAGTTGTTGTGATGCAAGAATGGACACCACGATGAAACTATCAGTGTGTCCGTTCTCGGTGTTGAGGTACAGGGAGAGAACGTTGACAGGGAGATAGACAGTGAGTGAGTGGTCGTCTTGTGGTATTGAGTATTATTGTTTCAATAGATCAATTGATCAATACACCGGACAGCTAATATTCTCCTAAAAAACCTTTCCACATAGTCTCATGTGACTAGGGGCTTATAAATAAATAAATATAACAAACTAACTTAATAAATAAATAAATACATAAATAAATATTCCCGTAAATGAGCAGTTTGCTTATTTTTCCTTTGTGGTAATTTAGTAAATTACCAGTTCCATTAAACTTTCATAAAAGTCACTGTGTGTGTGTGTGTGTGTGTGTGTGTGTGTGTGTGTGTGTGTGTGTGTGTGTGTGTGTGTGTGTGTGTGTGTGTGTGTGTGTGTGTGTGTGTGTGTGTGTGTGTGTGTGTGTGTGTGTGTGTGTGTGTGTGTGTGTGTGTATGCGTGCGTGTGTATGCGTGCGTGTGTATGCATGCGTGTGTATGCATGCGTGTGTATGCGTGTGTGTATGTGTGAATGCATGTGTGTATGTGTGCCTGTGTGTGAATGCATGTGTGTATGTGTGCCTGTGTGTGTGCGTGTGTGTGTGCATACGTGTGTGTGTGTGTGTATGCATGTGTTTGTGTATGTATGTGTGTGTGTGTGCCTGTGTGTGTGAATGCATGTGGGTATGTGTGCGTGTGTGTGTGTGCATGTGTGTGTGTGCGAGTGTATGCATGTGTTTGTGTGTGTGTGTGTGTGTGTGTGTGTGTGTGTGTGTGTGTGTGTGTGTGTGTGTGTGTGTGTGTGTGTGTGTGTGTGTGTGTGTGTGTGTGTGATGCAGCATGACCACCCCATTCTCACTGTGTGAACCACAGACTGGGTGGGAGCGTGGGTGTTTGTGTGCTTGTAGGGGGGGGACAATAGAGTGGCGACGCGCAACTGGCTGAGGCTGGCAGACAGACAGGAAGTTAATTGTGATTGGTGGAGACGTGGGAGCAAACAGGAAGCAATTTTCCTGTGAACTGTCTCGTCCCGCTTTCCCACGTCACCACATGTGCACACGCTGCGGGTTTTTCCACACATCAGCCGGTGAGTCTCCACAAGGTGCTATATTTATATGTGTATGTGTTTAGATATATGCTTTCTCTCTGTTGTCTTGACCCTTACTTTCCTTTCTCACACAGATTGAGGTCAATATGTCACTTAGGACCCAGGGCCTGCATGTTTTACCAGTGCTGTTCCACCTCTGACACTGTAGGAAGTAGGAACCAAGCATAATTCATCGCCACGGTCTGAGTCTCCATCAAGGGCAGTCCAACAGACTACTTGGCTCTGCTCTTGGCAGAAGAGTAGCAGTACCCCCCCCCCAACACCACCATAGCGAAAGCATTTGCCAGTCTGAGCAAGTCAGCGTGAGAAAAGCCCTTTTTTCGCCGAGCTGACAAAATCCCTCCGTTTGGGTTCATTCACTACTAGACAAACCGTGTCATGGGGTTGGAGACAAACTAAATGAGGGCCTTCATCCCCCAAGGATATCTCTCTCTCTCTCTCTCCCTCTCTCTCTCTCTCCCTTTTACGGTAACCTTCTCTGGCAAACAATCCAAGATCACAATGCTTCTCTCTCAATGGCGCAAAGCTCCAGCAAAACCACACACGGCTTTGTGGTTTTTCCACACACACACACACACACACACACACACACACACACACACACACACACACACACACACACACACACACACACACACACACACACACACACACACACACACACACACACACACACACACACACACACACACACACACACACACACACACACACACACACACACACACACACAAAGTTTTAGCATCAGCCGTTTACTGTGAACCACACATTTAGTCTCAAGGCCAGGTAGCTGGATTCCAACTGTACTGATCTGACAGCTCATATTACACTCTCATATTAGGAGACAAAGATCAACCTACAACTTACAATGCCTGCATTAATCTGTCCAATGTTATCGTTGGAGGTGAGGAACGGTTGCTTTAACACCTCCATGACATCACATGGAGCAGGTGATGTAACGTTTATCCTCTTTGAATGCTTTTGGCATCCTCATGAAATGAAGATACATTTATCGTGGTACCCAGTTTTATAGTATACATGAATCACATGTATATCAAAATGTGAGGTTTGAAACGTCAATGAGGAAGGAAATCTAGTGTGATGCCATACCTAAAATGTCAATATACTTCAATGTAATAACCCTCAGACTGGATTCTGAATTCATAAGAATATTGTGTACAGCTGAACAATGCATCTAAATATTATCCAAATTGCAATATTGAAATCAGAGGGGCAGCAATTGTTGGATAAGGGTAACTGTTCTGCTGCAGAGATGCTCTGGTCTACACACACCACTAACTATAACCTATCTAAAATGGACAATCCAATCCCTCCTTGCAGGGATGCTTAAGAGTGCAATGTCCAACCTCTAGTGCTGCCTTGAGTGCCCCTCAGTGTCAATTTACTTATCTATGGAGTATGATTGATCTTTATCTTAATGTCATTTTAACTTGTCAGAGCACTGCAAGAGATGTCTGTCCCACACATTAAGGGTATGTATGTGGCATGCTTTATATCTCGATAATTATATATATATATATCTATATATATATATATATATATATATATATATATATATATCTATATCTATATCTATATCTATCTATATATATATATATCTATATATATATATATATCAAATTATTTTTATTATTTATATCTCGATAATTATATATTATATATATATATATATATCAAATTATCGAGATATTACATGACCGCAGCTCACCCCCAAGCATGCCACAGCTGAGCTGCGGTCATGTAATATCTTGATAATTATATATATATATATATATATATACACATACATACATACATACATACATACATACATACATACATACATACATACATACATACATACATACATACATACATACATACATACATACATACATACATACATACATACATACATACATACATACATACATACATACATACATACATACATACATACATACATACATACATACATACATACATACATACATACATACATACATACATACATACATATATATATATACATACATACATATATTCTATAAGTTAACCAAAAGGTAAAGCCTCCTGTGTGAATGAAATAGCTCATTAAATATGGAAATGTAAATGTGCTAAAATGCACCCTCTAAAACCAGGAAAATACGTATGTAAGAAGATATCTAGTCTCTCATATGACGATATTGATATAGTATCACTATATTGCCTGGTACATGCGACCATCAGGTTAGTTCGTTTTAAGTCATCGTTACAAAAATGGGTTCCATGGACCAAAAGTGTTTTGGAACCACTGGTGTTAAGTGGAAGGCCAATGAGCAGCATATTTTCAAAAGTTTATTATATCTCGGTTTGCCGAGACCGAAGAAGTCCTTTGCAGAAAAACGGAGTGCTCCATTAGTTAAGACTAGTGGGGTTTCCACATAGCGATTGGAAAATAATTTATTCCTCCGGAGATGGGATGAATAAAATAAATCACAACCAACCCTTCTCTGATCCATCATACACCACATGTTCACATTGCGGCACAGTCTGTGGAGATTTCGGTACGTTACAAAATCTTGGCGGGGCGAGAGGTTTAGCAAGGTATGCGTATGCACGTAATTCTAAAAGTCCCCGGGACTATCGCCGAACTTCCCACTCACCCATCAGAGACCCATTGAGGAAGAGCGCCACGCCCAGCAGGGTCCCCACGCAGAGGGCCAGGATGAAGGGCCTCCGGCGACCCCAGGCCAGCGTGCAGCGGTCGCTGGCCGAGCCGATCAGAGGGGTGAAGAGCAGACCCAGGATGGGGCTCAGGAACCAGGTGAGACTGTAGTACTGCTCCGGGAGACCTGGCGAGATAGGGGGGGGCGAGAGACACAGACCGAGATGAGGAGAGAGAGAGAGAGAGAGAGACAGATAGAGAGAATGCTAATGCAGCATGTTGGGCTACGCCATCATGTTTGAAGCATCAAAATAAGGAGAGAAAAAAAAAGGGAGCCGGTCATTGGGGATAAAACCCACATTTAAACCAGAAGTAAAACATCCTAACCACTACAACGATAACAATGGCCTTCACTTATTTTATCACAAGAATCAGACGCGGACATTTGACATGTCTAACCACTAGGTGGCACAGGTAACAAGGGTAAGCACTCTATGGACTGGACGGGTGTATGTGTTGCCCTCTCCTACTGATCTGTGTGTCAGCGTCAATGGCCCATTATCCCTTACATCCAGATTGTGAAGACCCAAGGCTATAGACAAGTTGACATTGCCTTATCTGGAACTCTGCATAGTCCTCCTTTCGGTCTTTGACTTTGCCCCATGACCTTGAGTGACTGAAGGGGGTTCAACCCAAGAGGTTTGATTCTGCTTAAAAGAAGAGCCAAACCCCCTGACCACTCTGCTGGCTCCCCTGTGAATGCCCCTTTAATTGACCCACTGTAATAAACGTATCTTCACTAGTGTAGTCTACTACCCCTGTCCTGGTACATGAAAAAGAGCAGACCCATACCCAGTGTTATGAGCAGTGGGGGAAAAGGGTCTATTCAACTTTAACAAGTGGGAGACAGGTATGTCGCATTCATGCTTAATCAGCTGGATACCAAATCCGCCAATAGCAGGTTATGTACAGTATGCAAAAGCTGCCAAATAAGGTTGTTTTTGAATCTGTATATTTTTGAAGTTTGCCAAAAATGTTCACAGAGAAATATATCCAGATGGACCTTATGGGCTCAAGGGGTAAAATATTTCCAGCATGTCAAATAAGGGCTATATACAAGTTTAAGACATGTTTCCGTCGGGGTGGGGGGGGGGGCTGAGCGTTTCACTTGATTGCCAATACTTATTATAGCGCAAACTATAGTGCCAAAACCTATTTGGAGACCTATTTACCAACCTATTACCACCTATATAAAGAGATGTAAAAACGTTTCACCAGTCACAGGTTGAGATATGGGCATTTGAAAATAAGGGTGAATACCTAATAATCACATTTAGAAAGAAAGAGATTATGGGTTTCAAAAGATAATAAAGGAAAGAAAGAAAGTAGGGATGAAAGAAAGATTGAGAAGGAAGTCAAGATACAAAGAAGAGAAGGAGATGAATGACAGAAGCCAAAGACAGAAAGAGCAGCTCCTAGACCTCGTTCTACTGAAAACACTTAGTCATCCTCTCTAGCCGCTTTCCCACGCAAGACAAATGTCAATAGCTGCGGTTGTGTCCCATTAGCAGATCAGATTCTCCCAGTGATTCTAACCCTCTCCCAGTTACACCTCGTTAACTAATTACTGCTGTTCTACCTAACCCCATAGGCTCCACAAGCCCTGGGGTCTCAAAAGGAAGGCAGCTGCCTGTAGGCTTGCTGTCTCGTGAGGCATATCCACACACACACACACACACACACACACACACACACACACACACACACACACACACACACACACACACACACACACACACACACACACACACACACACACACACACACACACACACACACACACACACACACACACACACACACACACACACACACACACACACACACACACACACACACACACACACACACACACCTTTCCATTGTTATGCTGATGACACAGCTCTACATCAGAACAAACCCAACCCCCTCCGCCATCATCCAACTTAACCACATGCCTGGAGGAGATAAAGGTGTGGATGAAGCACAACCTCCTTAAATTAAACAGCTCCAAGACTGAAGCCATTGTAGTTGGCACAACTGTCACCAATCTGGGTGTTAAAATGGATCCTCACCTGACCTTTGAGGCCCACATCAAACAAACATGCAAGAACTCCTTCTACCACCTCAGAAATATCGCTAAACTCCACCCCACACTCAGTCTGAGTGTGGGGTGTGGGGCAGTGTCAGATGCTGAAAAGCTTGTCCACGTCTTTGTCTCCTCCAGGCTAGACTACTGTAATGCACTTCTCATTTGGATTCCTACCAAGAACATCCAGAAGCTGCAGTACATCCAGAGCAGCGCTGCTAGGATCCTGATGAGAGTGCGGAAGTATGAACACATCACGCCCGTACTCAAATCATTGCACTGGCTCCCGGTCTCACTCAAGATTGACTACAAAATCACCCTCTTCACCTTTCAGTGCATTCATGGAAATGCTCCCTCATACATCAAAGAAATTCTCACCCCACAAACCTCCACGAGGAGCCTACGCTCTGAAAAGGCAAACCTCCTCCTTCCCCCCCAGGACCAAACTGAAAACCATGGGAGACCGAGCCTTCTGCTCCGCTGCTCCGAGACTGTGGAACCCCCTCCCAAACCAGCTGAGGACACCAGACTGTGGATGTTTTTAAAAAAGGCCTAAAAACACATCGTTTTAGAATAGCCTTTCACTAGATTTAAAAAAAAACCCACTGGTTGCCATGCCGGTGTAAACGTCGCTGCTTTTATTCTTTTGTTTTATTTAAACCATTTTAGCACTCTGTAGCACGAGTTTTGCCCACGCAAATTAAAAGTGCGCTTATAAATATAATTTTATATTATTATATATACATGTATATATATATATATATACATATACACATATATACACATATATATATATATACGCACACACACACATTCATATATATATATATATATATACACAGTATATATATATAACAAACTCTGGGCTGTTGATCGCCATCGTTTTCTTCTTGTCGGAGCAGTGGAGCGGGTACATGGTATTGTGGGATATCCTGACCAACGGAGGAGATGTCTGCTGCCTTCAAAACCTGCCTCGTCGGAGGCTCCTCGGCAGGCAGCATGTTGTGTAAATATTCCATTGAGACATGACTTGATGCCTCCGAATACTGCCTGAGAGTAGGCCGCATTTTAGTCGTTTGAGACACTGATGTTGACTGTTGACGGTGTGTGTGAGTTGAATAGAGTGTGTGGTGGAGAGATTTGTTGAATGATGCTCCGATAACTCTTGGTGTGTCTAGTTGCGTTGATATAAGTTCAGGCCGTCACAGACTACTGGGTGAATTCATGTTGATTCTAAATAACGTTGGTTAATTTGTTTTGTTGTTGCCATAAACCTGGAGGAACAACAACCAATGGCAACAATCTCTTTTCTCTAAAGAAAAGCCTGCTGTATTGAAACAGGCTTCTGGATGTCCCCTGCGTCTGTAAACCCATGTGCTCCTGTGGAACCGTGGAACCGGGACCTGACCCCGGCTGCCACAGTGACCAGATCTTGGGAACCCTGTCACCACGGAGACTCCATCACCTCCACTTCCTGCCTGCCACCTAATACGGAGTCATTCACACCACACTTCCTGTTCCGGAAGTTTTGTTTTGTTAAAAGAATAAGAAAAAAAAAAAAAGTTCCGGCCCCTTATTTTCTGTTTTAAGGTTGTTCTTGCTTTCTACAAAAAGTATATATACATAAATCCATCTCACTCGCTGACTCTCACACACCCACTCAGTCGCTCTCTCACACACACCAAAAGATAAGAATCAGTCTGTCTGTATGCTTGTAAACAGCAGGACAACAAACAGGAAAGCACAAGCCTTAACAAGCAAAAGGTTGTCACACACACACACACACACACACACACACACACACACACACACACACACACACACACACACACACACACACACACACACACACACACACACACACACACACACACACACACACACACACACACACACACACACACACACACACACACACACACACACACACACACACACACACACACACACACACACACACACACACACACACACACACACACACACACACACATTTACTAGGAGGTGACCGAAATTCAATTGATTAGAAATAAACCAAATCCGGAAACTATGAAGAATACATAAAATAGTAAATATTTATAGAAAACAGATTCATAAGAGGCGATGCATTTTGACACAGCAGAAGGAAGAGTACACATCCATGCCAGGGACCACATTAGCTGAAGGGGAACCTTGGTACAAAATCTAGGACATGATGTTCTGTACAGGTCTATTAAAATAGGAAGAACACAAATACATGTAATAGATGCTTTGCCGGAAGAGGAAGGGAGAGTAAATATGAGAAAAAACAGCAGTCAAGGGGGGGACAGATAAAAAGACATCTCTAAGTAAAATCAAGCAAATCGATAAAAAATAATTGTCACTTATAAAAAGGGTGAACCCCAAAATTCCCATCTCAGTGGAAACTAAAAAGTACACCGTGGTCAAATGGGGGAAATGATCTGTAAATCACGGCTCTCTGTAAAAAAGACATACGTGTTTGTGTGATTGGTGGCTGTTTTTTTAAGCAGCCTCACCGGACCCGAGTCAGACTGGGGCTGGTGAGGCTGCACACCTGTGGGTAATGAAGGTTAAACCACAGCCACCACCACACACACTCAGGAGGAGCGCAAACGCAAGCGCTGCTCAGCTCGCTGAACAACTACCTACAAAAAAAAATATTGTTTTGTTTACTCATCACCCTCGTGTCTTGCCTCTCGGGAGGAGCCCAAAGAAGCCACAATTATATTATTTGACTGTAGTCTCTTAAAAAAAGAAATACACATAAAATAATAATCTAAAAATATTGATCCTAAGTATAACATGTCTAGGTGGTTGTCTAGATTGAGTCTCAAATTAAAACAAATGGTTTGGCACCGTTAATTCAAATAAAACTTGTACTCTCAGTGTTTCAGCTCTTATTTGTCAAAGGAAGCCAAAGAACACTACATTGCGCTCCGAAAAAGGCAGGCGGTACCATATGTAAAACAATGTGATTGGCTACTTTCTCACACTAAGTAAAACAATGTGATTGGCTACTTTCTCACACTAAGTAAAACAATGTGATTGGCTACTTTCTCACACTAAGTAAAACAATGTGATTGGCTACTTTCTCACACTAAGTAAAACAATGTGATTGGCTTCTTGCTCACACTAAGATAAAACAATGTGATTAGCCACTTTCTCACACTAAGTAAAACAATGTGATTGGCTACTTTGTCACACTAAGATAAAACAACTTGATTGGCTACTTTCTCACAAACCCAACTGAGTAAAAAATGCGATTGGATATCTCACTCGCCCTGATTTGGTTGCATCTTGCTTGTGTTACCGTGGGGAAACGGCACAGCCAAGTCAAGTCAAGTTTATTGTCACTTCACAGTTTACACAAGTATAAAGCAGTGAGTGAAAATCTTATGCGCAATACCCGACGACAGACGGCAGTTGCTATATGCCCTTGTTCAGCAGCCTGATGGCCTGACTGTGAAAGCTATCTCTGATTTGTGCGGCACTTGATACTGCGGTATCGCCTGCCTGACGGTAAAAGTGAATACAGTTTGTGGCTGGGGTGGGCATTGTCTTTATGATGCGTTTGGCCTTGGCCACGCACCGCTGGTTGTATATATCCAGAAGGGAGGGGAGCTCACCTCCAACGATATACTGGGCCGTCCGCACCACCCTTTGAAGCGCTCTGCGCTCGAGTGCGGTGCAGTTCCCGTACCAGGCGGTGATACACCCTGTAAGAACACTCTCGATGGTGCCGGTACAGAATGTTCTCAGAATGGAATGGTGGTGGAATGTCTGCAGGTTGGAATCTAACTGAATTGCGTGGCTATAATAAATAGCTATAATAGTGGAATGGCCTGCAGGTTGGAATCTAACTGAATTGAGTGGCTATAATAAATATTGGCTGCGTGGTTAGTGAACCAGCGGGCTGAGCTGCTGTGTGACGGAAACGGTGGCCCATAGGTCAGTTAGAGGAGAAAAGAGGGAAGGAAATGAGCGGGAAAAGAGAGAGAGAGAGTCACACTGGAAGAGTGGGCGGAAGCAGGTGGCACAGATAAATAATATATGAAGAGAGAGTGTGAGTGAGTGAGAAGAAGTTAAAATATTAACAGCATCCGTTCATAATTAATACGACTGCACTTTTTACACCGCCAGCGCTAGGCCCATAACTCCCATGGGGGCTTTAAAGGTTCCATCTTGGCTAGGCTACGACGCTCACGTGATGGGATGACTCAGCAGAAATCATAACATACCACAGTATGAATCATCCACGTTGCTACAGCTTGATGTGACTGGGGTCAGACTAACTAGGCATTACATACAGACAATAGAGAAATGGAGGGGAGAAGAGGGCACACACACACTCCTGTTCATATGTCCTCTTCTCACACACACACACACACACACACACACACACACACACACACACACACACACACACACACACACACACACACACACACACACACACACACACACACACACACACACACACACACACACACACACACACACACACACACACACACACACACACACACACACACACACACACACACACACACACACACAGCAAATAATGGCAGTTGATTGACTGTTTTGCCAACAGCTAGCTACTAGCACACTGACAGTCAATTTAAATATCCATCGTTGGGCATCATCTTGTCAAACATATAGAAATTACAACATTGACTATGAGTTTGTGTCATTAGCACTGTTTATTTGACACAGTGGTAATGACACAAACTCATAGTCAATGGTGTCATTTAAGTGGGACACCACATTCACATCACCATAAAGACCTTTAATTGTCTTTCATTTTGCGTACTGAATTTAAGTTCCACGTCTCTATCTAAGCACTGGGAGCTGGATGGGACATCAGCAAGGGCATCAACAATGAACAGCTCTGTGGTGAGAGGCTGCACCTCGTCAGCTCAACAAATCAGTCAGGTCGGGGGTTTTATATGCGCCGAAGCGCTGCACTCCGTAAAACGCAGCGCTCGTCACTGGCTGGCACTTTCTACCCCGCCGTCCAATCACAGTGGAGGAGGGGCGGGACAAATACCACACCAAGGTCACATCCTACCTGCACAACAGCATTTGCATCAACAATGGAGGAGAAGCTGATTCTGTTGGTCTCCGAGTATTCTTTGTCATTCTTTGTGTCTTCTTCGGGAATTTACTTATTGTTTTGATTATCATCAAGTCGAGTCTTGTGTAAGAATGAAAAATAACTTGTTTGCAAGTGTCCACACCTTTACCAAAACAACAACACTGGGGAAAACAAAGCAAAAAAGCAGTCGGCGAGCTGCGGCCGCAATGTGCTGACGTACTCATTCTGGCCCGCATGCCTGGTGTAAATAGCAGTCTGCATACCAACACAACTACCGCGCCCCTGGGTGCATTCAGAGTTGTGCACACACGTGCACTTACACCATAACAACATTAACAACAAGTATTTCTCTGTTGGATAGAAGGGCTTTTCATAAAGCTGGGCTGTCTATGCAGTAGAAAGGCGGCAAACCAAAATAGAAACTGGTGCAACTGCTACATGACCAGAGAACAACAGTTGGAACGACAGCCCTAGAGAACTGGTGCTACATGACCAGAGAACAACGGTTGGAACGACAGCCCTAGAGAACTGGTGCTACATGACCAGAGAACAACAGTTGGAACAACAGCCCTAGAGAACTGGTGCTACATGACCAGAGAACAACAGTTGGAACGACAGCCCTAGAGAACTGGTGCTACATGACCAGAGAACAACAGTTGGAACGACAGCCCTAGAGAACTGGTGCTACATGACCAGAGAACAACGGTTGGAACGACAGCCCTAGAGCCAGCAAAAGTCTACCGGTAGTATTCTTTTAAGGGTTGTGTCTCTTTTTCCAACAAAATTCCTGCATGCACACAAATGTAAGAATGTATCACGTCAGACCAGAACCAGGTGTAAGACATTTTTAACAGAGCAAACATATTATCTATGTTGTCTGAACACTGTAGTTTCCCCTGCTCACACACACACACACACACACACACACACACACACACACACACACACACACACACACACACACACACACACACACACACACACACACACACACACACACACACACACACACACACACACACACACACACACACACACACACACACACACACACACACACACACACACACACACACACACACACACACACACACACACACACACACACACACACACACACTTAAGATTAGACTGGCTAGCGTGATAGGCTGGACCCAAGTGGATTAGTCAGCATGATAGCCCGCCGCAAGATCAAGACGAACCTAGCTAGCGTGGCATGCTAAAAATGTCCATTGCTTTGGGCAGAAGGGCATTGATTACATGCCATTAGGAGATGCACATGTATTGTTGAGGGAATTTGACTCAATCCTCATAATACATACGAAGCATACGAAGAGATAGTTATCATTAACGCTACATTATTATTAACCAAAATCTAAAATCAAAACATAAACAAATGCAACACACCCAATAACTGAATATATACAGACAGAGGAATGCAATGCCATAACCAGTTTGATTTCAGACGGTTTCTTCCTCGCCCCCACCTGGCACCTGGCCAGTGACGTGCAGGGTGTATATTTAGCTAGCGTGACACGCAGAGAGTTACCTGAGTTGACCTGCTTTAACTGCTCCTACCATCACATTGCAACACTACACCTACATAATAGCCTATATCATCTCACCGTAGGAAGCCAATGTGAAAAAGTAGTCTAATGGTTAGGGTGTTGTTTGGAAAGGTTCTGGGTCCCTAACTGTAGGTCTCGCTACTCACCGAGCAAGATGCCCAACACTTACCTTCACGCTAACATGTAAAAAAAAAAACTAAGGGGGTGACAGTAGCTCAGTGTGTTAGGAACCGGAATGTCGCCAGTTCAAGTCCCTCGAAACACCTGGGCACTGCTAAAGTGGCCTTGAGCAAGGCCCCAGACCCCAACACTGCTCCCCGGGTGCTGTATTTACAAAAGCTGCCCACTGCTGCTAATACTAGGATGGGTTAAACGCAGAGAAACACATTCCGCTGCATGTGTGTACATACGTATGTGACCAATTAAGAGGATTGAATCCCCCAGATTTAAATTTATTTTTAAAGCAAACGACTAATCAGTCTACCAAATGACTCAATAATAAAAATAAATAGACAGACAATCCTTGATCTAGTAAACCAGACGTCAAGTTCTGTCTGTCTGCATAAATGCTTAATTCTGAATTTGGAAACGTTAACACATCTTACCACAATGTGGTATATATATATATAGGGGTGTTAAAATGCTGTGAAACCTGTCATGTGAGGGTGAGCGTATAACGCTGTGTGTATATATATAGACTTGCCACACAGGGGAGGCGGGAGACAGAGAGAGAGAGAGGTAGGGAGAGACTATACTATGTTTATCAGAGGGCGGAAAGGACGCTTGCAGGGCGGATTGTGGTAATCTCCTTCCCTTGTGGCGCAGAAGCCATAGAAGGTTAATAATCCTGAAATAAATGTCCCTCTCACAGGGGATTTATGAATAGCATCATCTTTTCTCATCTTATAACGATATGGCTTAGATCAGTTCACTTTAAACGTTCAGTTGTGTACACAAAGGTGCACTGATCAACAATATCACAGAAGCCTTTTGGAATGCCCTTTTCGTCATGCCAAAACCGGCCATTGTGAGCAATACAGGGCTGGGTGGATACAATTTAAGTGTTTACTTTTGAGTTGCCTTAATGTATACATGTTGGCTACTATGAAATGCCAGGGCCGTGTGTGGACTGACCGCAACCCGGCGACTAGAACTTCTGCGCAACAGTTACCATTTGTGTGTACACAAACATTCATATTCCCTCTCGCCATCCCTCAACTCATCGCACACATTTGTGTGTGTGTGACGATGAGCATTATGTCCAGACTTAACAGACACCAGATGTTGCGTTACCATGCAAGATCCTAATCCATGCGAGCCACAAATATATATGTTTGACAAATATGACCGTACAAGTGAACCCAATCCGTCTGTGAGTGAGGAGAGCCATGCCCATCGTGGGGTTATGTGAAGGTGGCTGGCCATGTGCACGAACTCCTAGCTTTTAGCAGTTCTTCTCAGGAAGCTTTGGAGCTTATGTAAGACGCTCCTGCGGAGGAGAGGAGAGCTTGTGTCACAAACTCATCCTCTGTGACGCATTGTACAGTACATCTTGTTCATCTCACTCTCCGTCTGTTCCTAAGTAGTGTCTCTCTGAACCTTGCTCCCTTTCATTGTCCCTCTTGTTCATAGTCTCCACCCCTCTCCCTCTCTCCCTCTCTCTTGTGCATAGTCTTGCTCTCTCTCTTGTGCATAGGTAGTGTAGGTGTAGTCCCTTGCGTTCTCTTGTTCATAGGTCTCTCTCTTTCACACCCTTGTTCTTATTTCTCCACACAGGTCGTCTCTCTACCTCCCTCTCCAAGTCTAAATCTGGAAGATTGAATCCTCTTTATGGGTCACATACATGTACACACAGTGACATTTTTGTTTCTCTGCATCATTTAACCCATCCTAGAGTTAGGAGGGCAGTGGGCAGCTATTTTATATAATCCAACAGTATTACGGTATCAAGGTCAACATTCAGACAGAAGTTCCCTCTCTCCCCCTCCCTCCCTCCCTCCCTCTTTCTCTCGTTCCAAAATGGTTTAAATCTCATTTGAATGTAACCCGAGCGGTACAGTCCGTGTCCCGTAGGTGACGAACATCTACTTTGAAGTCTCCACATAAAAGGAGAGAAAACACCCACTCTGTTAAACTCTCCACACAGAAAACGGAAAGGCTGTCACATGCTTCATGTCACATGTCACTCAACAGTGTAACATGTGACATACTCCACACAAACGACAAAATGTTTGCTAAAAAAAAAACTACTTAAGGATTACCCCAGGAGTACAATGGAATCAGACAAGTGGCAGTTGCTGTGTTTAGCTACAGTAGCTGTTGGTATATTTTATGTTGACAGTTGTGTTGACAGTGCAACATATTAAGGACAGTACATATACATCACCTGTTGGACCTGCTGCCCCTCTGGGAGACGCTTCAGGTCCATCAAATCACGGACTAATAGACTTAAGAACAGTTTCTACCCCAGTGCATGAGAACTGAACATTGTCACACACTGACCAGTGACTGTTCTGTGTTATCACCATACTGTACTGTTTGACTGTTGGTGTAACTACAATACTGAATTGCATCGATACTACATTACCTAGTACATCACAATGCACCTTCTGTATAGAAATGCATTTATAATTTGCAATACTGTGTATATAGGGCCAACGTAATACGTGTACACACACCGCCTGGGCCAACTTTTGGAAGGTTATGTAGCGATGTTGTCCAGCGATAACTGTCCTCCATGGTGAATGCCAATGTGAATGCATTAACCGGAACTTGGGATACACTGCTTCAGCGATTTTTAACGGGTACTTCCGGCTTTCTAATCTAACGTGATATAGGCCTATTCCACCAACACACTAGACGTCGCTCTAGTGTTCCAGCGGGGTGGATGCATGAGAACACCATGGAGCTGGAACAACATGGAGCTAGAACAACAGGTTGGCCCTCTGGATGGGGAACCTGAGTTCAAAAAGAACAAAGACGGAACAATAAATAAACCAATAGCTATTTGCACGCACTGCAAGAAGGAGTTTCAGTTCCCCCGCAGCTCTTCCAAGTACCATCTCAACGCTAAGCAGGCGTTTGTTGGGGCTTCCACTTCCAGTGCAACACCTGGCTTGCGTCAGACCACCCTGAATGAACGCAGGCCAGTAAGCAAGTCCACCTCGGATCAATTAACCAACACAATTGCCAAATGGGTTGCAAAGGACTGTAGACCGATTAGCATCGTTGAAGAACAAGGGCTTCGCCGATGTTTTGAAAGTTGCGTCCCTCAACACATCCTACAAGCCACCATCAAGAGGCACAATAATGACTAGAACCCACCAACTCTATGACAAAAAAATGATGTGGCACTGACAGGAGACCACTGGACGTCAGTGAGTAACACTAATGACCTGGGAGTAACTGACATCAAATCACTGAGACTGGGAATTGAAATCCTTTGCGCTAACTGTAATGAAGACAGAAGAAGGTCACTTTGCGGAGGCTGTGCAGAACAGTTCAAACTGGAGCACCAAGTGGGAAACTGAAGGGAAAGTTACAACCATATGGACTGATGGTGCCGCAATATGATGGCTGCGGCTCGTATTCTACCGTACGTTCACATGCCCTGTATTGATCACATGCCCTGTATCGATCACATGCCCTGTATTGATCACATGCCCTGTATTGATCACATGCCCTGTATCGATCACATGCCCTGTATTGATCACATGCCCTGTATTGATCACATGCCCTGTATCGATCACATGCCCTGTATCGATCACATGCCCTGTATCGATCACATGCCCTGTATCGATCACATGCCCTGTATCGATCACATGCCCTGTATTGCACACATCTTACAGAGAAGCATCACCGTGAGTCTCTCTGACAGTGGATTTGTCGGTGCGTTGGCAAAGTGTCGCAAAATGGTGGGCCATTTCAAGCACAGCCCGGCTAACACAGCGGAGCTGCAAGTAGAACAAGGGGCACTCGGACAGAAGCAGGAGCCACTGATCCAAGACGTTCCAACACGGTGGAATTCCACGTTGGAAATGGTCAAGCGCTTGATCCGCAACCAAGCTGCAATAAAAGCAACCCTGGATCAACAGCAGCATAAACTTGTTTTGCTGACGCCACCAGAATGGGACAAAATCCAGAGACTGGAGACCCTTCTAGAGCCCTGCCGGTAAGCCTTCCATCATATAATGTGACCATTCATTGTAGGCTGAAATTAAATGAATATTAAACGTTAATCTACTATTAAATGTAACAACTTGTTGTAATTTACTTGCGTCTTTCCTTGTCTGTCTGTCTGTCTGTCTGTGTGTGTGTGTCATCCATCCATCCATCTTCTCCCGCTTATCCGTAATCGGGTCGCGGAGGTAGCAGCAGGGGACTCCAAACTTCCCTCTCCCTGGCAACATCGACTAGCTCTGACTGGGGGATCCCGAGGCGTTCCCAGGCCAGTGTGGAGATGTAATCACCCCACCTGTACCTCGGTCTGCCCCGTGGTCTCTTCCCAGTTGGATGTGCCTGGAAAACCTCCCTCGGGAGGCGACCAGGAAGCATCCTTAGTAGATGCCCGAACCACCTCAACTGGCTCCTTTCTACGCGAAGGAGCAGCGGCTCTACTCCGAGTCTCTCACGAGTGACTGAGCTTCTCACCCTATCCCTCAGGGATATACCAGCCACCCTCCTGAGGAAACTAATTTCGGCCGATCTCGTCCTTTCGGTCATTACCCATTGCTCATGGCCATAGGTGAGGGTAGGAACGAAGACTGATCGGTAGATCGAGAGCTTTGCCTTCTGGCTCAGCTCTCTTTTGGTTACAACGGTGCGCCAAAGTGCACCCAATACCGCTCCCGCTGCACCTATTCTCCTGTCAATCTCACGCTCCATCCTCCCCTCACTCGAGAACAAGACCCCGAGATACTTGAACTCCTTCACTTGGGATAAGGACTCCCTCCCTACTTGGAGTAGACAATCCACCGGTTTCCTGCTAAGAACCATGGCCTCAGATTTGGAAGTGCTGATCCTCATCCCAGCCGCTTCACATTCTGCTGCAAACCGATCCAGTGAGTGCTGAAGGTCACATACTGATGACGCAAACAGGACCACATCATCTGCAAACAGCAGCGATTCAATCCTGAGCCCACCATACTGAAACCCCTCCCCTCCATGACTACGCCTTGAAATCCTGTCCATGAAAATCACAAACAGGATGGGTGACAAAGCGCAGCCCTGGCGGAGGCCAACACCCACTGAGAACAGGCCTGACTTTGTACCGAGAATCCGGACACAGCTCAGTGTGTGTTCCACTGCAGGTATTTAACTGAGATTCTGGGTGGGGAGGCCTACATACCTGCTCTGTGGTACTACCTGCCCTCTGCCACTTGCGTTGTGTAATGGAAGTCTCTGATGAGGACCCTGCATATGTGGTGAGATTTAAGGCAAAATTCAAGGAAGACCTAGCCTCCCGCCAAGAACAATGCATGGCTCAAGATTGCGACGGCACTGGATCCACGTTTTAAAGACTTAAAGAGCCTGCCCAAGAGAGACAGAGAAGAGGTGTGGACCACACTTGGAGGCATGCTGCGTTCACCACCCAGAAGGTCTCCACACACTGAAGATGGGCCACCCAAGAAGAAAATGAACAGCCTGACAGTGGTGGTCATCTCATGCAGGAGCCCATGACAAGCTGGCCCCACTGGCTCGCAAATATCTAGCCACTCCTGCATCCACAGTTCCATGTGAAAGACTCTTCTCAGTTGCAGTTGGTTTGCCTCAGCAACTGGCTAAAGGATGAATGGAGAAGAGGGCCACATGTAATTGTGTAGGCCATGTTGTGTTGGCCATGTTCTTTTGGTTTGATAAAAAAAAAAAAGAGGTTTCATTGAAATAAGAGAAATGGCTATTGGCTAAGTTGGCCAGTAAGTGTGTTAAAGAAAGAATGTTCTTAACAACACCATCCTATTTTGTTTAGAGCAGTGGTTTTCAACCCTTTTCATATCAAGGTCCATTATTTGTTCTGCATTTGAGCCACGGACCACCATTTGATGAGATTTAGACTCTCAGACCCAAGACTTAGAATATTTTGTTATCGTTGGATACGATTTTGTCCACAATTCCATGCTGTATTGATGGATTGGTTATAATAAACATACATACATACTGTATGTTAAATTTATCTTTCCATTCCCACAACAATATACATAAAGAAATGGCATATTTTGGACATAGTTCGAATGGTGATTAATCATGATTAATTCATTTTTAAGCTGTGATTAGTACAATGACAATAAAGGCATTCTGACTCGTACATATACAATTGAAGTGTGGGGATTACAAAACAGCAGTTGTGGCTGTTTTGTAATTCAGGGAGAGGAAGCAACCACGTGTAGAAACCACGTCCCCCCCCCCCCGTCCCCCCAGATTCTGCTGAGCAAAGACTGCCGTAGAGAAAAAGAACAAAACAACAGAAAAGATCCAAGCCGAGTGAGACCAGAGGAAGAGGAAGAAGGAAAGAGGAAGACAATTACTGCTGTTGTTGGTGGTGTTAGCATATCTGTGTTTGTGCGTGTGCGTGTGTGTGCGTGAGGACCATCAGTCTAAGCAAGGTGAACTCACAGCAGGAGACCAACCGACAACCATTATCCCTTAGCAGCTTGCAGCAGCAGCAGCAATGACAGTTAGATAATACGTATAGGATGTGAACCTCAACCCCCGAGGTCGAAAGGTAGAGAAAGAAAGACGGTAGAAATGCGATGAGTGAACTGAAAAATGCTTGCAGTGACATCATCAAATGTGCTCAGAATCGGCAGTTAGTCGTGAGCTAACCATGAAGGGCAATATGCCTTGTAGCGATGCAAGTTAGATTCCCCAGTAGTCCTATATTCTGAATGTCATTCCCTCTCTTCTTAAATCCACTTTTAGATGTGTATTTTCCCTTCCCTGGCCATGAATATGTAACAGGTGCCAGCAGGTTGTGCTGTGCAGTGGTAAACCTCACTACCCGATGCCTAAAATACGTTCTAGCATGAAACTAGGGCCTGTGGGCTTGAGCTTCTCACGTAAGAGCGTCACCCCTCATGCCGGATGTCGTGAGTTCGAGCCCGGTGCGGGACACTCACTGTTACAAAAGGCACAAAGTCAGTTTTTCCCCCAAAAAACTTGCACGCTAAATCTGGAATCAATGTAAGTGTCAATAATGCAGAAAAATCAAGCCTATGATATGACATAACCACGTGGGAGGCAGCCACAGCGGAGTGGAAGAACCACAGAGTATCCGAGGTCGCTGGTGAGCGTGGCCGTTGTTGGTTCAGTGAATATGATAAATGCGTGAATGTTTGTTGTTAAGGTAGGGCCCGTTTGGAGGTGTGTGGGCTCGTACGGGTGTGGAACATAGCATTCTGGTGTCACATGCAGTCTGTCATCTGTGTTGGGTTGTTTTTGCCAACCTATATATACACACCTCTCTATGGTCCGGGTTAGCCCGGGTGTGTCTAGACAGGACCCGACAGGACTTGTTGGTGAGTGTGTGTGTGTGTATGTGTGTGTGTTAGAGTGTGTTTGTTAAAGTGGGTGTTTGTAAAAAAGTGTATGTGTATGTATTAAACTGTGTGTGTGAGTGTGAGAGTGTGTTAAGGTGAGTGTGTGTGTGTGTGTGTGTTTGAGTGTGTGTGCGTGTATGTTAAAGTGAGTGTGTGTGTGTTAAAGTGAGTGTGTGTGTGTTAAAGTGAGTGTGTGTGTGTGTATGTCAAGGTGAGTGTGTGTGTGTGTGTGCGTGTATGTTAAAGTGAGTGTGTGTGCGTGTATGTTAAAGTGAGTGTGTGTGCGTGTATGTTAAAGTGTGTGTGTGTGTGTGTGTGTGTGTGTGTGTGTGTGTGTGTGTGTTCTACCCTTACCTATCTGCAGCAGGACCGGCGTCACCAGGGCCGTTTCCATGGCATAGCAGAACTCCCGTCCAAACATCACCGCACCGTGCATCACCCATCTCTTCAACGGAATACCCTCCACGGACCTCTCACTCGCCGACGCCGCCGCCTCCTCCTCCTCCTCTCCTCCTCCTCCACCTCCTCTCGCTTCTCCTCCATCTCTTCCATTTCCTCCCCCCGAACTTGCCGTCTCTCTGCTTCCTCCGTTCCTCCCCCCCTTCCCACCCCTGTCCTTCCTGCCAGCGGTGCCCGTGGTGGTGGTGGTTTTGGACCCCCCCACCAGAGATCCAGACACAGCCATGGAGTCGTCATCCTCTGGGTTCTGGGGAGGCATGGCGGAGGGCATGCACGCGATAGGAGACAAGCACGCGCCCCACAGCGTCCGGAACACTGGTCACTGGTCGGCCAGGGTGTGGAGGTGGCAAAAAATAAATCTGCTTTCTCCAGGAAACAAAGTAAAAATGACCAAATAAAAGATATAAAAGAATAATACTCTATCTATACTTATGTATGCTTATTATCTGTAATATAATGGGACTTATATATTATATATATATATTATATATATGTATATGGAAATGGCAGTTCTTACTGTCACCTTAACTTACTAGAAACTCAGCGCTAGGTGCAGTGGTTCTAACAATTAGCTGTCAAGTGTAATCACACATTTGGAGTTATAGAGAAAGCTACTTTCGGGGGAGAGGGGGGGAGGGGGGCGATTTAAACTCCAGGTGGAAAAACTGGGCATTTTTTTTTTACTGCAAAAGAGGTAAACACAACAAACGTGAGCCAAGTCGTTCAAAGCTGCCCTTCAAAATAAAAGCACCCTCCAACTCCAATTGGCAACAAGGTCCTTCTGTGACCTTGAGCGGTGTGAAAGGAAGTTGTCTAATTATTTTCATAGTAAAAGCGCAAAATACATTCTATAGGTACTGAAAGTGTCTGCATGTGTGTGTGCGTGTTTATGGCTTAGTCAGACATCGACATGTCTCCTCCTCCTTCTTCCTTCCTTATTGTCTATTGGCAGCAGTGAAAATCCATATAGAAACCCACTCTGTGAGTTCAAGAGTCATATTAGTGGTGGAGGGCCGGGGGGGGACGGGGTGGAAGCAGAAGGGCACGGCGGTGGCCGTGGGGGGTGGCGGAGGGCAGGCGACGCAGGTGGGCGGAGCTCCCCGGAGAATCCCCATCTATTTGCTGATCAATCTGCATGCGGAGGCGAGGCGACCAATCACATTGGATGAAAGACCCGAGGTGGCAGGAAGTGAGACGAGGCCGTCCGATTGGTCGGTAGTGATGTGTGGGAGAGAAAGACAAATATATTTGCAGTGAGTGAGGTTGCTCAAGGGAACCGTGGTAGTGATATAACCTACGTTGCACAAGCCTTGTAGCTGGTAGCATTACGGAGGACTCACGTCACACTGCTGGTATCATTCATATCATCAATCCATCACACCAGTGTTGAATAATAAATAATACAACTTACATTTTTAACACATACTTTACATTTGTGTGTGTGTGTGTGTGTGTGTGTGTGTGTGTGTGTGTGTGTGTGTGTGTGTGTGTGTGTGTGTGTGTGTGTGTGTGTGTGTGTGTGTGTGTGTGTGTGTGTGTGTGTGTGGTGCAGAATGGGGAGAAAGGGAAAAAGAGAGAATTGTAAGGAAAGAGGCCCCTTATTCAGTGAGCTAACCCACTCCCCCCTAGTCTGTCCTCTGTCCTCCCCACCTACCTAACCCATGGGAAGAAGTGTACTCAGAGGGGAGGACAGAACACACTCCCACAAAACCATGACTAAAACATTCAAGCGTATCATTCAGAATTCTTTCTCTCAAAAAAACATCAGTGCGTGTATGTCCCCCCGGCACACACACAGAGACCAAGATGAAACCTCTTAAGAGGAGATTGAGACATGAAAACAATGAGAGAAAGAGAAAGACTACAAAAACTAGAGAGCCCCATCTTTCTGGTTGCTGGTTCTCTCTGGTATCATGTCTCCATTAACATTCATAGCACACTCAAGATACTCATGCATATTTGATCCACACGGCATGCACTGCACACGCACGTGCACAATCCAGTCGTCAAGTTGTCACCTGCCCTCATGGGCTGTGGTCTGTTACATAATAGCCCTCCATCTCCCCCACACACACACACACACACACACGCACACACACACACACACGCACACGCGCACGCACGCACACGCACACGCACACGGTTAGTTCTAAAGAGGACCAATCAGGGTGGAGAATAACGGGCTAATCAGAGCTATCATGTTGAACGTGCTAAACCAGATTATTGTAATCCAGGTTCTAAATAACGTGAATGGTATTTTTGGAAAGTGGTAAATAGAATAAAAAAATGTATTATTATTAGTTTTGATAAAATTATCGTTTGGTATTTGCTTGGCTCACTGCATGTCGGGGTACACACACAGGCCTGTGTACTATTTATAGGTGATACATAATTATCACTTCTGTAGATGTGGTTGTCAGGTATAAGCTTTTTGGGGCCAACATGAATAAAAATGTTGACTATATTTTACTATATAAACTCTGTAATGTTTCCATTGGAGTTTGACATATGGTGTCACACACACACACACACACACACACACACGCACACATGCACACATGCACAGTGAATGGGAACTAAACATATAGCCCTAAGAAAGTGCTTGACTTTGTTAGCTCAAGTGACAAGTTAAGCTAGTTCTAGGCTAAAGCAAGATCACTACGATTGACAGTTGAAGATGAGGACAACTTCTTACTGTTCGGTTGCCCTGGAGACAAGTGCACAAATGATCAGCAACATTTGTCATCACCATTGACAGTATTCAAATTGTTCCCTTTGTTTATATGTGTTTTTGTTTTGGGTAGCACTTTAATTTAGTTAATTTCATTATCCTTTATTTCTGTTGACGACCCTGTTGTTTGTTTCATGGGGTGGATAAGTGAATTGGTTGGGTCGTTGATCGTGATAATTTGTAATATTAATTCATGTTTTATTGTATTTTTGTGTGGCGGGAACCTGAGCCGGGGTGAGACCATCGTGAGACAGGTTAGCTTCACTCTACTGAAGATGTGTTTGTTTAAGCTGAGGTGGAAGTATACATTATGCATACAACAATATATATTTTCACAGGAAGCACATGATTTTCTTGTATTCGTACTGGACTACAGTACGTGATACCAACACCATTGGTGATATGCAATGCATTTGCGTTGTACATTACACAGTTTGTCCATGCTATAACCTTTCCGTGGCCCTAGCGTTAACTGGTCCGACGGGGCTAGGTACTCATTCTGTCTGAGTACCTCTGTGTTGTCTGTGTGAGAGGTTGCCGCTAAGGTTGCCGCTAAGGTAATACTGAGCTTGCTATTATCTGGCCTCGTTGACCCCTCAGACATGCTTTACAACGCAAATATGATCCCTGAGAATTTGAATCCATTTCACTGTTAAAGTGGATGGTTAGGCACATATACGTGCGTGTGTGTGTGCGTGCGTGTGTGCATGTGTGTGTATGGGTGATTCACATGGAGTAAAATATGGTTCAAATAAAGATAAACCAGACCATATTACAAAAGCAAGATAACACATTAATAAACACCATAGATGACGTGAATGACATGCTCAGTTGCGTGGTATGTCTGCTGTTGATGCTTTTTGCACCATTCACCATATGTATATACTGTATCATCCATCAGTCACTTTATTTAGCTTTTTATTGTGTATAGTGTTGTTATAGTATAGTGTTGTCTATAGTATAGCATGTAATAGGTAGTATATAGTGTTGTTTATAGTAAATATAATAGCACATCGTAGGTAGAATATAGTGTTATATAATGTATAGTATTGTATTGCATAGTATAGTATTAATGTTGAAATCCACAATCCGGGAGGGAATGGGGGGAAATATAAATAAATAATGAATGAATAATAAATTAATCTTGAATGTGTGTGTGATAACCATGTCAACACACAATATGTCAATCACTATGACAGCAAATGAGAGGCTTGGGAGAAGAACCAACTGGGTTTTTAAATATGGAATAGGGTGAGTGAGAGATCTTTACATTACACCCCAGGCAAAATAGTTGGTACGGCCCTTTGATCGATCGGCCCGAGTGTGCTGGTTGGAGTCAAAGAGGAGGCCAATCATTAATCATTTCCTCCCACAGTATTGATCTGATGCTAGCAAATGATGGCAGTGGCAGGATAGTGCAGTGGTCAGAAGAAGGTGCTGAGCTCACATAGCATGAGGAAAAAAAGTTTAAAGGAAGAAGTGAAGAAAGATCTGTGTGTGTGCCGCTGATGGTCACTTCAAGACGGGAAGGGGAGCAAGAAGTGACAATGCTGCAGGTAAGGAAACAATGCCAATATCCTTGTCATCCACATGATACCTTGGTACCTTTTACTGATCAGAAGCGCTCCCGTTTCAAAGGATGCACGGAAGATCTCAAGTAAGACAGCGTAGAATACAGAAAGTGGTTGTGTGACCAGTGTTTTAATTGACCATTTAATTGTCATTCTAATATGCTAATCTGTAATACTGTATATTAAACAGTATTACAACCTCACTCTCGTCCAGGTCACGGCACCAATGCAACAGTGAGTGTCCCGCACTGGGCTCAAACTCACGACCTCCGGCATGAGAGGCGGCGCTCTAACGTAAGAAGCTAAAACCAATAGGCCCTAGCTTCATCGCAAGAACGTCTATTTAGGCGTCGTGAGTGAGGTTTACCACTGCACAGCACCACCTGCTGGTGGTGTCTGTTACATATACACGATTAAAAAGAATACCCATTTTCCCTCAGGGGGTGAGGTTCACAGCAGCCTCTTTCTCCATCAAGTGGTTACATAGAGTACGATTTGTTCTCATTTTGACAGAGAGGGAGACAAACTTTGAGACGAACTAGATCTGCAGATCTTCAAATTGCAGGGAGATTTTGGATTAAAAAAAAACTTCTGCTGAATGTGATGTAATATAATGTGATATAACTGAATGACTGGGTGTGTGTGTGTGTCTGACTGTGTGTGCGTGTTACTCACCAAAAAGCCATGAAAGCTTCATACATGTTGCAGTTCGGCCCAGGTTACAGTCGAACAGGTCTTAAGACAGAAGACGCAGAAGTTAATAGTAAGTCATATAACAATGATATTACAAATGTGTATGTAAAATGACACACACACACACGGCTCAAACCATGGATGTATAAGGTAGCTCAGATATAAACCATCTCTGAGCTAAGAGTTCGGAGAAAGGCGGTAAACACAAAGCTGTTGTTGCTATAGCGACACTCAGCCAGCAGGTGACAACATTAGTTTGATGTGGCGTGCACTTAACAACATGACCATGTATATAGGACTACATGTTGCTTTTAAAAATCATCTCAGTCAAGCTGCAGATACACAAAATAATGCATCGTATCTACCGGTGACATGACTGTGCCATGTTGTGCCATGCACTTAAATAACTAAAAGGTACCCTAATAAAAACATGAGAAAGTAGAACTACCTGCATAGGCCAACTACATGTGTTACCTCCCGCATCTATGTTGCAGTTATTGTCGACATATAATAGCGTAAACCACACCATCCATAATAAGGCTACAGTCTCTTAATTAACGCCATAGCTAATTATAACTTATAAGGCCATTGGAAGCGTCCCAACGTCACGTCAGAATGTTGTCGACACATTGCTCGTTGTCCGACTCCCTCTCTGTTACACTTCTGTATTTAACTTCTATGCCCCACAGAGCTATGGACGCACTGGGTGGACGACAAATGTGTCACAAATGAAATGATCACAGAGATAAATACATAAATAAATAAATGAAATAATAAAGAAATATATATATAAAAAAGGAAGATATAAGAAATATATAATAAAAAACATATATAGATATATCACTAGGGTTAGGTTTGTGACAGCTGTGTTGGGGAGGCTGTGAAGCCGGCTTCGCCGCAGCGGGCTGTTATTGTTGTTATATATACTCGCGCACTACTGTGGCGAGCCGCTCGAGCTCCCCCCGCCCCTGCAGCCGCAACCTGAGATGCTATGTTATAGCGCAGAACAAACAGTACGTCTCTGGGAGAAAACAATTCACGTCTTCAAATTAACATTTATTTATTGTGCTCACCTCTTCGCTTCGTTCATTCAACACCCCCCCCCCCCCTTAGCGCTCCGGGACGACCGTCCTTCGTCGTTGATGTTGTCGTTGGGGGTGTATTTATTGGACAGTGGAGCGCGCGCCGCTGCGGGTGCATAGATGTTGGTCGTTAGCAGCTGAAGTCAGTGGGGCTTTAAGCCTGCTGCGCCTTTAAAGGAATATCTGTCGGCGAGAGAAAAAAAAAACAAAAAAAAACCCGCAGTCACGGTTTCCGTCTACGTCACGTGTTATTTGCATAAAGGCGTGTCTTGGAGGTTTCTAAAAGCGGACGTGAGGTCACCGTGTGCCTACTTAGCAGGCTGGAGTCCCGTTCTGATGTCCTCTGACTGTGAGAGTGTGACGCGCATAGGCGGAGTTTGGGGGTGGGCAGGTTTAAACTGACAACCCCTGGCTTAAATTGACTACCTCTGGGATGATTTGAATTTTTATCGCAGCATTTGAGATTACATTAAAACGTCATCCCAATGTTAACACATGTAGTGGCTCCATCGCTGCAGGGACAACTCGTTATGATGTATACACCTTTAAACAGTGTGCGAACTATACCACGGTCTCCGGGGGAGCCGGGATTTTTTTTTGTTTTGCGGGGGGGGTAAATGCTGATCCGTGCATTAATAGCAACAGCACAGACGTAGGCCTATTATAAAGAGAACATCTGTTGCACACGGGGTGGTGCCACAGGTCTACATTTACATGAAACGTCCCGATGGATCATGTTCATGTCAACATATTTCCCGAGCATATATGGGCTACGCAAACTTCAATCAACTTGATAATAAATAATCCACGGACCACCAATGTAACGTTTGACTGTTTAATTAAATCAACTTAAAATGACTCAAAAACAGGCTACATTGTTTCACATGGGCTATAGCCTATTATGGCTGTAGCCTACACAGAGCCGAACACACGCGATAAGAGCAGCCAGCGGCACCAACCATGAACAATATTAATATTAATAATACAGCTATAGCACAACACAACCCTCTCACTGCCTGGAGAGACGCGACGCCACACACACAACACAACGATGCACATAGCCCTTCTCTCGTGTCGCCTGCTTGCACGCTGCCCGCAGCTCCACCAGTGGGTGGAGCTGCGGGCAGCGTGCAAGCAGGCACGCTGCGCGCTGCTTGCATGCTGCCCGCAGCTCCACCAGTGGGTGGAGCTGCGGGCAGCGTGCAAGCAGGCGACACTTTTTTCATGAATCATAAACTCTAAATATAATTTAATTTCACTTATTTTACACCTTTGAAAAAAAAATGCCCAAAATGGAATTTATTTGGTCATCATATCAGTATTTTAGAGAGCTCCCCCCAAATTTCACAAACCATGTTCCCAGGGGAGCTCATGTCACCACTAGGGGAGCTACAGCTCCCCCTGCTCCCCTCCAGTTCGCACCCTGCCTTTAAATCACCAAGTTCGATACATGCTATATTACATGCTCTTATTGTGCTTTCTTATTGTGTGTGTGTTAAAAGCGACGTTTGTTCGTTATGTCGATTATCTTTTTGGAATATGTGACATTTCCCATTAGGCTTAGAAAATAAAATACATGAACTGTAGGCTGCTTTGCAAAAATAGTAATAACTAGAGGCCACTCAGTAGATCGCACACCTCCGATCTGCCACAAAATCGAAAAGAATCATGGGGAATGTTCAAGTTTAGTTAAGTCAGTGGTCCCCCCTGACATAAGGGGGGGGGCTAGGTTGTGATCTACCGAGTTAAGTGTTAATGTTCATGTTAAAAAAACATGTTACGTGTGTGTGTGTGTCTGTCTGTCCCCTCCTGCAGGAGACAACAGAAAGTATAATTTTAAATTCCAAAGTTAGGATTCAACAGATCAAAATCAAAAATAGCTTTTAGAAATTCCTAAACCACTGAAACAACTATAAACACCAGCAAACCCGTTCCACTGCGAACTGCCCCATGGCTACAACTGTTAATCAAAGTTGACAAGCTCTTTATGATCAGTTCATGCCAAGAATGTCTGAAGTCATTGTTAATGCTTAACAATCATAGTGAATTACAACAATAAAGCCCTTTATTTTTGGGTTTTCATGGGATGGCCAACCTAAAAAAAAAACGAGTTAGTCTCTGATGCGTTGAGACTTACTCCCGGCGAAGTTGAAACATGAGCAGAAACTGCTGAACCTGAAATTAGCACAGTGGCAAAACAAAAACAACTGCGCCACACAAAGGTTCAAACATTGTCAATAACAGCCCAACCCACGCACACACACGCATGCGCACACACAGGCACGCGCGCACACATACACAACAATGTGGGACAAAGTGATGGATTTCAGTGTTTTTGCCGACCCTTGTGCACATGTGGGTCGGCAAGAACAGTACAAACAACCAGAAGTGCAATAAAAATAACATGAATTGTACATGCCCTACAACAACCAACAACACATAACATACCTACATATACCCACTGATGGCTATGGATTATGTGGACCTTGTAGTTGTTTCATCTGCTTTCAATGCCCACTAGCAATATTGTATTAGTTGATTTGTTTCACCCAACTGTCATCAGCACCTCTATCTCACCATCAGATTGCAAGAGCCTTAACTCTTAATTTATTATTATTTTTCTTTAATCTAAAATCGGCGGCAGTATAGCTCAGGAGGTAGAGCGGTCGCCTCACAACCGAAAGGTCGCTGGTTCGATCCCCCAACTCCTCCTAGCAAAAACTGTCGAGGTGTCCTTGAGCAAGACACCCTAACCCTAACTGCTCCTGATGTGCTGGCTGTCTCCTTGCATGGCTGACTCCGCCATCGGTGTATGAATGGGTGATGTGAGGCATGACTTGTAAAGCGCTTTGGATAAAAGCCGGCATTCATTTGAAAGATGTGTGTATTATGTTATTGGATCCATCGCCCTCTCTGGGACTGGTTCGAAGGCATTAGCAAACACGGCAGCGCCCACCTCTGACATCAGACGTATGTGGCAAGGTCTGAGGGTCCTCTCCAACTACAAGGGGAGCTCAGGGGCAGTCACCAACAATGACCCTAACCTACCAGACGAGCTAAACAAGTTTTTCGCTCGCTTTGAAAGGGACCATGAGCCGACCAACAACTTTAACATCCACCCAGAGGACTACGTTCTACAACTGTCCGAGGTCCGCAGAATCTTCAGGAGGGTGAAGGCAGGAAAGGCAGCCGGCCCAGACGGAGTTCCATCCCGTGTCAAGACCTGCGCCGACAAGCTGGCTCCTGTGTTCACCGACATCTAAAATGCATCACTGCAACAGTCTGTCGTCCCCAAAGCGACAACCATTGTGCCGTTACCCAAAAAGACCAAGGTAACATGCCTCAATGATTATCGTCCAGTGGCTTTAACACCCATAGCCATGAAGTGCCTGGAGAAACTTGTAATGTTGCATATAAACTGTTCCACCCCCGAGTCCCTAGACCCACTCCAGTTTGCATACAGACCAAACAGGTCTGTAGACGACGCCATTTCCCTGGCACTACACACGGCTCTGCAGCACCTAGACAGGAGGGACACCTACGTCAGACTGCTGTTCATTGACTACAGCTCGGCGTTCAACACCATCGTTCCCTCCAAGTTGGTCCTGAAACTGAGGGTCTGGGCACCCCCATCTGTAACTGGATTATGGACCTCCTGATGGGCAGGCCTCAAGTGGTGAAGATTTGGAACATCTCATCCACTCTGGTCCTCAACACCGGAGCACCCCAACGCTGCTGCCTCAGTCTACGGCTATACTCGCTGTACACACATGACTGTACTGCCACGCACAGCAGTAATCGCTTTATCACATTTGCAGACGACACCACAGTAATCAGCTTGATAAGCGAGGGCGATGAAACGGAGTACAGAGACGAGGTAGTCCATCTGACACGATGGTGTGAGGACAACAGCCTCGCACTGAATGTCAGCAAGACTAAGGAGCCCAAGACTAAGGAATAGGCCAACAGTGGCTAGTGAACTTCTACCGTGGCACCGTAGAGAGTCCTGACGAGTGGCGTCACTGTGTGGTACGGCAACTCCACTGCACGGGACAAGAAAGCCATCCAGAGGGTCGTGAAGACGGCAGAGAAGATCATCGGGTGTGCACTTCCATGCATTGAGATCTGTAGGACCAGATGCCGGAAGAAGGCCATGTCCATCATAAAGGACTGCAACCACCCTGGGCACCATCTCTTCTCCCCCCTACCGTCTGGTCGCCGGTTGCGCAGCATCCGTACAAGTACTACCAGGTTTAAGGATAGTTTTTATCCACAGGCAGTGCGCCTACTGAACTGCTAGGGGTGCTGCCACTTTCACTTTCATAACATTGTCATTTACATGACATACTTTGCTGGACTTTCTGGACTCATTAAAGCTACTGCACTGTATTCATGATGCTGCTGCACTACAAATGCTTTTAAATCTTGTTGCACATTCAACAGATGTTCATACCATGTCTGTCACTCAGCGGTCCCTTTTTGTTCATTTATATTTTTATTGTATATATTATTTTTATGGTATTGTTTTTTGAGATGTTTACTGCGGGAGGGAATGGGGAGCAAGCATTCCAATGTACTTGTTACAAATGGTAAATAAATATTGTATCTTGTATCTATGGTGAACGGCACTACGTACAGTTGTGGCACATTAACAATGTTCGAATGGAGGACATGGGATTATATTTGGAATCCACCATTGGAACTCAACTGAAACGTTTTATTTACGATGAGACATGAATGCAAAAATGATGTGTACACGGTTTGTTATGTACAATATGAAGGTTCAATAAAAAGAGGAATAAGTAAAACAGTAAAGTCATACTTTAGGCTACAATACTCATTGATAACTATACATATGTATCATCAACAGAGAGAAAAGTGTCATCAACCTAACTTACAAGGAGTATATCAATATAAAACAAACAGATGCAGTTTATATATGAAGAATATATTATATACCGTATGAAGAATATAAGAAATATGTTGCAATAACGTTGCAACATATTGTCGTTTCCTTTCATCAAAACAGTTAGTTAATAATGGTTAATATTAGTTCAATATATATGTAAAAACAATAACATAGGGTTCCGTATAGTGGATTTTAGATTAAAGAAAAATAATAATAAAATGGTAAGCTGACTTGGTCCGTTTTGATTCAAGGCTCCAGTTGGTAAGGTCTAAGAGCAGGATGGAAAACATGGCAAAAAAACAAATGAGAACATTCAAACTAAAAGTTGAGACAAATTACAGAAAAGGTCATTACGTTGGATTAGTATTTTGAAGTACTTTTACAGTTTGTTCAAAAGCAGTAGAGTTTGTTCTCTCTATACAAACTGACGTTGACCACTGGAAGCAGAATATAATAACTAATTTGGCCTTATTGAGCATTAACATACATCATTATTTTACAAATGTATACAATCTTATAATAGCGAATTTTGGTCAAAATGTTTA
This sequence comes from Muraenolepis orangiensis, assembly GCA_027704905.1. Lineage (NCBI taxonomy): Eukaryota > Metazoa > Chordata > Actinopteri > Gadiformes > Muraenolepididae > Muraenolepis > Muraenolepis orangiensis. The sequence continues at coordinate 23,311,176 of CM051007.1, forward strand.
TAAAAATGTATAAAGACAAGTTTTGAATACACAGTAGGAAAAAGGTCCATGCTGCTCTTACAATACAATCTTATATTAATAATGTATTGTCATACTTATGTACCTATAATGTAGAAATGTACATAAAAATATCAGTTAAAAACGTTATTTTCAAGTTATTTTCGGAAGTGTATTCACGTCTTATTTTGGCACATCTTTGGTATGTCAGTGTTGAATGGACTCAACACACACACACACACTCACACTCACACTCTCTCTCTCTCTCTCTCTCTCTCATTTGCACTGTGCTGTATTACATCTCAGATAAGCATTGGTATCTTGGTCCATTTTGTTCTTGAGGTCTGTTCTGTCTTTACCAAAACAATGGTATGGGGAAGAGCATCCTCACTTTCTTCGCATAACCATCAGGAATACGTGCTTGTATTGTGATTCTCAACAAGCTTTTCACCCCTTGAAGACTCATCGTTTGTGTCAACAGACATCTCACTTCGTCACATCACTTTGTCAGAGCTGCAATGTCATCGGCTGAGAAAAATCCAACAGCCAATCTGACCGTGTGTCTGTGTGACTGCAGTTCTCCCTGCCTCCATCTCCAAGGTCTTCAGTCAGTGTGCCCCCGGAAAGGATACTCATTTTCATTTTCTCCCACTCGTATCCTTGGATTGGACAAAAACATTGTAAAGTTTCAACAATGTAGCATATACCTCAACTATCTTTGCATTGGGACGACTCATTGTGTAGATATTTTAGACACAATAGAGACACTACTGTCCTGTTCTCTGTGTTGTAATAGAGACACTACTGTCCTGTACTTTGTGTTGTAATAGAGACACTACTGTCCTGTACTTTATGCTGTAAAAGACACTACTGTCCTGTTCTCTGTGTTGGAATAGAGACACTACTGTCCTGTAATTTGTGCTGTAATAGAGATACTACTACCTTGCAGTGGCTAACTCTGCCTCCCTCATTTGGCTCCTCCTACTCCACCTTCCAGATGGCAATCTTGCCGTCCAGTTTCCCTGCACCGCTGAGTGCGTAGCGGTCCTCAGCGGAGCAGAGTGCCGTGACTCGGTCGGTGTGAGCCTGCAGCTCTTTCAGCACCAGGTGGCGCTCTGCATCCAGGATGTACACCTTGCCCTTAGCGTGGCTTCGGGCCATGCCCCCGATCCACACCTGTGGTGAGGTAAGGGAGGAAATGCAGATTAGCTGTGTGTGTGTGTGTGTGTGTGTGTGTGTGTGTGTGTGTGTGTGTGTGTGTGTGTGTGTGTGTGTGTGTGTGTGTGTGTGTGTGTGTGTGTGTGTGTGTGTGTGTGTGTGTGTGTGTGTGTGTGTGTGTGTGTGTGTGTGTGTGTGTGTGTGTGTGTGTGTGTGTGTGTGTGTGTGTGTGTGTGTGTGTGTGTGTGTGTGTGTGTGTGTGTGTGTGTGTGTGTGTGTTCACCTGGTTCTTAACCCGGATCATGCATGAACAGCCACTGCAGTCCTGCAGCTCCACCCGGTGGTATGGTCTGGTAGCGTCCTTAAGATGCCACACACACACCTCCCCCGAGTCCATACACACACTCCACACCTCCTCCAGCTGACACACATATAATACAGGATGACAGTTAAAATTGTAATACCGTGAGTTACAATATGTGTGTTTGCGTGTGTGTGTTGATTACATTTATATGTTGGTCAATTAGGGATCATTAAATATACATGTGTCTGAGAATTGAACCTGGAAATCCTGGGGACTTTAATTTCAATTGCATGTGCTTACACACAAGTGTTATATGATCCCACTGAAATGTGCTGAATGAATGCTGGCCCTACACAGCATTACAACTCTTTATCAACTCCTAGTATAGATGCAGCATATTAGACTATGAGACCATCAGAGAAGACCTGTGTGGGAAGCCTAATCATCTGATCAAGGCAGACACTGGTGCTCTGTCGATTCTGCAATGAAAGTCATATTTTAATGACAGATGAGGTTAATGGAATGGCTATATTAAGTGTGCGTATGTGTGTAATGTGTATGTGTGTGAGTGTATATGTCTCAGTGTGTATGTCTCAGTGTGTGAGTGTGTATGTCTCAGTGTGTGAGTGTGTGAGTGTGTATGTCTCAGTGTGTGAGTGTGTGAGTGTGTATGTCTCAGTGTGTGAGTGTGCAAGTGTGTGTATGTCTCAGTGTGTGAGTGTGCAAGTGTGTGTATGTCTCAGTGTGTGAGTGTGTGTATGTCTGTGTGTGAGTGTGTGTATGTCTGTGTGTGAGTGTGTGAGTGTGTATGTCTCAGTGTGTGAGTGTGTATGTCTCAGTGTGTGAGTCTCAGCATGTGAGTGTGTATGTCTCGGTGTGTGAGTGTGTATGTCTCGGCATGTGAGTGTGTATGTCTCAGAGTGTGTATGTCTCAGAGTGTGTATGTCTCAGCGTGTGCGTGTCAGTCAGTCAGTCAGTCAGTCAGTCAGTCAGTCAGTCAGTCAGTCAGTGTGTGTGCACGCGTACCTCAGGTAGCAGCAGGATGGAGCTGAAGGCGGTGCCGACTCCCTTTGGTTGCTCAGTGAGAGTCAGGCGGTGCTTCACAGAACCGTTCCTCCACACCTCCATGATGCTATCCCTGGAGCCTGGGAGAGAGACACACAGGGAGGGACAGAGAGAGAGAGAGAGAATGATGGAATGAATGAATGAATACTCATATTAACAATGTGCAATAATACAATTATGTGTAGTAAGTAGGTCTCTTAATAAATAAATACATTGTATGCGAGTAACTTACAGCACCAAAGGCCTCCGTTGTGATTGTAGACAGACAGCAGGCGGTCACAGGACAGACGGAACTGTTTCTTCACCTTAGCGACAGAGAACACAGTGCTGTGTTTAGCCGTGTAATCGTTTGTTACAAGACAGGATATACTACAGTATATTTGCTTTTACTGAATGTAAGAATCAAGATTCTTTATTTGTCATGTGTAACAATGGAAAAGTACAAGTATGGTAAGTACAAGTATGGTAAGTACAATGGAATGCTTACTCCCCATTCATGCCGCATTATGAATTTCTACAACAATACTATACTCCACTATACTCAACTCTACTATGCAACAATATACTATACTATACAAAACTTTGTATTTCAGTATATTGTATAAAGGAACAAGCTACCAGCAAGCTACCAACTTAACTTACTGTCCGTTTCTTCATTTCGTACTTAGTTTTTAGGGCTAGATTGTACGCGTGTACACACACACACAAGCACAAATACAAACATTGCTAATTGACGTGATGTCCGTGGCAGTTTAAAAGTCCTAAACTCCACAAAGTCAACAACAATTCTTTTGCATATATATCCCAGGAGAGAGAGAGTTTTCACACTCACCTGCAGTGTAGCAACGTCCCACAGCATGACGGTCCCCTCCACACTGCACGAGTACGCCACCTTCTTGCTGCAGGACAGGAGGTGGTCAGGGAAGTCAGAGATTAACAATAGAGATTCTTCAAAGAAAAACAAGCCCAGCTCCTTGTTTAACGGCGGTAGAATTCGTACACCATGCCAACACCTCGTCTTTAACAATCCATCATCTTAACCACCATGTTGTATTGTGCCAAACCGGTGTGCTTGTAAAGTAGTGTGTGCGTGAGTGAGGCTGCGCTTCTGTGCATGTATGAATGAGATAGTGTGTGTGAGTGTGAGTGTGTGTGTGTGTGTGTGTGTGTATAATGTTGTGTGCATATACAGGTGTGCATGAGTGGAGTAAGCGAGTGAGTAAGTGTGTGTGTGTGTGTGTGTGTGTATATAAGGAAGTGTGCATAATGTATGGTGTGTATTCAGGTATGCATGTGAGTGAGTGAGTGTGTGCATGTTACCTGTACTTGTCGGCTCCCAGGGTCAGGCCGGTGACTTCGTTGCGGTGCTCGGTCAGCTGCCTGTTGCAGACCATGGACCCCACAGTGATGATGTAGATCACGGAGTCCTCAGAACCCATCCACACCTGGTCCTGTTCCACCTCCAGCATGCAGTTCTGGAAAAATAGCACACAGCAGAGGCGTCGAGTTCCAGTAGTTATAGAACCCTCTGAAGTGTGTGTTTAGTGGGGGGCAGGACACGGTAGTGGTAAGGGTGTTGTTCCGACTTCCAGATTAAATGTTCCAGGTAGGATCTTCACTGTCTGTTGTCCTTTGAGCAGATGGCCCTAACCCTCCCCCAGCGCCTGCTACATAACTGAAGAGTAAGAGTTCCACAAGTACAGACATAAACTGTGAGTCTCTTCCCTGTCCACTAGGTGGCAGCAGAATATAGAAAAGTAACTTTGTTCCACTTTACAGAAGTTGAAAGTGCCAGTTTTGGGTTTGGGTTTTACTGAGCTACCTTCAGGTGAATACGTGTTATTAGTAAGCAATAAACTTCTGTAAAGTCAATTAGGTACATTATTGTCGTAAATTGACGGCTGCAGTCAGTACTCAGCCATGGTATAGGGGAAAAAGGCGTGCAAACATTTGTTTTTTTATACATTAAAAGTAAACATCCGCAGCCTGACGTGACTTGCACGTTCCCACACAGGTCACGCCCGTGACTCCTCGCGTGCGCTAAGCTAACACAGTGCTAACATGACTGTTAGCAACGTGCTCTATCGTGGAGGTGAGTGAATTAGCACGGCACTGTAGAAGTCTCTCCGTGGTCTTCACATGTCTCACTGTGTGTGTACTTCTTCTACACACCCAGACACTTTCATTACAATGTTAAGGTTCCCTCTTTGGTTGGTCCAAATGTATTATTGTCAGAAAATGTTCATTGAGACGCCAAGAGACCGTCAAAAAGAGGCGTACGGCATACCTTTTAGTTAACAAAAGAAAGTATGTAATAGCGACAACTATCTTTGTTATTGTCACTCTATGCCGTCTGTGTGCCTGTGTGAGAGTGTGTATGTAGTGTGAAGGGGGCGTGGCTTGGTACCGGGGCGTGGCTTGGTACCGGGCCTGCAAACAAGAGGGGCGGGGCGGCTTATTCCCAGGTTTGACAGGGCTGTGGGTGATGAGCGTAATTACTTTGACTATATAGTCGTGTGCATTCGCTCTCTCCCCCACAGTACAGACTGGATCCTGGATCCCACCTGGCGGAGGTGCGGCCTGATTTTGCATTTGTTATTATAATTTAGCAAAACAGAGAATAAAAACTTTAAAACCTGCCGATTGCCTCATCTCCTGCCCGAGTGTACGAGGGGGATCTCGTATAGTATATTTTAAGTGTGTGTGTATATTATATGCAACTGTGTGTGTGCGAATCTCACCAGTCTTGCGCTTCCGACCTGGAGACAGGTGTGTATGAGGGACCAGCTGGAGGCATCGAACACCATGACCTTACCCTCGCTCACCGACACCCACAGCTGACCTGGAACACACACACACACACACCATTTAACACTGGCAGGCAGCCAGTTGTACCAGTAGGGCCAATAAAGATACCACGGTGACCTAAGTACCCAGCGAGACTGAACCAGTAATATTTAAAGAGTACTAAATATAGTGTATAATACTACCACTTAGAAATCTGAAATAGGCCAAAATAAGAGAAGGGAAGAGGAGTTTTAAAGGGATGCTTTTCAAATGACAGAGCCATACAATACTGTATGTGCATAAATTCATAGCAACCCTAGCAATGTTAATGCCTTGCTCTACCAGCTGAGCCAGACAGGACTGCACTGTACTCAAGAGGACAGTGAACAATCCAATCCACTGCAGTCATGAATATCGCTATGAGTCTTATTATATTCTATAAAAAGCTCTCATTCTTGTATTGTTAGTGGTTTGAAATGTATTCATGTCCATGTTCCTTCCTGCCCATTCTGAAACATGCAAGGGTTAGCCCTCTCCTCCTCCGCAGTCCGAGGGACAGATTGGACTGATTGGTCGCAATGGCTGGGTCCAATCCACTGGCATTTAACACCTCACCGGGAGGAGGGCAGGAACACTTAGACTTGATTTTATAATTCATAGGTCGAGAGAAAAAAAGAGAAATATAAAAAGAAAAGAGAAAGATAAAAAAGTAGATGGAGAGGTAAAGGAGAGTGGAAAATGGCCAGAGACAGAGAAAAATAAAGATAAGAGAATAGAAAGATAAGAATAGGAAGGCACAGAGTGGAGAGAGCGAGAGAGAGCGCGAGAGCGAGAGCGAGAGCGAGAGCGAGAGCGAGAGCGAGAGAGAGAGAGAGAGAGAGAGAGAGAGACCCTGTGTGGTCCTGAAAAGTGTGGCCCTGTGCCAGTGGTTGGAATCCTGTGACCTATATTCACAGTGGACCAATAAGGGGAGGCCAGAGAGGAAGAATGACAGCACTTGTTCCTGTTTCTAGTGGCCACAAAGAGCTGACAACTGCAAGAAAGTTTCCCCATGTCTGTCTGAAAGCCTATGTTTACAGGGGTTTGTATAGTACAATGGACCCTCATCAGGACTGGTCTAGATATATGTTATGCCTTTACACCACCGCGAATCTCATGTTCTCGCTCGTATCAACCTGATAAACCTTGGCTATAAATGTACAGTAACCTGCGTGAAAAAAACCATGTTGAAATACATGCTAACTAAAAGTCATGGTTAAACTGTGAATACATCCTCCTTAATGTTTATTTGAATGCTATTCAGTTGTCATACTCATTCGGTTAGCATAAAGTGTTTTGTCGACAAAAGTATCCAACAGCTGTCCCTGATTAAGCTTTTAAAAATCTCTTCCTGACACTGGACCTTTTTCGGGGGAATGTCTGTGCCCCAATTCTGAGGCTCCTCGTTAGTGACCCGCCGTGTGTCTCCTGCTAAATACAACCATCTGTCTTAGCCTCCGCTTTCCTTTCATGTTGTAACTCCTGTAAGATACCTAAAACAAAAACACAGCTTGTGAGAACACCTCTGACATGAAGCTAAAGTAGAAAGACGTTTTTGTTTTTTTTATATATTTTGTGTCATGGTTTAGTTTGTAAGCAATACTACCAATAATACCCCGTCTATGTATACTGTATACTTTTAACACAATGGAAACATAACCGCAATGTACATGGATTACAGACACGCTTTTCTTTTGCTTTTAGCTATTTTCCGTTAGTCATACCCCTTTGTCGTTTGCTATTGTCGTTTTGAGTCAAGGTTCAACTTGAGTGTCATGTTCACACGACGAAAAACAATGAGCAGTAGTCAATAATGGAAATTAAAAGCTTGCGTTTCAGGCTTTCACAACTGTTGTATTTGCATAGGAATGTAGTGTACTGTCGTCTACTCCAACCCAGTGCAGAACAATGAGGAGGCAAACAGGGATGCCGCCATCTATTATTTGCATTGTCATTCTACACAGATTTTTGTATAAATTAACAGAAACACATGCCCATGCCCAGTGATATATCTTTACTTGCATTGTATGATGAGCAACAAAGACACACTCAAATAAAAAAATTATTATTATGTATTCATTTCTGAAGCTATAATGCAGCAAATGTTTGGTCAAAGTTGTCTCGGCCTTTGTGTGTGTGTGTATATTCATATGTACGTATGCGTGTGTGTGTGTACCTGGTGTGTACAGCAGTACGTCCACAGCATGGGGTGTAGTGAGTTCCAGGGAAGGATTGATCTTGTGTTTTAGCACCTCCGCCGTCGTCTGGGGAACCATCATCGGCACTGCGCACACACACACACACACACACACACACACACACACACACACACACACACACACACACACACACACACACACACACACACACACACACACACACACACACACACACACACACACACACACACACACACACACACACACACACACACACACACACACACACACACACACACACACACACACACACACACACACACACACACACACACACACAATAAACTTGACTTGACTTGACACACACACAGTATTTGTTTGGCTCAACTGTATTTAACTAAACAGCAATATAAACAAACAGGTTTACAGGAAGCTTGCAGTCCCCAGAAAGCGTTAATGTGGTAGAGATCTGGTGGCTCTAAATTGGCACATGGAAGATTATCCATGTGCTCCTCAGGCTGTTCAAAAGGCCTGTTTCGACTTGCCGGATCGTAGTGTTTTTCGTACAATCTACCGCTTGTCAAGTACTATTGTAAACCCTTGCATGAACAAATCATTTGATCTTAAACAGCTCTGTATGGAAGTACAGAAGATTTCAGTCCAGACCAAAAATCAAGTCAAATGATAGAAACCATAACATGACCACAAAAACCTCCTCCTCATCACAATACTCATCCCGATCATCATCATCATCATCATCCCAATACTCATCACCCTACCTTCTGTCTTCATGCGGTCAAAGTGGGCCAGCTTGGAGGCTGCGTAGATGGCCTTGCTGCTCTGCAGGCTGCCCACCACGGCGTCCATGAGCAAGGCATTAGTTAGGGCCTGCTGCATATACTGAGGGTCCTAGACAGAGACAGCGAGAAACGGTATATTAAACATAGAAGTATGAATACAAATATCTTTACTTTTTTTTTTATAAACAAAGGGCCGACAAACTTCTCCAGTGGATCTCCATGTGGCTTAAACATTAAGGGATCGAGGTAAGGAGAGAGGGAGCACGAGAGAGAGAGATTGTTTGGTTGACATAATGAAGAGCATGTTCCCCAGCTGCTTTAGCGGTCGTGGTCCAGCTGGTTCAACAGGCTGGCTACTATAGGAACATTCCTGACATACTTCAGATATAGACACAGGGAGAGAGAGAGAGAGAGAGAGAGAGAGCGAGAGAGAGAACAAAAGGAGGGGGATGAACAGAGGGATGGAGAGAGAGTGAGCAGATGTTTTTTCTATTGTGTTTTATTAAGGTGTGTGTGTGTGTGTGGTCAGCTATGTTCCATGGAATGTGGACCACTATGTTGATGTTACATTACAGTCATTGTTGACTCACTGATGAGAATGCTTTGTCCAGAAGAAGTGGAGCCCAGACAGAGCCAATCGTGGGACAACCCATCACATAACCGCAACTCACCATCATCAATGACTGATCAAGAGTTTCCTATACAAACTTAAATCGTATGCAACAAAATCTTGCATACATCACACAGACCCACATAGACACGCATTTCTCTTTTCTTGCTAGTCTCTTACAAAAAATGTCATAAAAGGGTATGTAGTTTAATACCTGGGTAATGTATCACATTTTGTCCCCTGGTGTGTGTGACTCCAGGTTACCAATAAAGTTGTTTGCTTTTTCTATTCCTTTTCTAGTTTTCCCAGCAGGAAAAGGACCCTCACCTTGTGCAGGTCGGCCATGCTGCGTCCGGCCCTCATCTCCTTCACCATGAGGTTCCAGAGCTCCGCCTCGGTCTTCAGGTTGGCCTCGAACACCTCCTTCCTGCCCCGCACGCGCAGCTTTAGGCTGGGGATTCGCAGCAGCATGAGGGGGGCGGAGGACACCTTCACGTCCTGGAAGGGGGACAAACATGATAGAGATGAAGAGTCAGAGTCTCTCTCTCTCTCTCTCTCTCTCTCTCTCTCTCTCGCTCTCTTCCCCTCGCTCTCTTCCCCTCGCTCTCTTCCCCTCGCTCTCTCTCTTCCCCTCGCTCTTCCCCTCGCTCTCTCTCTTCCCCTCTCTTCCTCTCACCTCAATGTCTCTGTACTGGGCCGCCTCCACGTAACCGGGCCGACCGTCAGGCAGCAGGAAGAGGCGTCTCTGCGTCATGGCGATCTTGCCCACACCGCGGCTCGTCTTCACCGACGACGATAGCTTGAACACACACTCACTGGGCTCCAGGTGCTCTGACACGGACGCCGGGAGACACACCTGTAACACCAGCACCACGTTAGGTTACATTAGAATATATTAGATTAGAATATGATTGGATTACAACACGGTCAGATAAGAATATGGCAAGATTTGATTAGAATATGACCAGGTTTGATTAGAATATGAGAAGATTATAACAGGCCCAGTTTAGATTAGAATATAAACGGATTATAACAGGCCCAGTTTAGATTAGAATATGAGCAGATTATAACAGGCCTAGTTTGGATTAGAATATGAGCAGATTATAACAGGCCCAGTTTGGATTATAAAAGGAGCAGAGTATAATGGGACCAGTTTACATTAGAATATGACCAGAGTATAATGGGACCAGTTTAGATTACAATATGAACAGATCATAATACGGCCAGTTTTGATTAGAATATGACAAGAATATAATGCGACCAGTTTAGATAAGAATATGACCAGATTATAATGCTACAAATTTAGATTGAAATATGACCAGATTATAATGGGACCCGTTTAAATTAGAATATGACCAGATTATAATGGGATCAGTTTAGATTAGAATATGACCAGATAATAATGGGATCAGTTCAGATTAGAATATGACCAGATTAGATCAGACCTCTTGGGCCTCAGCCTCCGTCTCCTTCCAGATGGTGTAGAAGACCCTGAACAGGTCAGGACCCACCTGCTTCTGCTGGCCTGGAGTGCCCCCCCCACACACACACACACACACACACACACAATGTCCTAATATCACACATACTATAGTTGACATGGCAACCTGAATCTCCATATTGTTCACTCTACACATAACCATGTTATAAGTGTACCTATAAACATTGCATTATATTACTGGGGGTGATTTGTGAGGCTTTTACATACTCACCCATAACACGATGGCCAAATGTTGTTCCTGAACGTCAATTAAATAGAATGTACACGTACATACAAGCCGTGTGTGTGTGTGTGTGTGTGTGTGTAGGGGTGGTGGTGTGTCTTGGCCCACAGAGTGTGGCGTTGTTGGAGAAGCAGTGGGTTAACCAGTAGCCTGAGGAATGTGTGTTTAGTGTGCTCACTAGAGTCGCCAAGGAAGCTACACTGTGCTACACCTTTAGTGCTGGTGGGTTAGCGCACCTTAGAGGCCTTGTTGTAGGTGTGTGTGGGGAAGGGGACGTGTTTTGAATACAGCACAGATTTCCATGTATGCTGACCCTACATTAGATGTTTATATTAATCAACTATATTTGTATTCAAATATCCGTACACAAGTGAAAACACACTGACAGTCAATCTCTCTCTCTCTCTGTGTCGGTGACTTTCTCCATTCCATTGTCTCCCCTTCCTTTCTCTACCCACCCACAGTGAGGGCATCAAACAGTCTGTGGATGGTTCCCAGGTCCTTCACCATGCCGGACTCCTGCACACACTTCACAAACTCCTCCAGCTGCATGTGTTTCTTGGGCAGCTGGAAGCGCTTTACGGCGCCCTCGTCCTCCTTGCTGCTTTGGCGGGACCGCTCGCGCTCCTGGTCCCGCTTGATGCGGCTGATGAAGTGCTTGAGCTCCGGCCGCCTCTCCGCCTGCCCGCGACACAGAGTCATAGGACTGGGTGTTTACTTTGTCATGTGAATAGTTCACAGGGGCATGATTGCATGCGCTTTTGTCACGTTAGGAACTGCCTGCATTTCCTAACGTGACACTTTGCATCAGGGAGCAAATTTCCCCTTGTTGGAATGTCAACCACCTCACCCATGTGACATTACATATCACAGGGATATTATTGATAATAATGGTTGCACTTTTAAAACTACTTTACTTAATGAAAGCAATACAATCTCCTGAATTCATTAACTTTTTTGCCATATTCGGTCTAACACTCACTCCTTCTCCCCCTACCCACAGAGCTGGGAACCAACTGGATCTTGTCTTCACAAGATCCTGTACCACCTCGGTGATCTCGGTCACACCCCTCCCTGTCTCTGATCACCATTTTGTTGCTTTCTCTCTCCCTCTCAAATCCCCCACCTCCCTACCCACTACTCCCCACATTGTTACCTTCCGTAGTAACCTGAAAACTCTCTCTCCCTCTTCTTTCTCCGCATCTGTCCTATCCTCACTACCATCCCCCCAACAATTCTCTCTCTTGTCGGTGGAGGAAGCCTCCTCCACTCTGACTTCCTCTCTCTCCTCCTCCTTCGACTCTCTCTGTCCTCTCACCTCCAGACCAGCACGAGCCTCTCCTCCACCTCCTTGGCTGTCCGAACCTCTGCGGGCTTGTAGAGCAGAGCTACGGGCGGCCGAGAGAAAATGGAGGAAATCGGACTCCTCTGATGACCTCGCTCACTACCTCCGTCTCCTCGCTGGCTTCACCTCCACGGTATCGGCTGCTAAATCTGCCTTCTACCGTACAAAAATAAACTCTTCTGCCTCTAACCCAAGGAAACTTTTCTCCATGTTCTCTTCCCTCCTCAACCCCCCCTCCCCTCCCCCTCCCTCCTCCCTCTCAGCTGATGACTTTGTCACCTTCTTTACGAAGAAGGTGAACGACATTACCTCCTCCTTCACCCCCACCGCTTTCCTCCCTCCCTCCTCTCCCACCCCCACTAACCTTACCTGTTTCAACCCCCTCTCCCCCGATGAAGTTAACAAACTGGTGACATCTAACCACCCTACCACCTGCCCCCTCGACCCAATCCCCTCCTCTCTTCTCCAGGACATCTCGGGCGATATCCTTCCCTTCCTTACATCCCAAATCAACATCTCCCTTGAGGCAGGCCTGTTTCCGGCAGCCTTCAAGACTGCTAGAATCAAGCCGCTCCTCAAGAAACCATCCCTAGACATCACTGATGTCCAAAACTACAGACCGGTATCTCTCCTATCATTCCTGTCCAAAACCCTTGAACGGGCTGTCTCCTCACAACTTTCTTCCTATCTCTCCCAGAACAACCTCCTCGACCCTCACCAGTCAGGCTTCAAGGCTGCGCACTCCACGGAGACGGCACTGCTCGCAGTGACAGAGTCTCTTCGTGATGCCAGAAGCTCGTCCCTCTCATCGGTACTGATCCTTCTCGACCTGTCTGCGGCGTTCGACACAGTGAACCACCAGATCCTCCTCTCCACTCTCGCCGAGCTTGGAATCGCTGGAACTGCGTTATCCTGGTTCACCTCCTACCTTGCAGATCGGACTTATCAGGTCACATGGAACGGTTCCCTGTCCAAACCCTGCACCCTGGACACCGGAGTTCCTCAAGGCTCAGTATTGGGACCCCTTCTGTTTTCTCTTTACACTAAATCGCTAGGCTCTGTAATCGCATCTCATGGCTTCTCCTATCACTGCTATGCGGATGACACTCAACTGTTTCTCTCCTTTCCCCCCTCAGAAACCCAAATAGCAACACGCATCTCGAAATGCCTGGCCGACATCAGCAGATGGACAGCCGCCAACCACCTGAAGCTCAACCTTGACAAGACTGAGCTCCTCTTCATACCGGGGAAAGACTGCCCTCAGATGGACCTACTGGTCACCATCGAGAACACCCAAGTCTCCCCCTCAACCACAACAAGAGACCTTGGTGTGGTGGTAGATGACCAGCTGTCCTGCAATGCCAACGTCACCGCGGTGGCCCGATCTTGCAGAATTGCCCTCTACAACATCCGCAGGATCCGGCCCTTCCTCACACGTGAAGCGGCGCAGATCCTGGTCCAAGCGCTCGTCATCACCCGCCTCGACTACTGCAACTCTCTCCTGGCGGGACTCCCCGCCTCTGCAACCAAGCCCCTCCAACGCATCCAGAACGCAGCAGCACGCCTGGTATTCAACCTACCGAAATTCTCCCACGTGACCCCTCTCTTCCGCGAACTCCACTGGCTTCCGGTAAATGCTCGCATCAAATTCAAGATTCTGGTGCTGACCTTTAGGGCAGTCAATGGAACTGCCCCGGCCTACCTCCAGGCGTTGGTCAAACCCTACATCCCAGCCAGAGCGCTCCGCTCAACTTCTGCCAGGCGACTTGTTCGACCTTCACTAAGGTCAACCAAACATCGCTCGTCCAAAACCCAGCTCTTCACGGCTCTGGCCCCACAGTGGTGGAATGAACTCCCGTCTCATGTCAGGACGGCAGAGTCCCTCGCCAGCTTCCGCAAGAGACTCAAGACCCACCTGTTCAGAGTCCACCTGGACTCTCCTTTGTGAAACCCCTAAACTTGCTTAAGTCCTGACATTAATAGCTCTTAGCATGTTGTATATGTTAGCAAGTGTATGTCCTTAATGTTGTTAACACGCTCTTATCACAGCTACTTAAGCAGGTGACCTAGCAGTACGAAATTGTGTTATTCATCTTGTCAATATGAATACTTGTGAACTGCTGTATTTATATGTTTGCGTACCCCAGTGTTATGCTATTGTCTGCTTCAACTAATGTACACCTTGTAAGTCGCTTTGGATAAAAGCGTCTGCCAAATGCCCTAAATGTAAATGTAAATGTAAATGAAAGCATGAAGATAGTCGTCACAGGGTTAACGTTAAAAGCTCATTTTAGAAGGTGGAATTTGAGAAATGTTTTGCAGGAGTGAGGTTTAACCCTGGTAATAGTTATCCCTTCAGTTTGATTCCTCAGTCGTCCAAACAACTCCAAACAACACAGGTAAGCCCTCACCTGGGCTAGCTCGCTTTCAGGCAGGGAGTCCACCAGGGACTTGACCATCTGAGGGGGGAAGATCTCCGCGTCAGTCTTGTACAGACTCTGGAAGTCCTCCAGGGCGTCTAGACGCTTGTTGGAGACCGTGTTGACCAGGCCCCGCAGGTAGTGGTACCTGGGGGGGGGGGGGGGGTGACATTTTGTCGGTTGTTTAATGATCTGAGGGGTGGACATTATTATACATGTGGCTAATAGTAGTCAATAGTAGAGGGAGACAGACAGGAAGATATTGGGCACACCAATATGAAATGATTAATGATATGCATAAGTTCCTTTGCAGGTCCATACCAACAGCGATACTGATGAATACCTTCATTATGATGTCATTGCTGTTTTTGGATATAAACAAAGCTGCAGGGGACGGAAATATTTTCCTAACGATGTAGCACACAAAAAAATAATAATAGTATCTACCCTTTCATACCAATGTTACACATTTTGGCCCATCTCGGCTGATGTATGATCAGTGGCAACCCCGCTGTAGAAGAGTCTTAATAAGACCTCCAATACGATCAGCTGGGCAGCACTACGGTGAAAGAGCTGTAGAAGAGTCTTAATTAGACCTCCAAGACTTTAGATTAACATCTTAAGTCTGATGGTAGACGATTGGCAGACAGACGGACACAGACAGGCAGACCACCCCTCCGAAGTACCTGGCCAGCAGGGAGGCATCCTCGGGCTGCGTCGCGCTGATTGCCTTCCCCAGGGATACGACCATGTCAGAGTAGTAGTTCTGGACATAGTGGTAGGCCAGAGGAGGGGGGAACTCTGGGAGCCGGAACACTTTCACCACCTTCTGATGATGCTTCAGACCTGGGGAACACACAAGTCAAATATCATTTTACGGTAGCCTGTATAGGAAACCAAGGACCATTTGTATGGGTACCACTGACTCAGTTTACACTTATACTTTTATTTATAAGTGACTTGGTGAATTCAGATATATCAACGTCATTAAGGAGCAGGTAGGTGAATCTAGCTCAAAGAATCCTACAGGCCGTGGACATTGGAAATCGAACCCAGAACCTTTCAGGCTCCCTGGCCACTACACTATCCTGCATCCTCCAGAATTAACTGCAAATGCATACGTCTAGAAGGTTTATATGTATGACAGACAGCCGGCTCCGCAGTGTCCAATGAAAACACTCAGTTAAGCGGGTTTGTCTCAGGTTGGTCTGCAGAACGGTGAGGTATGTATATACTGTATGTTATATTAAATATACTACTATCTTGTTTTTCATCTTGTCATTTTGTTTGACTGCTTTATCACCATAGCAACAAGTCAGGGCAAGCCTGCAACCAACCTATCAGAGACCGTTGTCTGCAATCTCGTCGGCTCATCCACCCAATCAAACCGTTTCTGTGAAGAACATCAACTCAGGAATGTGGAACATAATCTGATGTGATCCAGACCAGACTAACGCTTCTCAGACCATCCAGGGGCCAGCAACCCTTCCTCGGGCCGTGGCAACGAGGGATGTTCGTGACTAGTCGATTAGTCAGAGTATTCGTTTGGTGTCTGGTGAGTACCTACTAGGAAGGCTCTTGGTAGTCAGAACTAGGGCTGTGCCATATCGTATCGTTTATCGCGATATTAAGTCCTCCCCACGATAAGTATTTTGTCATACCGCGGTAATGACGATAATTAATGACGTGTTTACATATGCGACAAACGTGGGCGTGTAGAAGGAGAACAACAATGGCGGAAGGCGGAGTTCCAAGCGTAGGCGAGGAGGAGTTAATGGAGAAAAAAGGAGCTGGAATTGGCTTCTGTTCACGGCTATCATATCACTCCGCGAGTAGTCCCGTTCATCATATCACTCCGCGAGTAGTCCCGTTCACTTTTCCTGACGGAAAATGCTGATAGAATTGCTGAATTGTTTGCGCCAGTTGCCAAGCAACGCCTCAACTTCGAAGAACTATTTTTTTCTCCGCGGAAGTAAATCATAATAAGTCGGGACCGACTACCGACTTATTAATGAGCGTTCCGTTCATTATCCCTTACGTATTTGATGATGGTAAGGATTAAGATATATATATATTTTTTTGTCATTTATCGTCATTTATCGTTATCGCAATAAATACCATGAAATATCGTGATATAGTTTTAAGTCCATATCGCCCAGCCCTAGTCAGAACCAGAAATGGTAGACCTTGTTCACAATTCCCAACAGCTCTGACTGCACCCCAGTCAGTAATGTGGTCATGTCAAGGTGGTCAAGGTGTCATGTTACATATGTCTTCACTTTCACAGTAAAGAAGCCATGATCTGCCTGATTATATTTACATTCAGTTTGTCTTAACTTTCAAAGTAAAGAAGCCATGATCTGCCTGATTATATTTATATTCAGTTTGTCTCAAAGTAAAGAAGCCATGATCTGCCTGATTATATTTATATTCAGTTTGTCTCAAAGTAAAGAAGCCATGATCTGCCTGATTATATTTATATTCAGTTTGTCTCAAAGTAAAGAAGCCATTATCTGCCTGATAAAATGTACATAGGTCTTAACTTTCACAGTAAAGAAGCCATGATCTGCCTGATTATATTTACAAAGGTCTTCACTTTCATTAGGACGACTGAGCGAATGGCTGCTTAAACAAACGTCTTGCTCACTCAGTAAGCAGTATTCGATAAAATGCATGAGAAGAGAAGAAAGAAGAACCACGATCATTGTGATCACGACAGATAGAGATGTATTTTGGATGATTATTTTGATTTAAACTTCCAAAGATAGACCGTTTCTCCCCCCCCCCCCCCCACCATACAGTATCTATCTATCTATCTATCATTTCAAATGGTGCGATGCGGAACTCTCTCTCATGGGAGCCGACTGCAAAAGGCCTAATGGATCTCAGAGTATCGCATATCACACATATTTTCTTATAAAAACAACACATTGAGCATTTAAAATGTCTTAAATTGTACTGTGCTTTTTTTTTTTACTAGACAACTAGTCGTTAACAATAAATTTGGTTAACCGTCAAGGAAATAATAATAATAATAATATATCAGACTTATATAGCGCTTTTCCAGGTGCTCAAAGACGCTTTACAGGAAATAGAAAACATAAAGACTAATACAAAACACAACAAACACAACAAACAAAACAAGAAACAAAACAAAGCAGAGAACAAATTATGGGTTGAAAGCAAGAGTGAAGAGGTGGGTTTTGAGGGCTGTTTTAAAGGACAGAAGGGTGTTAGCATTGCGGATGTGGATAGGGAGGGCGTTCCAGAGGGAGGGGGCCGCTGCAGAAAATGCTCTGTCACCCCAGGTCCGGAGCTTAGTCCTGATGGGTTTTAATAGGTTAGCATCAGCAGACCTGAGGCGACGGTTAGGGGTGTGGCGGTGGAGGAGGTCAGAGAGGTAGGGGGGGGCCAGGTTATTGAGCGCTTTGAAGGTGATGAGAAGTATTTTGAAGTGTATCCTGTGTTTGATCGGGAGCCAGTGGAGGTCACGGAGGACAGGGGTGATGTGGTCAGAGCGGCGGGTGGAGGTGAGCAAGCGGGCAGCAGAGTTTTGGACATATTGTAGTTTATTGAGGATGTTGTTAGGTAAACCATATAGGATGCTGTTGCAGTAATCGAGCCGGGATGAGATGAAAGCATGGACCAGTGTTTCAGCTGCGGAGAGTGACAGGGAGGGTCGAAGACGGGCAATGTTCCTAAGGTGGAAGAAGGCTGTTTTGATGGTCTGGTTTACATGGGGGAGGAATGAGAGGGTGGGGTCAAGAATGATGCCAAGGTTGCGGACGCGGGTGGAGGGGGTGACAACAGAACCATCAATGTTCAGGGAGAAATCCTGGGTGGAGCGGGTGAGGGAGTTTGGACCGATGATGATGATTTCAGATTTGTCGCAGTTGAGTTTGAGTAAGTTATTTTGCATCCAGGTTTTGACGGCAGTGAGGCAGGTGGTGAGGGTGGAGTGGGTGGCTGCAGAGATGGATTTGGTGGAGAGGTAGAGCTGAGTGTCGTCGGCATAGCAGTGGAAATGGAGGCCATGTTGGCGTAAGATCAGACCAAGTGGAAGGATGTAGATGATGAAGAGCAGGGGACCGAGTACTGAACCCTGGGGCACACCATGAGGGACTTTGGCAGTGGGGGATTTGCAGTTGTTGATGGAGATGAATTGGTGTCTGTCGGAGAGATAAGATTTAAACCAGGAGAGGGCGGTGCCCGTTATGCCGAGCGAGGACTGGAGGCGAGTGATGAGGATGGAGTGGTTAATGGTGTCGAAGGCGGCGCTGAGGTCAAGGAGGATGAGGATGGAGAGGGAACCAGAGTCGGCAGAGAGGAGAATGTCATTGGTGACCTTTAAGAGAGCGGTTTCAGTGCTGTGTCTGGAGCGGAAGCCGGATTGAAAAGGTTCATAGAGGTTATTGTAGTCCATGTGGGTTTTTAATTGAGATCCAACGACTCGCTCTAATATTTTTGAAAGGAAAGGGAGGTTGGAGATGGGTCGGAAGTTGTTGGGGGTTTCAGGGTTGAGTCCGGGTTTTTTTAGTAAGGGGGTCACAGCAGCAAGTTTGAGGGCGGGGGGTACGAGGCCGGTGGACAGAGAGGAGTTAATGACTGAGGTGATCAGAGGAGAGAGTGAGGGGAGACAGGCCTTGACGAGGGTGGAGGGGATGGGGTCCAGGATGCAGGTTGAAGTTTTCATGCCAGTGAGTATGGAGGATAGGTCCGATGCGGTGATTTCAGTGAAGGATGAGAATGGGTGATCGGAAGGTGGAGGAGAGGCGGGTTCTGGAAAAGAGACGTAGGTGGCGGATGCGTTGGACAGTTGGCTATGAATTGTGTCAATTTTAGATTGAAAGTGTGACAGAAAGGATGCACATTTACTGACAGTGAAGGAGTTGGAGATGGTGTCCATGGGTTTAAGGAGTTTAGAAATGGTGGAAAACAGAGTCTTAGGGTTGTTGCTGCTGGATTGTATGACGGAGGAGTAGTGGGAGGAGCGTGCACTGTTGAGGGCGTCTTTGTATAGCTGTTGGTGTTGTTTGTAGGCTTCTTTATGGACAGTGAGACCGGTTTTATTGGCTAGACGTTCAAGTTGGCGGCCCTTGGATTTAAGGTGATGGAGATGATCAGTGTACCAGGGGGCGGAGTGGGTGAAGGAGACAGATTTGGTTTTGATGGGAGCGAGCTGATTGAGACAGGAGGAGAGAGTGTCGTTGTAGGTGTTAACCAGGTCAGTAGGAGAGACAAGCAGGATGAGGGCAGAGTCAGGGATGGTGTCATTCAAAAGGGAGGAGAAAGAGGAGGGATGGATGGATTTGAGATTCCGGAAAGTTATGGAGCGCTTCTGCTTAATGAGGGGGGTGGGGATGAGAATGTCCATGGTGATAGCCAGGTGGTCGGAGATGGTGAGGTCGGAGCTGGACAGATTGCTGATGGTGATGCCGGAGGTGCAGACCAGGTCCAGTGTGTGTCCTTTTTTGTGGGTGGGGAAATCCACATGTTGGGTGAGGTTGAAGAAGTTTAAAATGTCCAGGAGTTCTGTGGAGGATTTGGAGTTGGATGAATCAACATGTATGTTAAAATCACCAAGTAGCAGAACAGATGGAGAGATGGCGCAGAGTTGTGTGAGGAATTCAGACAGGTCAGAGGGGAAGGCAGGGTTAGGTTTGGGGGCGATAGATGACTGCAATAACCAGGGGTTTGGGACCAGACAGTTTAAAAGCAAGGTGTTCAAATGAGGATGGGGCCGGGATGGTTATTGCACTTGTGACGATGTTATTGCGGAAAAAAACGGCTATTCCACCACCACGCCCTAGGTGGCGTGGTTTGTCCATGTATGAGTATCCGGGGGGAGTAGTCTGATTGAGTGAAAAGTATTCCTGTGGTTTTTGCCAAGTTTCGGTTAAGCAGAGAAAGTCCAGATTATTGTCAGTTATGAATTCATTGAGTAGGAGGCCCTTGCTGTTTATGGATCGGGTGTTAAACAGAGCAAATTTGAGATGAGGATGAATTTGGACAGGCTGAGGTGCTTTGGCAGGGAGATCGCACGTGTAGGTTGTTGTGATGATGACGTGCAGGAGTTGCGGCGGTGCGCTTGGCTGACCAGAGGGAAGGGATGGAAGCAATGGAGTGATCAGACTGGGAGTAAACAAACTTTCTGCGGGAGGCTCTGTGGATGTAACGGGGACGACGGAGGAGTCCAAGTGTTTTGATGGCTGAGATGCACGGAGGAGCGGAGAAGTTGTTGAGTTTGTGTAGTTGCGAGGTGGAGTATTGCAGAAGCATGCCAGCCGGGGAGGATGTAATGATGAGCCTGAAAGTCGTTTGTCGATAGCCACGGACTGGCTAGATGACCAGAGTTGGAGAAGTGACAGGCACGACAGGATGATCCACAGCGTGGCAGGTGAGCTGCTAACGTTAGCTTCAAGCCGCTTGTTGACTGGGGGGCGGCTAGCTGACAGCTTAGCTGAAAAAGCAGCGATCTGACTGACCGCACCAGAACAGCTGAGAGGCTATCCGGGAAATACTCTCAGTAGCAGTGTGGAGCAAAAACGGGAGTATCCACGTATCCAAGTATCCCGAGAATCCAGCAGGGAGCTGGCTGACTCGTTGGTGGCTGCCGGCTAGCAAGGGGTTGCTAGCTAGCCGGCTAGTTGCCCGGGGAGTAGACGGTAGCAGTGGACAGGCGCAAACAGGTAAGCAAACCTGTAATCAGCACTGAAGCCTTTCAGTTGAAAAAAATGTTGCGATGTTGGATGGAAAAGAGTAGGATCAAAAGAAATAAAATGCTTGCTCGGGAGCAGAAACGGAACTAAACATACTAATTAAGGCACAAATGGAGAAGCGGCGAACAAAGCAGTGCCAGCGTCCTCTCCTCAGCCTAACCACGAAATTAGTTTTCAAGAACATCCCCACTGAAAACACCTATCAGCCCCTTCACACACCATCAACAAATGAAGCTAACTGAAGACCTTTTATGTGGGGTCCCATGACTGCGTCTTGTGAGTGTATTATGGTTGTTCCGTCTAATAAGCATTCTATACGTATGTTCAACAGTCTCTTTCGTGCCTGAATCTATAGGCAAAAAGGAACTTGTGTTGTACAAATTTTGTCCGACAGTCATCTCTCCAGACTTTCATCCTTCCATCTCTCCACCCATCCATCTCGAGCCTCAGCCATATCTCCCCATTCATCCTTCCATCTCTCCACCCATCCATCTCGAGCCTCAGCCATATCTCCCCATTCATCCTTCCATCTCTCCACCCATCCATCTCGAGCCTCAGCCATATCTCCCCATTCATCCTTCCATCTCTCCACCCATCCATCTCGAGCCTCAGCCATATCTCCCCATTCATCCTTCCATCTCTCCACCCATCCATCTCGAGCCTCAGCCATATCTCCCCATTCATCCTTCCATCTCTTCTACTTTTCCATTTTCCAA
>CM051007.1:23338018-23355518 GCA_027704905.1 Muraenolepis orangiensis
GTAGGGGCACCAGGGACAGCTTGGCAGAAACCTCCTTCACCGTCTCCTCAAACTCCGACTGCCTGCCCAGTCTCAACTGGACCAGGAGACTACATGGGTGGAGACAAATATACACAATATTAACATGATATCAAATACACACAGAAGTGAATATAGATACACACCCATAGCATGGGGATACATATACACAACATGAATATCAATATAAATACACAGAGTAATATAGATACAAACAGGCGGCATACATATACACAAAATGAATACATATATGCGGGTTGGGTAGAGAAAATGATTTTTTTTAAATGATGGGGGGGGGGGGGGGATTTACTAATGGGGGAAAATGTGATTGCATTAATATTGAAGACGATATTAGCAAATAAGCCATTGCAATAACTATCGAACCATCCTTCTGCCTGCCTCTGAACTGGATGAATATCATGTGTTTAAATTGTGTTCTTCATTCATTTATATAGATTCATTATATTCACTTATATTTACCAGGACAGGCAGTCTCTCAGAGCGTTATAGTAAGGGAACTTGGAGATGATGCAGATAGCGAAGGGAGCGTAGAGTCGAGAAGAGTTCCTCCTGTGGCCATTCTGGCTACTGGTTTCATCCTGCAGCTTAAAACACACAGCCAACATGTCAACAGGGAGTAAAGATATTATAACATGTACTCTATTAATCCAACACTGAATTATCTCAAACAATAATTTTTTTAACCTAGCCATATGCCTTGCTAACACAGGTCTCTCCAGTCCCCGGTGTTCATGTACCTGTACAGATCTGTAATGTTGTACGACCACGCCGTGTGTTCGAGTCCCAAACAGGTCTGTGAAGACCAGGTAGTGATAAGAGTCTTCTTTTTGCTCATTGGCTGGCTGGAGACCACCTGACCAAAACAAGGCAATTAAAAACAGAGCAGATTAAGTGGATAGTTAAGTAGAGTTATACCAAAATAAGTAATTATCCTCATTGTGGACATTGTGGTAGTCATTATCCTCATTATGGATCTGTTGTAATACTGTGAAACCCGTATATATTTTGTATCTTCAGTGAAGAAGTAGCGAAAGTAGAAAGTGTTACCAGGGAAACAGAGCTGAGGGAGGGCAATGAGGTCAAGGTCCTTGGGAACACTGATTTCCTCCGTGGTTGGCGATCCTTCGACACGATTGGCCGATTCTCTGTTAGCCGACGCCTCTGCTGGTCGATCTCGTTTTTTCTGCATTTGAGAGAAAAGGTCTGTCTAGGTCAGGTCTAGCTAACAAACAATCAACAAATAAAAATCTAATTTAAGTCTATGGCTTGAAACAACAGTTAATATGTAGTTTGAGACATAGCTAATTTGCTAAATGGACGTAAAATATATCGAACAAAATAAATGTTCAGTTTTGCATCAAATAATCTTGTACCTTCTTGATGAAGCTCCTCCTCCTCTGGACGCGACTGAAAGCTGGCCCAATCGCTTGGTTAGAGTTTGTCTCCTTGGAAAAAAAGGGCGGGGCATGGACCTGCAGTACCTCAGCTTCCAGCAGGGGGAGTTCTTTAGGATTACCATGCTGGTGAAGCGGATATATGACCGAAAAGTATAGATTTTAGGTGTCAGGTACATGTACCATGTAACAAAAATGTACAATTATTACACATATATATTGTACATCGAGCCGAAGTCTCCATGGCCTAGTTAGTTAGCTAGCTACATACGATTATGTGTATGCGTGCTAATGTGTTTACCTGGTAGATCTCGCGAAGCTTATCACAGTGGGCTCCGATCACTACACACGCCTCCAAAAGTCCAGATGGAAGCTCTGCCATCACACGTACACACACACACCTGTGGACAAGACATTCACACACACACACACACAATTGTTTGGACTTGAAATAAATCTTATGTAAATTTTTACTACAGTTGACCAGAAGTCGAATTTCTTGCTGGTACTGCTGTCTGTAACTCAGACTAGACTGCTCTCCAGGACTGTGCTATAAACTATCTAAATCAGGGGTCTTCGACCATTTTCCGCCCAGGGACCCCTTGGTGGATTGAGAAACAGCGCAGGGTTCCCCTGTATCATTTTCAATAAAATGCTATTGCATTTTATCCCAGGCCTATAGGCCGAATAATATATTTACAATGCCTTATATTACTTCTTAATACATCCAGCTTTGATGCCTAGTTATGTCCACATAATTCAAATTAATGCATGAGGCTCAAACTTTTCCATTGTACGATGACTGACCCTGGTGTGTGGCAGGATGACAATGATTCGGAGGCCTGGGCCTACCTACTGTATGTTGATGACCTGGAGCAAACACTGACTTGAAGGTGGAATTTGGGTGAAGCGTGGGGGTAAGGTGCAAGAATTGCATGACAGAGTTTTAAAGATATGTATTAAAACACACAAGAGCATGTGCATGGAAAAAACACACACACACACACAGGTAAAACAAACACACACACCGCACATGCACACACCAATAAAATGCCATCGTAAAACTGTTCAAAGGAGTCTCACTCTCTAACACACACACACCCCAGTAGTCTCTCCTTTTATCCTGCCTTCCCCTCATTAGGCCATGTGTCATTTCCTCTTTCTTTCCCTCTCTTCCCACGTTGAGCAGTGACTAAAGCTACCCTGCTATGTCTTGGAAAAATGGTGTCTATGTGTGTGTATGAGAGAGAGAGAGAGAGAGAGAGAGAGAGAGAGAGAGAGAGAGAGAGAGAGAGAGAGAGAGAGAGAGAGAGAGATATAAATCCTGTGACACACAGGGTACATGGTGTGTTAACAGTTCTGGTTTTTCGAAGGGTTGACTAACTGAAATGTGTGACTTTATGTTGTTAAATGCATGAAAAACTAAAACTCAAGTGTGTAGACAATTTGTTAGTACCTTACCTAACTAATTAGTTAGTCTGCACCTTAATTATCCACTCCAGTAATGGGGCCCGTCCCAATTAGTGAGCAAGAGAGACCGAGAGAGAAAGACTCTAGGGGTGCTTAAAAAAACCGTGTTTGTCTTGATGACCGCCAGTGACATGTCTATGTTGTTATGTCATGTCATTTAATAACATGCAGTGATTTATATGTGCAATTCCAATGAGCCATGCGCGACTTATCAACTTGACTACACAACAGAAGTTATAGCCTACAGACACACACGGTTTGCTGTCATATGTTGTAACCTATAGAGTGGTGAAAGAAGGCCAAGTCGAGTCAAAGTACAGCCCTCCTGTATGGTGTCCTGTGGGTGTCCTGTATGTTGAGTTTGGTCCGGGAAGTTTGGGCGAAACCCCTGACTGACAAAACGTGCTTTGTTTGTTTTCACGTCATTTTGATTTGATATCTGGCATTATACTAATAAAAAAAAAGTTTCCCGAAAACGGGAAACTGGAAACTGGAGGGGAAAAAAAAATCATCCTATCGTGTGGTGGGAGATCGAAAGTAGTAAGAATCGCGTTCAACGACTATGTTCAACTGTCTGCAAATGAAACTAAGTTAATTCAACGATACACACGATCACCAAAATAAGACACTAACCTTAAATTACTTTATCATCTCCCATGACACTGCAACAGAAAGAAAAGAAAAGAAAAGACGGTAGAGTATTGAATAAAATCCATGTAATGCGCGGAGAACCAACGGACTTTTGGCACTTGGCAGGCAAGGATTTAACGTATAGACACACATACACACACACACACACACACACACAAACGCTTGAACCTTGTCTCTGTCAAAGTTGCCAAATCGCCCGCGGACAGAGAAATGACGAACCGCGTTGTGAAACTTCCTGAGTTTTTCAAAGTAAAGCTTGTTACCTTGCGCTTACGCATGTGGATATGTGTCGCCATCTACAGTCTTAATAACGTATTTTAAACACACAAGCAACACAATGAAAATGCAATCTATAAAATAAATATTGTAAAAGCATTAAAATAGCCCTATTCCTCTGCTTATGTCAGGTATGTCTATCATATGAATGGGATGACTGACACAGATGGACACAAACCAACACAACTACCATGCTCAAATTAATTTGATCTTCATTCACTCAAAACAATCTGACACCAAGACAAATGCAGTTGATAGTTTTTTTTTAAGATGATTGTTAATGTGTTGTAGTTTTGCAGGTGGTGCATGCTGACATGTTCACGCTCCTTTTGAGTGTGTGTGTGTGTGTGTGTGTGTGATGATGGCTGGTTTAACCTGTGAGCATGGTTGGCCACAGCATCACGGGTGTACAGCCACCAATCACACACACACTCCACAGAGATGACCAATATAGCAAACAAGATGGTCTCACACACACAGATCAACGTAGCCATATTTTTGCAATTCCTCTAAATCACATTACTTTTGCATTGCAATTGCTGGATGTCTTTTTCTTGGTTTTACATGTTTTGGGGAATCCAACCCGCGGACAGAGCATCCCTCCATCACCAGCAGAGGGCGCCAAGGCAACAGCGTCCATGGCAACAGCATCCCGTACATGTCCCGTAGATCGAACGGACTGAGGGAAGGAGGCATGGGGAGGATTTTGTATATTTTATGTATCGAAAACGGCTTTCAATATTCTCAATTATATTCTTCACACACTTCAGTATTTGATATCTAGATGTGTATAGAGTTCAGTCCAATCACATACATTTGACCAATGAACAAAACAAATAAAAAAAAACCTCAATACACAACCTTTTTACCTAGTTCTACCATTCTGGAATCTCGATATATCAATCCTCATCAGGTGCTGCTACAGAGGTGGTCGTGAGCCGTTGGTCCTATAATGAATGGGTAGCGTTCTGCGTTGTGGCCGCAACAATTAGTATTTTTATTAGTCTTTTATTACTGCCAATTTACACTATACGTATTGTTGTATATTGTATATACCTACGTATTACTGTAATAATAATGTAAATTGTGCAATTCATCTGTCAATACATTTAGATTTCATTTCGATTTCATTTAGTTATATTTTGTTTATGCTAGTTTAGTTTAGTTTAGTTTGTTGTCATTTAGTTTTTAGGTATTAGTATATTGTGTGTGCATTTATTCCCCCTGTTTGAACTGTTGCACCTTAATTTCCCTCGGGATAAATAAAGTCATCTTGAATCTTGAATCTTGAAACAACCTCGGTACGAATCCGGGTCACGGCAACACTTTTTAATATTGCAGGTTCTAATTTCACCACAAGTTATTACACTAAAGCCCACGTTGACGAGAATGAACCAGAATTGACAACTGGAACTGAGCTGTCTTTCTGGAGGGGGGCACAGGGGTCTTGCACCCCCCCCTAGCCCCCCCCTAGCCCCCCATAGCGCCTGGCCTGCTTTACATGCGATTATCAAACTGTTTAAAGCAGAGTAGAAAGGTAATCTAAGGAGAGAATTACAATGCGGTTATTGACCGCCAGATGTCACCATTGACTCGTGCTGGTTTACGACCATGACGGACATTTGCATTAACATTTACATTAAGACGTTTAGCAGATGTCGTGATCTTATTACGTACCACATACATAACTAAAGTATAAAGTGTGTGCGTGTTAAAAGCTGATCCAGGGATAGGTCTTTAAATTGTGAAGGGGCGGTCGAATTGATTGCTCAACCATAAAACCAAATGAATAATAAATCCACCATGCACACCATTTGATCAACATTAACTGCAAGTCGTTATCATTTACTAACAGACTTCAGTTTTGAAATCGGTGTGTGTGTGTGTGTGTGTGTGTGTGTGTGCGTATGTGTGCATGTGTGCATGTGTGTGTGTACGTGCGTGTGTGTGTGCGTGTGCATGTGTGTGTGTGTGTGTGTGTGTGTGTGTGTGTGTGTGTGTGTGTGTGTGTGTGTGTGTGTGTGTGTGTGTGTGTGTGTGTGTGTGTGTGTGTGCACGCACGCGCGTCAAACCCCAGCAGCAGCAGCCATGTTGGAATCGTGGATGTGGGTGGGAAGCAGGAATACACGACTGGCGAGAGTGAGTGAGTGAGTGAGTGTTTGTGTGTGTGTGTGTGTGTGTGTGAGAGAGAGAGAGAAAGAGGAGGTTCGCACTCCTACTCCCCTGTTTTACAACTGAAATAACGGAATATAAGACCACGGTTTGTTGGATATTTCACCGGTAAAGTGGCGGAAAACTAGCGGGAGTTCCCCGGGGGTGAACGAATGTAAGTGATATTTCTACATGTGTTGTGTTTTCAGAGGTTTAAGAAAGCCAAGCAGTGGGGATGCCCCTCACGGTAGCTATACTGCTACTCATCTTTTTGTTTGGGGGGGAAATATGATATTTATTATAATATATCATAATGTTTATGGTTTCCCCAGAGCAGTACCGTCTTACTTTCCTTGGATGAATTAAAACAAAGTAAAACATGACATTGCCAAGACGAGTGAATGTTTCTCATTCATCGCCAGTTTCAGTTCATGCGTGTGTCGAATATAGTTATGGGAATGCATACGTTACATTACATCACATTGCATTACATGACATAACAGTCATTTAGCAGACGCTTTTATCCAAAGCGACTTACAATAGTGTCTTTCAACAAAGGAAGGTAAGCGAACAACTTCGCCAACCAGACAAGTCAAAAAGTGCATTTAATTTCTTAACAAGTCTCCATACAATTACCATGCGTTAATGTTGACTACTGTCATTTATACAATCCGTAATCCTTGTTCTTTGAATAAGAACCTTTTTACTCTAATTTCGCGTCAACTTTTCCTCATGAGTCTCATGGTTAACATTGATTTTTCCTTTGAACCGCCGACTCCCATAAAGATGTTAGAACTATCCGCTTCAGGGGAGGTATTAGTTTCCATTGAAGTTCAACGAAACGTGTACGTTTCGTGGTGTTAGACCAGGGCAACACAACGGATCATTCCAACCAGCAACCCTTCCTTGGTCAACTGTAGCCTACACATTGTTGTTTCTTATGTCCGCCAAAATCCGAGTGTATTGTGCATTTAAATTCTAATTCTAAAGTGTACTGTACCCATACATGAGTAGCATTCACTTGCTGATTCATAAACTAATTATAACGTACGTTTTTATAGGTTAAGTTAGTTTAACTTCTATATTGGGGATATGTCATTAGTCCCCTTGTAAAAAATAATATAAGATAGCCTGTCAAACTATTGAAAGTGACCAAATTAAGAGGTTTTGAGTCAAACGCCAAAAGATATTGGCGCAAAATATATTTTTGAAGCTGGTCCATGAGAGACCTAAGCAAATTATGAAATCTCCTCATAAAAAAAAAATACATTTATGGACACAAAAGAAAGCTCATATGTTTAAGTATTAATGAGTCGCACATAGACAAATGCAGTATTATAACATCATACACAGACAGAAGCTAATAACTGAAAGCCTCAACTGAAAAACAACTCTCGGGAACAAATCAATTCATATCAAATAACTGTAATTTACACAAATGGCTAGTCTGCATTCTGCAGTCTCAACTATGAATATGTGCTACAGCTTTTAATTAATGATTTGAACATTTGTTACTCTTGCTGGCACTTTCAGCAATACAGGAATGTGAACATGCATGGGACCTGCTTGCCTACCTCAGCTCTATTAGTATAGTGCTGCATCATGAATCGTTAAACTGTATTCTGTGTGTGTGTGTGTGTGTGTGTGTGTGTGTGTGTGTGTGTGTGTGTGTGTGTGTGTGTGTGTGTGTGTGTGTGTGTGTGTGTGTGTGTGTGTGTGTGTGTGTGTGTGTGTGTGTGTGTGTGTGTGTGTGTGTGTGTGTGCGCGCCCAGTTCAGACTGCTTGTATTTATAGTAACATTTCACGCTCTGAGATCTAACGGGAGTAGCGTCTGACTAATACCCCAACCCCACCACCACCTCTTGTATTGAGTGGTGTCTCGTCTGGCTCACTGAGTCTGCTGAGGGTGACTTTGATGTAATATGTCCTCTTCTCAAGTACAAGCTCTCCTTTGTGACTTTTAAACAACAGACAACTCTTTATTGTTGTATTGCTTTGTTACTTTCTCTTTCTATTGTCTTCTTACTAATGTTGTGTTCCTGTTCAAGTGCTGCATTTGGTCGAGTGGTGTCATTTCAACCAAGTATTTAATGCTATTGTTATGCTGTGTTCGATGCAAGTGGAGCAATGGAGTCGGTGAGTATAATGGTAGAGAATAGCATAGTATGGTAGAGAGACTACCGTGGAGGAGGAGAAACCCAGTCCGACAAGGGGGACAGAGCTAGTAATTTTCTGTCCGTTAAAGCAGCAGAGTGCGGGGTGACTCACACGGCCTCCAAAGACTGATGATAGCAATCAGACCCCCCCCCCCCACACACACACACACAGACAGACCCCCACACACACACATACACACACGCACAGACCCACACGCACAGACAGACCCCCACACACACACACACACACACGCACACGCACACGCACGCACACGCACAGACAGACCCCCCCCCCCCCCACACACACACACACACACATACACAAACAGACCCCCCCCCCACACACACGCACAGACAGACCCGTACACACTCACAGACAGACAGACAGACAGACAGACCCACACACACACACTCACTGACAGACAGACATACACTTGGTAACTCATCATATATATATATGTATATCATAGGTATATCATACTATATCAGAAGAAGTTTGAGTCAGAACTTCTGTCCTCTGAAACAATAATTTAGTTTGAGTCTTCTTCTTCCTCCTGGTAAACATAATAGTAATTGCAAACCACACAAGTCTCGCTTGCACCCGTGCCCTCATGGTTGTTGATTACTGAACAGGGAAACCATTTGGCAGTAGGTATCTCCATTAGATGTTGCCAAAAGTTGTTTTTTTTTGCCAAGGCAAAGGTATAGTATAAAGTATATATGTTTAATTGTAATAATATGAACTTTCTGAAATTAAATGACTATCACTATGTATGTGAAGTCCTAAATAGCTTATTTTGTTCACATCCTCTTCCGTCCGTGTGTGTGCGTGTGTGTGTGCGCGTGTGTGTGTGTGTGTGTGTGTGTGTGTTTCCTGAGTGCAACCGATCCAGAAGCTGAAGGAATGGGCCTTCCTGTCCACATTCCACACACACACACACACACACACACACACACACACACACACACACACACACACACACACACACACACACACACACACACACACACACACACACACACACACACACACACACACACACACAGCACTCACTGTACATCCTAACACACTGGGTCCCCCAGGAGGTGAAGGGAAAACGCCCTCTTCCTTTCAGCAGCACCAGCAAGGAAAACTGTTTACCCAAAATGGTTCAAATGCATTGGTCAAATGTCTTACACCTGGTAGGGGTTGGGGGGGGGGGGGGGCTGTGTGTGTGTGTGTGTGTGTGTGTTAGGCCTATTGTAGCAAACAATACGACAATAGCACCGGATGGTGGAACAGTGAACACCTGTCATTGGTGTGTTGTAGTGATATGAAGATGTGATTTTCAGAACACTGTGCTCTTTCACCGCAAGTTACTTTGTATATCGCTGGATACCTTCAG
Organism: Muraenolepis orangiensis; assembly: GCA_027704905.1. NCBI lineage: Eukaryota > Metazoa > Chordata > Actinopteri > Gadiformes > Muraenolepididae > Muraenolepis > Muraenolepis orangiensis. Next base: position 23,347,541 of record CM051007.1, read on the forward strand.
GGCCAAAACTGGTTTCAAAATTCGAAAAAAGCTGCTTTTCATGCAAAGGCTACTAAACAAATGACCCTGGGGTGGTGGATAAGGTGAAGCTCATTAGCTTCATTGATGTTATGTTGCTACAGAGGATTGTTGTCCATGCCGGGTGTCGTGTGTATATATAGATGTATTACTGTCGAGACTGGTCGGATCATCTTGGGAATTATCTTCTTAATATTGTGATGTAATCCGCTCCCTTTTGGTTTTAAAGGCTTGATTGCAGTTTTAAGCGAGACGATGTTCTGACATAGGTTGTTGCATGTGTCGTTGAATAACATGAATTAATTAACTCAATGATTGATCAACCTGATTGGGTGGACTATTTAGCTTGTTCTCGTATTGTCTGCAGCATGAGTCCCGAACCTTCTTCCCGCTGGTGACATTGAGATGTAAAATGTGTTTTCTATGTCTTTGCATTGTTATGCATCTCACCATCATGTTGTATTTATGTTCATTAGTATTAGTATTCGTTTATGTTGAGGTGTTTTTCTGGCTGAGGGATTTTAATGGTTGTTGTAAAGTGGACCAAGAGTTCTGTACTGCCAGTAGAGCTCACTCCTGTGTGTAACAACTGAAATCTGCCACAATAGCAGGAAATGACATCATAGTTAATGACCTATCTCTCCTTATAGGGCCTGTAGCCTGTTCCTCTGTTAAACACACACACACACACACACACACACACACACACACACACACACACACACACACACACACACACACACACACACACACACACACACACACACACACACACACACACACACACACAAAGGTAGGTCAAACATGAAAAGAGGTACCCATGCACACTATGGCACACATGCACACATGCACATACTCATTACTCACTTCTGCTGCTGGTCCCTGGTGCACTGTGTCCTTCGGTGATGAATGGTTGTGGAAATCACTGTGTGTGTGGGTGTGTGTGAGGGAAAGCGCATGAATGTAACGGCTAGATACAGAATGCCAGTGGTAAAGGGCAATAGTCATGGCACGTGGAGTTGTTCCATCGATCACAACAGAGCTAAGATACTGAAATTCCCCAAATGGCAATAGCAAATGTAGGTGTCCCATTGGTCGGAGAGCCCATAAGACACTGTGACCTCTCGCTCGCCCTCCCTCCTCTGGGAGGACGGGTCGCTCGAGAAGACCGTTATTACGATAGAGAGATAGTATACAGGAAGAGACAGGGAGATCCATGGCAAGGAGAGAGAACTAGAGAGGGAAGAAAAGGGATTATAGGGATGGAAGGAGAAACTGTCACTGGAATGAGTAAAAAAAATATGAAATGTTTGCATTTATTGCATTTATATAGTGCTTTTCTAACCAGGCCACACTGGTTAGAAAACACTATATAAATGCGGTCCATTAACCATTTTATTTACTCAAAGCGCTTTACAAGTCAAGCCTCACACTCACCCAGTCATACACCCACGGCGGAGTCAGCCATGCAAGGTGACAGCCCGCACGCCGGGAGCAGTTAGGGTTAGGGTGTCTTGCTCAGGGACACCTCGACACTTTGCGAGAAAGAGCCGGGGGATCGAACCAGCAACGTTCCGCTCTACCTCCTGAGCTACTGCTGCCACCCTGAACATTCAATTGAATGAAAAGCAGAGACTAGCGTATGGTATCTTGAGATGACGAGCATAGCATCTCATTGCACCACACGTAGCGCGTAGCAGCATGCACACATCGATCACCAGGCCCTTATGGATGGATGCACCTCCCTGGGGTGTGGCAGGCGTCCTGAGGTGTCCCTTGCGTCATCTTGCATCTTCTTCAACCGGTGGGATTTGGAACCCATGCGGGGAAATATATCCAGAGAATAACAATGAGACCTATTTATAATAATGCACAAGGTTTTGGTTTCAACAAGAGCATCCAAGGGGAGTATTGCGATTTCTATTTCAGGATTATCAAAGCCTTGAATGCAATTACGGCTATTGTGTCCACTACCAGTTGTTAGGAGATCAAAACACTGTTCTGCTATAGGGACTTGAATATTTTCCTAAAGCACGAAATTCCTACTCGGAGTGAAATGGTGTTGACAAGTCAGTTGTATATCTAAGTATAGCTGCATGATGTTTGTAGGACACAACAAACATAGTTTTGACTACAAACTCACACACTTCCAAATTGTGATGATAATGGTTATAACAAAAACATGCTGGTTAACCTATGACTTACGACCTCTGTTTTATAATGAGTTTCCCTGGAGAGGTCACATGGTGCACAGAGCTTGCTGTCTTTTATTAGAGGATGGATCAGCAGGAACCTCACAATATCGTTTTGGGAGTGCAGATTATTTTTTACTACATCTGGACGAGTATGTAGCACAGCCCCTGTCCCTACAGTGTGAGTGGGTGTAAGATCAGATTACCATGCTATATGTTGGGGGGGGGGGGGGAGAAGGGGGGGGGAGAGAGAGAGAAAGAGAAAGAGAGAGAGAGAGAGAGAGAGAGAGTATGCACCTGCATACAAACCACAAGTATGACATCATCCTCTCACATAGACAGACTTATGCACACTTATTGTCTGTGGTGAACTGAAAGGTAGCTATTGTGTTACTGCTGTGTGTCACCAGTCAGTCTGGGTGCGTGTGCTCGTCTGAGCTTGTGTGTTTCTGTGCTTATAATTAGTCATGACCAGGGTCTTCGCAGTGATAAAGGCTTAATTGAGTAATTACTAATTAATTACACACACACACACACACACACACACACACACACACACACACACACACACACACACACACACACACACCCACACACACACACACACACACACACACACACACACACACACCACACACAGTTTTATTTTCTCGATGATACATTCTCCTGCATTTGCGTTTTAAAAACCTGAGCCAATTTACATTTGGGGTTTATTAAAAGGAAGTGTTTTGAACCACTCCTGTATTACAGCTCTACCTCTAGAGGGCGCTGTTAACAAGCTGTAAAACGACTCTGGTGTGACCAAGTTAGAGAGACAGCAGGAACATGAGGGAGAGAGAGACGAGAGAGATGTTTTAAGTATAAAGTTGAAACTACCATAATAAATAGTAGAGTCCAGTGATTATGTATTGTATGTATTCAGGATTGGTGTGTTTTTACTAGATGACAACATGAAACCTAGGCATTTATCTGATGCTCACTAGATGGACGTCTCTCTCTCTCTGTCTCTGTCTCTGTCTCTGCTCTCTCTCTCTCTCTGACTCCCTCTCTAGTTGCATCTGGCCTCCTCTCTTCCCCCTATTCCCTCTCCTGGGACACAATGACACCCCCCTTCTCCTAAACCCCTCCCCCCTCCTCCACATGCATCTCTCTCTCTCTCTCTCTCTCTCTCTCTCTCTCTCTCTCTCTCTCTCTCTCTCTCTCTCTCTCTCTCTCCTCTCTCTCTCTCTCTCTCTCTCTCTCTCTCTCTCTCTCTCTCTCTCTCTCTTCTCTCTCTCTCTCTCTCTCTCTCTCTCTCTCTCTCTCTCTCTCTCTCTCTCTCTCTCTCTCTCTCTCTCTCTCTCTCTCTCTCTCTCTCTCTCTCTCTCTCCATATGTGTGCAGTTGGAGCAATGTGGGAGGAGATCAGCTTTAAGCTGATGCTGTAGGCCATCAGCCGTGTGTAAGCCAACAGACGTAGTGCAGGGCAAAATATAGGCCAGTTCAGACCAGCGTGGTGGAGCTTCTACTGGTGCTGGGACTACAGGGGGCTTCTGACTTCCCTTCAATCCTCTCTCTCTCTCTCTGGTAAAGAGTTGTTGTAATGGAGGGACTCTATCATGGTAAGTGTGAGTTGTTGAAGTGTGTGTGTTGGCATATGTGTTTTCTCTTTCTCTTTTTCTTTGTGTGTGTGTGTGTGTGTGTGTGTGGGGGGGGCTTTAATGTGAGTGTGGGAGGAATCGGTGTGTGTGTCAGAGGGAGATAACGACACGTGTGGGCTGAGGTTGAATAGATGTGCACATGTATGTGCGTGGGCTAACAACAATGTTCCCTGAGGTGCTGGGGGGTATTCTAGGTTACATGTATATTTAAATGAGATATATAAATGATATCTCAATGCTGGTTCATTATTAAAGGCAGTTGTCTTCCACACGAGACCTCACTTAATGCTCCCAAAAAGTCCCCTATTACACACACACACACACACCAGCTTGTTCCTCTCCTTTTGGTCTATGGGTCTGTTGTTATGTTTATGGTTATGTTCCATGTTTGGGGTAATAACCAGTTAAAGCCCAGTCCTCTTTAGGCTTGTGGGCGTTAAAAGATCGGGCCTACATGTCTGAAACCCCTAGCGTGGTTCTGTTCAGTAACCCTATGGGGCTGGACATCTGCATGTCATTTGTTTTCTTATTTTGCAAGTGCTTCTATTTAGTCTCAGTATCTGAATTGGGTGGGTTACACTTGGTGTGTGTGTGTGTGTGTGTGTGTGTGTGTGTGTGTGTGTGTGTGTGTGTGTGTGTGTGTGTGTGTGTGTGTGTGTGTGTGTGTGTGTGTGTGTGTGTGTGTGTGTGTGTGTGTGTGTGTGTGTGTGTGTGTGTGTGTGTGTGTGTGTGTGTGTGTGTGTGTGTGTGTGTGTGTGTGCGCGTGTGTGTGTGTGTGGTTGCACAGGGTGCATGCTCTAGAGCATGCACCCTGTGCAACAAACACACACACGCGCACACACACACTTCACAAGTGTGTCCCAGCCTCCTCTTCTTCTCTTGTCGCCTCTATCCTTCATCCTCCTCTTCTATTTACAACTGTTCTCCCCCCCCCCTCTTTTTTCGACTCATTGATCCTCCTCAATGTGTGTGTGTGTGTGTGGGCGTGCGCACAGTCCACTACGTCACTCCTGGCCCCCCACTAGTCTTCTGTACCCCCATAAACCGGAGGCACCCCTGAAACCTGACATTCAGTGATTTCATGTCAAAGAGCGGGTGAGAGAACCAGGGGGGGGTAGGGCAGGTCACCCCAGATGGGTAAACAGGGCGTTAGACTAAGAGTTCTAAGCAGGGCAGATGGTGTGTCTGCACCCCTGGGCTCCATGTAAATGTCATTATAGACACTTTTATTGTGAAGGAAAGATGAATGCTTCTTTATTCAAGATGTTTTATTAGCCCCATGCAACATAACGTGGTGGAATTACATTTTTTTTTTTCACGAGTTTCATTGCAACAAAATGAAATAAAATTGAATAGTAGAATGAATAAAGAATTAACTAAATAATAACAAGAGAATAAAGAATAAATGATGAGAGATTTGAGGTGAAGTTAGTGAATGGGGCATTCAATTGTAGCACATGTGAAATAACAACATCTTGAATAAGCTTGAATTCATTTAGGTGTAGTGATGAAGTCTGCTCACGCCGAAGTCATCAGCCGCCAAACCAAAATAAAACTATATCCATCGTATAAATGTACATGTTTAAGTGCTTCTTTTTGCCACTATTTTTTATTATTATTATTTTTTCATTATTTGTCTGACAACATTATGGAAAACATTATGGATATATATATATATATATATATCCATAATGTTTTCCATATATATATATAAGGATCCCTACAGAGAAATAAAATATTTTCTTTACCTTTTTGCTCGATTTGGTCTGTTTGTTATTGTGTCGAAGCTAATGCTGAAGGAGAATTCTTGTTCTGAAACGTTGCGAGAGTTGCAGGACGCTGGTGGTAGAGTTTGTCGTATTGGACTACAGAAAGCGTAGCTGAGTGTTATTTAGTGTTACTTCTTTGAGACTTTATTGTTCTTTATTATTGTTTATATTATTGTTCATATTATTGTTGTTGTTTAGAATTCCTACTGCAGGAGTGAATTGGGAGTAAGCATTCCATTGCACTTGTTACACTAAAATAAAGAATCTTGAGTCTTGTATTTTTAAAAGATTTTTAGTCATGACTAAATCCGATGAATATTTGGCTGATTCCGACAATGTGGAATATGCTCGCTAGTATCGTGAGATTACTTGAGTGAGACTTGGTTAGACACAAAAACAACCAGACCGGAACAAGCCAAAGGTCAATTAAAAATACGTTTTCTCTGTATGGATCCTTTCCGTAATGTTGTCGGACACTTATGATATATTACAGTCTGAGCCCGACGATGGCAAAAACAACCACTTTGAGAAGACCTAAATTGGCGAGTGCAACCCCCAACGGGTTGATATTACAGATGTTTTGCGGTTGAAGTGCTCTCGCTTAACACTACCCAAAGTGATGGGGAAATGGGTTCCAGGTTGGACCATCCCAAAGTTACCCTTTTAAAGTAGAGGTAGCCTCAAGGTAAGAGCTGTTTGTAAGGCTTGACGTCTCCTTAGACATTATCAAACTTGTTCTTCAACATCTTGCTCTCTCTGTCTCTCATGTGTCTTCACTGTTTCTCCTACATTTTGATAAAGCCAGAGGGTGATGTGACCTGTCTATAGAGACAGTCTACTGATCAACTTAGTCTGTTTACCAGCAGATCCGTGCGTGCGTGCGCGTGTGTGCGTGCGTGTGTGTGTGTGTGTGTTGTTGGGGACTATCAGTTTATAGTAGCGATTCGATTAACTACTGTTTGGTTGTTTTTAAATGTACCATAATGCTAATTCTAAATACAATTAAACCACGTGGCTACAGAAAACGGCTTAAGCACCCCCCTATAAGTAAGGTTGGGTTTAGTTTCTCAGTGTTTAGTTTGGTTGGATTTTGTTGGGTGGGATTTACATTTACATAACCAATGCATGAACTCATTTCCCTACATGTCACCCCTCCCCTAATGTCTCCTATGGTCTACTTAGTCGTGCTTATTAGAACATGGGTCACATTGGTTGTTGGGTTGGTACTGATTATGGATGGTTAATACTTGCTGCAGCCCTTTTTAAAAGGGGCAGTGCTCAGCTCAGATACACTTCAATGTCACTACCAAGGGGGGGGGGGGGGTGTGTGTGTGTGTGTGTGTGTGTGTGTGTGTGTCCGTCCCGTCCCCCCTCTGGGCAGTGGTGTGTGAGTTGAAACTTTAAAGTAAGTTGTTCTTTAAAGTAAAGTTAATTCCTGTTGAAAAACGATCCCATTTGGTTAAATACATTAACTGTCTGTTACTTCCGGCTAAACGCTTTTCCAGAGTAGTAGTTTTCTGGATTCTGTAATTTGACCCAACCAATTGACAAAAACGCAATTAGGCGTAAACACAAGGACCCAGCGGAAGTGTCCCTGGTGTCACATTAGGTCTTGTCAGTACTCTAACATGGCGGGCTAGTATGAGTCACCTCCCCAGCATTTCCTGTCTGTGTGATCTTCCTGTCAGTCTTTGAGAGGGCGATTGTGTGTGTGTGGGTGTGGGGAACAGTAGGATAGCTGTCTGTTGGGACTTGGCTTAGGAACCAGAAGGTTGCCGGTTCAAGTCCCAGAAACACCTGGGCAACTGCCGAGGTGCCCTTGAGCAAGGCACCAGCCCCCTACACTGCTCCCCGGGCGCTGTATATACAGTAGCTGCCCACTGCTGGGGTGTGGGCAGGGTTGATGCGCACTAACTAATACGGTATCGACACCCGTATTAACTAATACGGGAGTCGATACCGTTTGCAGTGTGAAAACGATATAAGTCATTGGAAGAAATGTCAGATTCTGTTCTTGCAACAGCAACAACGGCAACAAAATGCAAAGAAACACCAAAGTGTGTTTCTTTGCATTTTAGCCATCCTAGAATTAGGATTCTAGGATGGCTAAAATGCAAGGATACACTTTTCACTGTGTGTTTACATGTATGTGACCAATAAAGCCGATTCAATCCTCCAGATTTAGATGAATTACCAAAGAGGTGTACCCCCGGGGGGTACGCCAACAAAACATCTGTATTAGCCTCTCTGTGACAAAAATGAAACCACTTAAAGCCGCAACTACTCTGCTTCAATTGGGTCCCTTGGTTGTTTGCAAGAACAGAATATGACATTTCTTCCTATGACTTAGACCGGTTTCA